>JAVJIX010000461.1:0-5000 GCA_036785185.1 Paratrypauchen microcephalus
ACCTGCAGGTGGAGTGGGAGGGGCTTACGTGTGTCCTTGTTGCCGTAGTTACCTGCAGGTGGAGTGGGAGGGGCTTACGTGTGTCCTTGTTGCCGTAGTTACCTGCAGGTGGAGTGGGAGGGGCTTATGTGTGTCCTTGTTGCCGTAGTTACCTGCAGGTGGAGTGGGAGGGGCTTACGTGTGTCCTTGTTGCCGTAGTTACCTGCAGGTGGAGTGGGAGGGGCTTACGTGTGTCCTTGTTGCCGTAGTTACCTGCAGGTGGAGTGGGAGGGGCTTATGTGTGTCCTTGTTGCCGTAGTTACCTGCAGGTGGAGTGGGAGGGGCCTATGCGTGTCCTTGTTGCCGTAGTTACCTGCAGGTGGAGTGGGAGGGGCTTACGTGTGTCCTTGTTGCCGTAGTTGCCTGCAGGTGGAGTGGGAGGGGCTTACGTGTGTCCTTGTTGCCGTAGTTACCTGCAGGTGGAGTGGGAGGGCTTTGTGTGTCCTTGTTGCTGCAGTTACCTGCAGGTGGAGTGGGAGGGGCTTACGCGTCCTTGTTGCCGTCGAGTTACCTGCAGGTGGGAGTGGGAGGGGCTTATGTGTGTCCTTGTTGCCGTAGTTACCTGCAGGTGGAGGGAGGGGCTTACGTGTGTCCTTGTTGCCGTAGTTACCTGCAGGTGGAGTGGGAGGGGCTGAGGCATGTCCTTGTTGCCGTAGTTGGCCTGCAGGTGGAGTGGAGGGGCTTATGTGTGTCCTTGTTGCCGTAGTTACCTGCAGGTGGAGTGGGAGGCCGGGCTTACGGGTGTCCTTGCTTGCCGTAGTTACCTGCAGGTGGAGTGGGAGGGGCTTACGTGTGTCCTTGTTGCCGTAGTTACCTGCAGGTGGAGTGGGAGGGGCTTATGTGTGTCCTTGTTGCCGTAGTTACCTGCAGGTGGAGTGGGAGGGGCTTATGTGTGTCCTTGTTGCCGTAGTTACCTGCAGGTGGAGTGGGAGGGGCTTATGTGTGTCCTTGTTGCCGTAGTTACCTGCAGGTGGAGTGGGAGGTGCGTCGTGGTTCTCGGCGTCTCTTTTCCTCGGACTCGGTGAAAAGTTCCAACTGTAAAGTTCCACAACAAGACAACAGCTCCGACTGCGGCGTTTATCTGCTCCAGTACGTCCAGAGCTTCCTCCAGGTGAGGGCCACACGGGGAGGGCATCTGGGGCAGGGGCAGGGCATCTGACTCATTCTGAATCTCTGGTTGGTGCAGAACCCTGTGGTGAACTTTGACTTCCCTGTGAGACTCGAGACCTGGTTTCCACGACAACAAGTCCGAAACAAACGAGAAGAAATCCGGAGTCTGGTCCTGAGACTGCACCAAGACCAGGGACTAAACCAGGACCGAACCAGGACTAAACCAGGGACTAAACCAGGACCGAACCAGGACTAAACCAGGACTAAACCAGGACTGAACCAGGACCGAACCAGGACCGAACCAGGACCAAACCAGGACTAAACCAGGACTAAACCAGGGACTAAACCAGGACCAAACCAGGACTAAACCAGAACCGAACCAGGACTAAACCAGGACTAAACCAGGACCAAACTAGGACCGAACCAGGACTAAACCAGGACTAAACCAGGACCGAACCAGGACTAAACCAGGGACTAAACCAGGACTGAACCAGGACTAAACCAGGACTAAACCAGGACCGAACCAGGACTAAACCAGGACTAAACCAGGACCGAACCAGGACTAAACCAGGACCAAACCAGGACTAAACCAGGACTAAACCAGGACTAAACCAGGACTGAACCAGGACCGAACCAGGACCGAACCAGGACCGAACCAGGACTAAACCAGGTCTAAACCAGGACCAAACCAGGACTGTGGATGAATTCTTTTGTGAATTTTTTTATTTTATTTATTTAGTATGAATTAATTAATTAATAATAAATCTGAGGGAAAAAAAACTGTTTCATGTGTTTTTATTTCACCCTGATCAGACCAGGACCAGACCAGGACTCCATTTCCCATGATGCTCTCTGTTTTAATGAGATGAATTGAGAGTCTGGGTCTTAAAGCTCAGGTTAAAGGTCATTGGGGCACTTTCTGTGTCCTTATGCTCTTCCTGTACGGACAAAGACCCGGTCTGAACCCGGTCTGAACCCGGTCTGAACCCGGTCTGAACCCGGTCTGAACCCGGTCTGAACCCGGTCTGAACCCGGTCTGAACCCGGTCTGAACCTGGTCTTTCTTGTCTCTTGTTGGTTCAGGTTTGGTCCTCTGTGGTCTCAGAGAACGCTGGAGCGTTGAGGCTTTGGAGCGTTGGAGTGTTGGGCGTTGGGGCGTTGGGGCGTTGGGGCGTTGGACCTTTGGGGCGTTGGTGTGTTGGTCGATGGGGCGTTGGAGCTTTAGGACGTTTGGCGTTGGAGCGTTGGAGCGTTGGGACGTTGAGCATTGGGGCGTTGGGTGTTGGGACATTGGAGCGCTGGAGCGTTGGGGGGTGTTATGGCGTGCACTCAGGTCTAATCCCAGCGCCCCCTGCTGTGTAAATCTGATTAAGTCTCGGAGTTTAACCCCAGGCCGGGCAAATAAATCAAACCCCCTGGAGAGAGAGGTCCTCAGGGGTGAGAGGTCCTCAGGGGTGAGAGAAGGTGAGGTGGTTCTGTGAGGAACCAGTGACCCTGTGGTGAGGCGAGAGCTAACCACTCTGCCACAGGTGAGTCTGACTCTGAAGGACTGACACTGATCCTGGAGTCCAAAGAGGATTAGACCAGAGTCCGAGTAAGACCCATCTGCTCCACACCTCCAGAGACTGGAGACCGGACTGTAGGCTGGAGATCACAGACTGGACCAGACTGTAGACCGAAGACCTTAGACTGGACTGTAGACCGGACATCAAGTCAGACCCTACAGAGTGCGCCTACAGAGAGACCGGACTAGAGACCAGAGTCCAGACCGGGAACCAGAACAAAGATCGGAGTCCAGACCGGGGACCAAGATAAGGAACAGACCAGAAGCCAGCGCTGTAAGGATGACAGTCCTGGAAGAAGGTCTGGACTAAAGACCCTCTGCTGAGACCAAACTGGACCACAACTGAGTCCACAAGACCAGGAGCAGTCCGACCCAGAGACCCGACCATGTGTCAAACGGACAACCAAATCTGGGACTAGGAACCTGACTCAAAAGACCCCCAAAATCCAGGACCAGAGACTACAGTCCAGGACTGAGACCAGTGTGAGGACTACGATGGAAAGTACAATATGAACGTCCTGATTGTGAAAGGACAGAAGCAGGAACTCAACCAGGACTGAACCAGGACTGAACCAGGACTGAACCAGGACTGAACCAGGACTGAACCAGGACTGAACCAGGACTGAACCAGGACTGAACCAGGACCCAGGCCCAGGATTTCAGCTGGTCTTTGTTTTTTCTGTGGGACGGACTAGACAGAAAACCAAACCAGGAGTAAAGCAAGAAGAAAGCCGGACTTTGAGAGGACCATGTCTGCGTTCTGGAGGTCCATGGTTCTGGGTCTGGTCTCAGGACTCGTCCTCGTCTCCTCAGGTTCGTTTTAAACTGATCCGAGATCCAAACGTCAAAGTCACGCCAGAACCCACCGGGAGGGCATCTGACACAATCTGACCCCCGGGAGGGCATCTGACGCGATCTGACCCCCCAGGAGGGCATCTGACACAATCTGACCCCCGGGAGGGCATCTGACACACTCTGACCCCCGGGAGGGCATCTGACGCACTCTGACCCCCGGGAGGGCATCTGACACACTCTGACCCCCGGGAGGGCATCTGACACAATCTGACCCCCCGGGAGGGCATCTGACGCACTCTGACCCCCGGGAGGGCATCTGACACACTCTGACCCCCGGGAGGGCATCTGACACACTCTGACCCCCGGGAGGGCATCTGACACGATCTGACCCCCGGGAGGGCATCTGACACGATCTGACCCCCGGGAGGGCATCTGACACAATCTGACCCCCGGGAGGGCATCTGACACAATCTGACCCCCGGGAGGGCATCTGACACGATCTGACCCCCCGGGAGGGCATCTGACACACTCTGACCCCCCGGGAGGGCATCTGACACACTCTGACCCCCCGGCAGGGCATCTGACACACTCTGACCCCCCGGCAGGGCATCTGACACACTCTGACCCCCCGGGAGGGCATCTGACACCCTCTGACCCCCGGGAGGGCATCTGACACGATCTGACCCCCGGGAGGGCATCTGACACACTCTGACCCCCGGGAGGGCATCTGACACACTCTGACCCCCGGGAGGGCATCTGACACGATCTGACCCCGGGAGGGCATCTGACACAATCTGACCCCCGGGAGGGCATCTGACACACTCTGACCCCCGGGAGGGCATCTGACACGATCTGACCCCCGGGAGGGCATCTGACACGATCTGACCCCCGGGAGGGCATCTGACACACTCTGACCCCCGGGAGGGCATCTGACACACTCTGACCCCCGGGAGGGCATCTGACACGATCTGACCCCCGGGAGGGCATCTGACACACTCTGACCCCCGGGAGGGCATCTGACACGATCTGACCCCCGGGAGGGCATCTGACACAATCTGACCCCTGGGAGGGCATCTGACACACTCTGACCCCCGGGAGGGCATCTGACACGATCTGACCCCCGGGAGGGCATCTGACACACTCTGACCCCCCCCGGGAGGGCATCTGACACAATCTGACCCCTGGGAGGGCATCTGACGCACTCTGACCCCCGGGAGGGCATCTGACACGATCTGACCCCCCGGGAGGGCATCTGACACACTCTGACCCCCCCCGGGAGGGCATCTGACACAATCTGACCCCTAGGAGGGCATCTGACACGATCTGACCCCCCGGGAGGGCATCTGACACACTCTGACCCCCCCCGGGAGGGCATCTGACACAATCTGACCCCTGGGAGGGCATCTGACACACTCTGACCCCCCCCGGGAGGGCATCTGACACAATCTGACCCCCGGGAGGGCATCTGTGGGAGGGCATCTGACACACTCTGA
>JAVJIX010000461.1:32500-50000 GCA_036785185.1 Paratrypauchen microcephalus
AACCAGGACTAAACCAGGACTAAACCAGGACCAGTCCGGGTCTCCTCTCGTCTGGTCTAATCTCTTCCAGATGCGTTGGTTGTTGAACATTATTGTTTTGAGTAAATGTGTTTTTCATTGGACTTGTTCCTTGGAGGAATTTCAGAACAGAACTCGGACTTTGTAAAACTTTCCTCAAAACAAAAAATAAAAAGACACGACTGTGAATATTTGTGTTTGTGTGATTAAATATGTCTCTAAATCCTGTTTTTTGTCCCTCAGCTCTGGTCCAGTCCAGGCTGAAAGTGAAGAAGCTCCAACACCGAGTCCTGCAGGTCAGAACCTGAAAAGAACTGTCCAAAACCTGAAAAGAACTGTCCAAAACCTGAAAAGAACTGTCCAAAACCTTATAAATATGGTCCCCGGGTCAAATATAGAAACAACTTCTCCTGTGCGAGATCAACAAAGGTCAATCTTCTAATCCTTGACCACTGTAAGGCGCTTTGTGTTACAATTTTGTATGAAAAGCGCCTTATAAATATTGTTTGATTGATTGATTGATTGAACTGTCCAAAACCTGAAAAGAACTGTCCAAAACCTGAGGAATCTGGTTTAGTCCTGCTTTAGTCCTGGTTTAGTCCTGGTTTAGTCCTGGTTTAGTCCTGGTTTAGTCCTGGTTTAGTCCCTGGTTTAGTCCTGTTTTAGTCCTGTTTTTTAGTCCTGTTTTTTAGTCCCTGGCTTAGTCTTGTTTTAGTCCTGGTTTAGTCCCTGGTTTAGTCCCTGGTTTAGTCCCTGGTTTAGTCCCTGGTTTAGTCCTGGTTTAGTCCCTGGTTTAGTCCCTGGTTTAGTCCTGCTTTAGTCCTGGTTTAGTCCTGGTTTAGTCCCTGGTTTAGTCCTGGTTTAGTCCTGGTTTAGTCCCTGGTTTAGTCCTGCTTTAGTCCTGGTTTAGTCCCTGGTTTAGTCCCTGGTTTAGTCCTGCTTTAGTCCTGGTTTAGTCCTGGTTTAGTCCCTGGTTTAGTCTTGTTTTATCCATCCAATCATCCATCCATTTTCTTCCTCTTATCCGGGGCCGGGTCACGGGGGCAACAGTCTAAGCAGGGACTCCCAGACTTCCTTCACCCCGGACACTTCCTCCAGCTCCTCCGGGGGGACCCCAAGGTATTCCCAGGCCAGCCAGGAGACATAGTCCCTCCAGGGTGTCCTGGGTCTTCCCCGGGGCCTCCTCCCGGTGGGACATGCCCAGAACACCTCCCGAGGGAGGCGTCCAGGAACAGATACCCGAGCCACCTCAGCTGCTCCTCTCGACGTGGAGAAGCAGCGGCTCTACTCCGAGCTCCTCCCGTGTGCCTGAGCTCCTCACCCTATCTCTAAGGGGCCAGCCACTCTGTGGAGGAAACTCATTTCGGCCGCTTGTATCCGCAATCTCGTCCTTTCGGTCATTACCCAGAGCTCATGACCATAGGTGAGGGGAGGAACGTAGATCGACCAGTAAATTGAGAGCTTTGCCTTTCGGCTCAGCTCCCTCTTCACCACAACGGTCCGGTACAACGACCGCATCACTGCCGACGCTGCACCGATCCACCTGTCAATCTCACGCTCCATCCTCCCCTCACTCGAGAACAAGACCCCGAGATACTTGAACTCCTCCACTTGAGGCAGGGACTCCCCACCCGGAGAGGGCACCACCTTTTTCCGGTGGAGAACCATGGCCTCGGATCTGGAGGAGCTGATCCTCATCCCAGCCGCTTCACACTCGGCTGCAAACCGCCCCAGTGCACGCTGGAGGTCCCGGTTCGATGAAGCCATCAGGACAACATCATCTGCAAACAGCAGAGATGAGATCCTGTGGTTCCCAAACCGGATCCCCTCCGGCCCCTGACTGCGCCTAGAAATTCTGTCCATAAATATAATGAACAGAACTGGTGACAAAGGGCAGCCCTGGAGTCCAACATGCACCGGGAACAGGTCCGACTTACTACCGGCAATGTGAACACAGCTCCTGCTCCGGTCATACAGGGACAGAACAGCCCTTAGCAAAGGGCCCCGGACCCCGTACTCCCAGAGCACTCTCCACAGGACCCCACGAGGGACACGGTCGATCTTCTCCAGATCCACAAAGCACATGTGGACTGGTTGGGCAAACTCCCATGCACACTTGAGCACCCGATGGAGAGTATAGAGCTGGTCCAGTGTTCCCCGGCTGGGACGAAAACCACACTGCTCCTCCCGAATCTCCTCTGTGTGATTACCCGATAGTTGGAACACACCCTCCGGTCCCCCTTCTTAAACAGAGGGACCACCACCCCGGTCTGCCAATCCAGAGGTACTGTCCCTGACCGCCACGCGATGTTGCAGAGACGTGTCAGCCAAGACAGCCCCACAACATCCAGAGACTTGAGATACTCAGGACGGATCTCATCCACCCCCGGGGCCTTGCCACCGAGGAGCTTTCCAACCACCTCAGTGACTTCGGCCAGGGTGATGAACGAGTCCGCCTCCAAGTCTCCAGCCTCTGCTTCCTCCTCGGAAGACATGACGGCGGGATTGAGGAGATCCTCAAAGTATTCCTTCCACCGTCCGATAACATCCCCAGTCGAGGTCAACAGCTCCCCACCCGCACCGTAAACAGTGTTGGTGAAGCACTGCTTCCCCCTCCTGAGGCGCCGAACGGTTTGCCAGAATTTCTTTGAGGCCGTCCGATAGTCCTCCTCCATGTCCTCTCCGAACTCCTCCCAAACCCGAGTTTTTGCCTCTGCGACCACCCGGGCTGCAGCACGCTTGGCCCGCCTTTACCCGTCAGCTGCCTCAGGAGTCCCATGAGCCAACAAGGCCCGATAGGACTCCTTCTTCAGCCTGACGGCATCCCTTACTTCCGGTGTCCACCACCGGGTTCGGGGATTGCCGCCGCGACAGGCACCACAGACCTTACGACCACAGCTACGGGCGGCCGCATCGACAATAGAGGCCGAGAAAAGAGCCCATTCGGACTCTATGTCCCCAGCCTCCCCTGGAATCCGGGAGAAGCTCTCCCGGAGGTGTGAGTTGAAGGTGCCCCTGACAGAGGGCTCTGCCAGACGTTCCCAACAGACCTTCACCATACGCTTGGGCCTGCCAGGTCTCTCCGGCTTCCTCCCCCGCCAGCGGACCCAACTCACAACCAGGTGGTGATCGGTTGACAGCTCTGCCCCTCTCTTCACCCGAGTGTCCAAGACACGCGGCCGGAGGTCAGATGACACGACAACAAAGTCGATCATCGACCTCTGTCCTAGGGTGTCCTGGTGCCACGTGCACTGATGGACACCCTTGTGCTTGAACATGGTGTTCGTTATGGACAAACTGTGGCTAGCACAGAAGTCCAATAACAGAACACTGCTCGGGTTCAGATCAGGGAGGCCGTTCCTCCCAATCACCCCTCTCCAGGTGTCACTGTCACTGGCCACGTGGGCGTTGAAGTCCCCCAGGAGAACAACGGAGTCCCCAGTCGGTGCACTGTTCAGTACCCCTCCCAGGCACTCCAAGAAGGCCGGGTACTCTGCACTGCTGCTCGGCCCATAGGCCGACACAACAGTGAGAGACCTGTCCCCGACCCGAAGGCACAGGGACGCGACCCTCTCGTTCACCGGGGTGAACTCCAACACTCGGCAGCTGAGCTGTGGGGCAATGAGCAGGCCCACACCAGCCCGCCGCCGTTCCCCGCGGGCAACGCCAGAGAAATGGAGGGTCCAGCCCCCCTCAAGGAGTTGGGTTCCAGAGCCCAGGCTGTGCGTGGAGGTGAGGCCGACTATATCTAGTCGGTAACGCTCAACCTCCCGCACAAGCTCAGGCCCCCCCAGCGAGGTGACATTCCATGTCCCCAGAGCTCGTCTCCATGTCCGGAGATCTGGCCGTCGAGGTCCCCGCCTTCGGCTGCCGCCCAGATCTCTCTGCGCCGGCCCCTTATGGATCCTCCTGCGGGTGGTGGGTCCACGGGAGGACGGCCCCACGTCGCTCCTTCGGGCTGAGCCCGGCCGGGCCCCATGGGGAAAGGCCCGGCCACCAGGCGCTCGTTGGCGAGCTCCCACCCCAGGCCTGGCTCCAGGGTGGGGCCCCGGTGACGCCGATCCGGGCGACGTAACTGGCCTCGGTCTATTACTCATCATAAAGGGCTTCTGAACCGCTCTTGGTCTGACCCGTCCCCCAGGACCTGTTTGCCTTGGGTGACCCTACCAGGGGCATAAAGCCCCCGACAACATAGCTCCCGGGATCATTCGGGCACTCAAACCCCTCCACCACGTTAAGGTGGCAGCTCAAGGAGGGGTCTTGTTTGTTAGTCTTGTTTTAGTCCTGGTTTAGTCACTGGTTTAGTCCCTGGTTTAGTCCCTGGTTTAGTCTTGTTTTAGTCCTGGTTTAGTCCCTGGTTTAGTCCCTGGTTTAGTCCCTGGTTTAGTCTTGTTTTAGTCCTGGTTTAGTCCCTGGTTTAGTCCCTGGTTTAGTCTTGTTTTAGTCCTGGTTTAGTCCCTGATTTAATCCTGTTTTAGTCCTGGTTTAGTCCCTGGTTTAGTCCTGCTTTAATCCTGGTTTAGTCCTGGTTTAGTCCCTGGTTTAGTCCTGTTTTAGTCCTGTTTTTTAGTCCCTGGTTTAGTCTTGTTTTAGTCCTGGTTTAGTCCCTGGTTTAGTCCCTGGTTTAGTCCCTGGTTTAGTCTTGTTTTAGTCCTGGTTTAGTCCCTGGTTTAATCCTGGTTTAGTCCTGTTTTAATCCTGTTTTGGTCCTGTTTTGGTCCCTGGTTTAGTTTTGTTTTAGTCCTGGTTTAGTCCTGGTTTCGTCCTGGTTTTGTCCTTGGGTTAGTCCTGGTTTTGTCCTTGGTTTAGTCCTGGTTTAGTCCTGGTTTAGTCCTGGTTCTAACACAGTTTTTCTGCTCTACAGTTGATGAAACCACTCTCGTCCAGTTTGGTCCCAGTTCTACCATCAGAGACCCCACCAACACTGGTCTAGACCAAAATCCAGACCAGGACTTGGACATGGACCTAGACCACAAAATTCCAGATAGAACCAGTCCTGAGATCCCCACAGATCTGAGCAGCAACGTTTTTACAATCCAGCAAGAAATCCAAGACCTTCTCCAAACCACCTCCAGATCCTCCACCGCTTCTCCACTCGAGGGCGTTTTATCTTTTACTTTAGACCAAAAATATGATGTTCAAACTGAAGCTGTGCCATCTCAACCTTCTCCAGTCGAGATTTCACCTGCTCACCTGGAAGAGAAAGTCGATTTGGACATTGTAGAAGCAACAACGCAAACAAAACAAGAAGTTCAAACTCCTGAAAAATCTGCAGTAGAAGAAGAAGCGCCATTGGAACCAATCAGGACAGAGGAAGATTGGACCGCCCAAACCGAAACTGAAATTATGGACGAAACAAACACTCACAAAATGGAAGTTCCCAAACCATTTCAAATGGAAGAACGCTTAAATGATTTTGGACATGTTACATCAGTATCCACGTTAACCGAGGTCAAACCAGCAATTTCTACCGAAAAACCAACGCCAACGGCAAAGGAGGAATTGGCGGTGACGATGGAACCGTCAAGACAAGAGACTGGTGAAGGAAAGGCCGTTTTAGAAACCTCGACAAACTCAGGCCTAGGAGACGAACTGGAGGACGAAGAACCAGCGAAGGGTTTGGTCACAGAAGACGAAAGAGTTTTGGTTCCAACTAAAGACGAGGAGATTCTGAGTGAAAGTTTAGAAGAGGAGTTAAATCAGGATGTGGAATCATTACAGGAAAGTAAAGCGCTTCTAGATAAAAATGAGGAAAACGTGTTTGAAATCACGACAATCGCAGCAGGAAGAGAGGAGGAGCTTACAGTCCAGACGTCAGAGGAAGAGGAGGAGCCGCTGAGACCAACACGACTCCAAAATACAGACCTGAACGAAGACGTTTCACTACCGACTTCAGCAGGAACTCAGGCTGCAGAAGTCACACCAGGTTTAGAAATATCCACAAACAAACCAACGCAAGAAACAGAAGATCTGGAAGGAGGAGACCGAGATGAAGGTCTGAAGGAGGTACCAGACCAAGATGGAGGTCTGAAGGAGGTACCAGACCAAGATGGAGGTCTGAAGGAGGAGGTACCAGACCAAGATGAAGGTCTGAAGGAGGTACCAGACCAAGATGAAGGTCTGAAGGAGGAGGTACCAGACCAAGATGAAGGTCTGAAGGAGGAGGTACCAGACCAAGATGGAGGTCTGAAGGAGGTACCAGACCAAGATGGAGGTCTGAAGGAGGTACCAGACCAAGATGGAGGTCTGAAGGAGGAGGTACCAGACCAAGATGGAGGTCTGAAGGAGGTACCAGACCAAGATGGAGGTCTGAAGGAGGAGGTACCAGACCAAGATGAAGGTCTGAAGGAGGTACCAGACCAAGATGGAGGTCTGAAGGAGGAGGTACCAGACCAAGATGGAGGTCTGAAGGAGGTACCAGACCAAGATGGAGGTCTGAAGGAGGTACCAGACCAAGATGGAGGTCTGAAGGAGGAGGTACCAGACCAAGATGGAGGTCTGAAGGAGGAGGTACCAGACCAAGATGAAGGTCTGAAGGAGGAGGTACCAGACCAAGATGGAGGTCTGAAGGAGGAGGTACCAGACCAAGATGGAGGTCTGAAGGAGGAGCTGTGGAGTGAGAAACCTTCAGCCCCTCCACAGGTGAGTCGTGTAGGACATTAGATCTTCCTAACCCTTATTGAAATCATAAACGTCTCATTCGGGAAACGTCTTCTGTAAAATATTCTGTCTGTAACTGGACTAAACGGTTCGTAATGGTGAGAATTCTGTCCCTGCAGCGACCGGAACGAGACGAGAAGGACGAGGAGACACCTGACCAAGATGGAACCCTGAAGGAGCCGGGGACAGAGGGGACAGAAGGGGCGGAGGGGACAGAGGGGACAGAGGGGACGGAGGGGACAGAGGGGGCGGAGGGGACAGAAGGGACAGAGGGGACAGAAGGGACAGAAGGGACAGAGGGGACAGAGGGGACGGGGACAGAGGGGACAGAGGGGACAGAGGGGACGGGGACAGAGGGGACAGAGGGGACGGGGACAGAGGGGACAGAGGGGACGGGGACAGAGGGGACAGAAGGGACAGAGGGGACAGAAGGGACAGAGGGGACAGAGGGGACAGAAGGGACAGAGGGGACAGAGGGGACAGAGGGGACAGAAGGGACAGAGGGGACAGAGGGGACAGAGGGGACAGAAGGGACAGAGGGGACAGAAGGGACAGAGGGGACAGAGGGGACAGAAGGGACAGAGGGGACAGAGGGGACAGAAGGGACAGAGGGGACAGAGGGGACAGAGGGGACAGAAGGGACAGAGGGGACAGAGGGGACAGAAGGGACAGAAGGGACAGAGGGGACAGAGGGGACAGAGGGGACAGAGGGGACAGAAGGGACAGAGGGGACAGAAGGGACAGAGGGGACAGAGGGGACAGAAGGGACAGAGGGGACAGAAGGGACAGAAGGGACGGGGACATTGGTGGTGGAGTACAACAATGGGAACTTTGTGGATGTGACGGAGCCGAGTCTGGACCTGGACCTGCTCCAGGACAACTTTGGACTGGAGGACGAGGACACGGTGAGGACAGAGACACGGAGACATAAAATAATTCTATTTAATCCCTGTGGAACATGTAATACCAGCGCTGGACACCAGAGGGCGGTTTAGTTTGTCCTTTACACAGATCTGATCCGGTCTGGGCTTTTCACCGGCCACAGATTTACTCATTTAACAGCAGCAAGTCTTAGGACAGGTGAACTTTAACTAAACATAAACCAGAGTCACACCGAGTCACACCGAGGCGTCACACCGAGTCACATCGAGGTACACCGAGTCACACTGAGTCACACCGAGTCACACCGAGTCACACCGAGTCACACCGAGGTACACCGAGGCGTCACACCAAGTCGTCACACCGAGTCATCACACCGAGGTACACCGAGGCGTCACACCAAGTCGTCACACCGAGTCATCACACCGAGGTACACCGAGGCGTCACACCGAGGCGTCACACCGAGGCGTCACACCGAGGCGTCACACCGAGGCGTCACACCGAGTCACACCGAGTCACACCGAGGCATCACACCAAGTCACACCGAGTCACACCGAGGCGTCACACAGAGTCACACTAAGTCACACCGAGGTACACCGAGTCACACCGAGTCACACTGAGTCACACCGAGTCACACCGAGTCACACCGAGGCGTCACACTGAGTCACACCGAGGCATCACACCAAGTCACACCGAGTCACACCGAGGCGTCACACAGAGTCACACCGAGTCACACCGAGGCGTCACGTCACACCGAGTCACACCGAGGCTTCACACCGAGTCACACCGAGGCGTCATACTGAGTCACACCGAGTCACACCGAGGCGTCACACCGAGTCACACTGAGTCACACCGAGTCACACCGAGGCGTCACACCGAGTCACACTGAGTCACACCGAGTCACACCGAGGCGTCACACCGAGTCACACCGAGTCACACCG
This sequence comes from Paratrypauchen microcephalus, assembly GCA_036785185.1. Classification (NCBI taxonomy): domain Eukaryota; kingdom Metazoa; phylum Chordata; class Actinopteri; order Gobiiformes; family Gobiidae; genus Paratrypauchen; species Paratrypauchen microcephalus. Next base: position 40,999 of record JAVJIX010000461.1, read on the forward strand.
AGGTACACAGAGTCACACTGAGTCACACCGAGGTGTCATACTGAGTCACACCGAGTCACACCGAGGCGTCACACCGAGTCACACCGAGGCGTCACACTGAGTCACACCGAGGCGTCACACCGAGTCACACCGAGGCGTCACACCGAGTCACACCGAGGCGTCACACTGAGTCACACCGAGTCACACCGAGGCGTCACACTGAGTCACACCGAGGCGTCACACCGAGTCACACCGAGGCGTCACACTGAGTCACACCGAGGCGTCACACCGAGTCACACCGAGTCACACCGAGGCGTCACACTGAGTCACACCGAGGCGTCACACCGAGTCACACCGAGGCGTCACACTGAGTCACACTGAGTCACACCAAGGCGTCACACCGAGGCGTCACACTGAGTCACACCGAGGCGTCACACTGAGTCACACCGAGTCACACCGAGGCGTCACACCGAGTCACACCGAGGCGTCATACTGAGTCACACCGAGTCACACCGAGGCGTCACACCGAGTCACACTGAGTCACACCGAGGCGTCACACCGAGTCACACCGAGTCACACCGAGGCGTCACACTGAGTCACACCGAGGCGTCACACTGAGTCACACCGAGTCACACCGAGGCGTCACACCAAGTCACACTGAGTCACACCGAGGCGTCACACCGAGTCACACTGAGTCACACCGAGGCGTCACACCGAGTCACACCGAGTCACACTGAGTCACACCGAGGTACACAGAGTCACACTGAGTCACACCGAGGTGTCACACCGAGTCACACCGAGTCACACTGAGTCACACCGAGGTACACAGAGTCACACTGAGTCACACCGAGGCGTCACACCGAGTCACACCGAGTCACACTGAGTCACACCGAGGTACACAGAGTCACACTGAGTCACACCGAGGCGTCACACCGAGTCACACCGAGGCGTCACACTGAGGCGTCACACCGAGTCACACCGAGTCACACTGAGTCACACCGAGTCACACCGAGTCTCACTGAGTCACACCGAGTCACACCGAGTCACACTGAGTCACACCGAGTCACACCGAGTCACACTGAGTCACACCGAGTCACACCGAGTCTCACTGAGTCACACCGAGTCACACCGAGTCACACTGAGTCACACCGAGTCACACCGAGTCACACCGAGGCTTCACACCGAGGCGTCACACCGAGTCACACCGAGGCTTCACACCGGGGTGAGACACCGGGGTGAGACACCGGGGTGAGACACCGGGGTGAGACACCGGGGTGAAACACCGGGGTGAGACACCGGGGTGAGACACCGGGGTGAGACACCGGGGTGAGACGTCACTTTGTGTAGACTTCACTGACCCTGGTCCTTGTGCAGCTCCAGAACGAGATCGGACTGTCCCTCCTCAGACCCCTCAAAGACCAAGTCCTGGACCTGAACCTGAGACTGAGAGAAGAACCCTACACCGACGCCCTGAGGAACCCCTCCAGTCTGCAGTACCAGAGACTAGAGCGGCTCTTCACCAGAAAGGTACTGAACCAGGACTAAACCAGGACTGAACCAGGACTGAACCAGGACTGAACCAGGACTAAACCAGGACTGAACCAGGACTGAACCAGGACTGAACCAGGACTGAACCAGGACTAAACCAGGACTGAACCAGGACTGAACCAGGACTGAACCAGGACTGACCCAGGACTGAACCAGGACTGAACCAGGACTGAACCAGGACTGACCCAGGACTGAACCAGGACTGAACCAGGACTGAGCCAGGACTGACCCAGGACTGACCCAGGACTGAACCAGGACTAAACCAGGACTGAACCAGGACTAAACCAGGACTAAACCAGGACTGAGCCAGGACTGAACCAGGACTAAACCAGGACTGAACCAGGACTGAGCCAAACCAGGATTGAACCAGGACTAAACCAGGACTAAACCAGGACTAAACCAGGACTAAACCAGGACTAAACCAGGACTGAACCAGGACTGAACCAGGACTAAACCAGGACTAAACCAGGACTGAACCAGGACTAAACCAGGACTAAACCAGGACTGAACCAGGACTAAACCAGGACTAAACCAGAACTAAACCAGGTCTAAACCAGGACTAAACCAGGACTAAACCTGGACTAATCAGATCTAAACCAGGACTAAATCAGGATTTGAACCAGGACTAAACCAGGACTAGACCAGGACTAGACCAGGACTAAACCAGGACTGAACCAGGACTGAACCAGGACTAAACCAGGACTAAACCAGGACTAAACCAGGACTGAACCAGGACTGAACCAGGACTAAACCAGGACTAAACCAGGACTAAACCAGGACTAAACCAGGACTGAACCAGGACTGAACCAGGATTGAACCAGTCCTGGGTCTTGGTCCTGGGTCTTGGGCCTGGGTCTTGGTCTTGGGTCTTGGTCCTGGGTCTTGGCCCTGGGACTTGGCCCTGGGTCTTGGTCCTGGGTCTTGGCCCTGGGTCTTGGCCCTGGGTCTTGGTCCTGGGTCTTGGCCCTGGGTCTTGGTCCTGGGTCTTGGTCCTGGGTCTTGGTCCTGGGTCTTGGCCCTGGGTCTTGGTCCTGGGTCTTGGTCCTGGGTCTTGGTCCTGGGACTTGGCCCTGGGTCTTGGTCCTGGGTCTTGGTCCTGGGTCTTGGTCCTGGGTCTTGGTCCTGGGACTTGGTCCTGGGTCTTGGTCCTGGGTCTTGGTCCTGGGACTTGGTCCTGGGACTTGGCCCTGGGTCTTGGTCCTGGGTCTTGGTCCTGGGTCTTGGTCCTGGGACTTGGTCCTGGGACTTGGTCCTGGGACTTGGTCCTGGGTCTTGGTCCTGGGTCTTGGCCCTGGGTCTTGGTCCTGGGACTTGGTCCTGGGTCTTGGTCCTGGGACTTGGTCCGGTCTATGTTTTCAGTTGTCTGTAGAAGTGCAGACTCAGGACTTGGCCGTAGTCCTGGACTTGGACTCATGTTGTTTTGTAAATGAGACTTTTTAACGAGCTGCGTAAAGATAAAGTGTTTAAACAGAGTGAAGTTCACACGGAGACGCTGAAAACCCCGAGGACGAGTTCAGTTAGACCGGACTGTGGAAATACTCTGTACACTCAAGACCTGGGCTAGACCTGGGCTAGACCTGGGCTAGACCTGGGCTAGACCTGGGCTAGACCTGGTTCAGATCTGGTTCAGACCTGGATTTTATATTCATTCTGCTGGTTTAATTCTAGCTACTTGTTCTTGTTACCTGGTAACTAAACCAAGTCTAAACCAGATCTGAACTACGTCTAAACCAGGTCTAGTCCAGGTCTAGTCCAGGTCTGGTCCAGGTCTTGTTCTGTATATGGTATATAATGGTCTAGTCCAGGTCTAGTCCAGGTCTGGTCCAGGTCTGGTCCAGGTCTTGTTCTGTATATGGTATATAATGGTCTAGTCCAGGTCTAGTCCAGGTCTAGTCCAGGTCTAGTCCAGGTCTGGTCCAGGTCTAGTCCAGGTCTAGTCCAGGTCTGGTCCAGGTCTTGTTCTGTATATGGTATATAATGGTCTAGTCCAGGTCTAGTCCAGGTCTGGTCCAGGTCTGGTCCAGGTCTGGTCCAGGTCTGGTCCAGGTCTAGTCCAGGTCTAGTCCAGGTCTGGTCCAGGTCTGGTCCAGGTCTGGTCCAGGTCTGGTCCAGGTCTGGTCCAGGTCTGGTCCAGGTCTTCTGTATATGGTATATAATGGTCTGGTCCAGGTCTAGTCCAGGTCTGGTCCAGGTCTAGTCCAGGTCTAGTCCAGGTCTGGTCCAGGTCTGGTCCAGGTCTTGTTCTGTATATGGTATATAATGGTCTAGTCCAGGTCTAGTCCAGGTCTGGTCCAGGTCTGGTCCAGGTCTGGTCCAGGTCTGGTCCAGGTCTAGTCCAGGTCTGGTCCAGGTCTGGTCCAGGTCTGGTCCAGGTCTGGTCCAGGTCTAGTCCAGGTCTAGTCCAGGTCTAGTCCAGGTCTGGTCCAGGTCTGGTCCAGGTCTGGTCCAGGTCTGGTCCAGGTCTAGTCCAGGTCTGGTCCAGGTCTGGTCCAGGTCTGGTCCAGGTCTGGTCCAGGTCTAGTCCAGGTCTGGTCCAGGTCTGGTCCAGGTCTGGTCCAGGTCTAGTCCAGGTCTAGTCCAGGTCTAGTCCAGGTCTGGTCCAGGTCTGGTCCAGGTCTGGTCCAGGTCTGGTCCAGGTCTAGTCCAGGTCTAGTCCAGGTCTGGTCCAGGTCTGGTCCAGGTCTAGTCCAGGTCTAGTCCAGGTCTAGTCCAGGTCTGGTCCAGGTCTGGTCCAGGTCTAGTCCAGGTCTGGTCCAGGTCTAGTCCAGGTCTGGTCCAGGTCTGGTCCAGGTCCGGTCCAGGTCTTCTGTATATGGTATATAATGGTCTAGTCCAGGTCTGGTCCAGGTCTGGTCCAGGTCTAGTCCAGGTCTGGTCCAGGTCTGGTCCAGGTCCGGTCCAGGTCTTCTGTATATGGTATATAATGGTCTAGTCCAGGTCTGGTCCAGGTCTGGTCCAGGTCTGGTCCAGGTCCGGTCCAGGTCTTCTGTATATGGTATATAATGGTCTAGTCCAGGTCTGGTCCAGGTCTGGTCCAGGTCTGGTCCAGGTCTAGTCCAGGTCTTGTTCTGTATATGGTATATAATGGTCTAGTCCAGGTCTAGTCCAGGTCTAGTCCAGGTCTAGTCCAGGTCTTGTTCTGTATATGGTATATAATGGTCTAGTCCAGGTCTAGTCCAGGTCTGGTCCAGGTCTAGTCCAGGTCTGGTCCAGGTCTTGTTCTGTATATGGTATATAATGGTCTAGTCCAGGTCTAGTCCAGGTCTAGTCCAGGTCTAGTCCAGGTCTGGTCCAGGTCTTCTGTATATGGTATATAATGGTCTAGTCCAGGTCTAGTCCAGGTCCGGTCCAGGTCTTCTGTATATGGTATATAATGGTATAATGGTGCACATGTGTTTGTGATTAAACTCTTCAGTAAAATCCAGGAAAGTCCCGAGTTTCCCCCATTTTTACCCCCAGTCCCTCTCTCCTCGTTCTCTCCTCCTTCTGTCCTCTGCCTCCTCTTCTCCTCCTCTCCTCCCTCTCTCCTCCTCTCTCCTCTTTTTCCTCCCTCTCTCTGTTCTGTCCGTCTGCCTCAAACACGGGGTAAAGAAAAAAACTTCAGAAAAAAACTGTGGATTCTGTAATATTCACAACAATAATCTGTAGGACTGAACCAGGACTAAACCAGGACTAAACCAGGACTAAACCAGGACTGAACCAGGACTAAACCAGGACTAAACCAGGACTGAACCAGGACTGAACCAGGACTAAACCAGGACTAAACCAGGACTAAACCAGGACTAAACCAGGACTGAACCAGGACTAAACCAGGACTGAACCAGGACTGAACCAGGACTAAACCGGGACTAAACCAGGACTGAACCAGGACTGAACCAGGACTAAACCAGGACTGAACCAGGACTGAACCAGGACTGAACCAGGACTAAACCGGGACTAAACCAGGACTGAACCAGGACTGAACCAGGACTAAACCAGGACTGAACCAGGACTGAACCAGGACTAAACCGGGACTAAACCAGGACTGAACCAGGACTGAACCAGGACTAAACCAGGACTAAACCAGGACTGAACCAGGACTAAACCAGGACTAAACCGGGACTAAACCAGGACTGAACCAGGACTGAACCAGGACTGAACCAGGACTAAACCAGGACTAAACCAGGACTAAACCAGGACTAAACCAGGACTAAACCAGGACTGAACCAGGACTAAACCAGGACTAAACCAGGACTAAACCAGGACTAAACCAGGACTAAACCAGGACTGAACCGGGACTGAACCAGGACTGGACCAGGACTGGACCAGGACTAAACCAGGACTGAACCAGGACTAAACCAGGACTGAACCAGGACTGAACCGGGACTAAACCAGGACTAAACCAGGACTGAACCAGGACTAAACCAGGACTAAACCAGGACTGAACCAGGACTAAACCAGGACTGGACCAGGACTGGACCAGGACTAAACCAGGACTGAACCAGGACTAAACCAGGACTGGACCAGGACTGGACCAGGACTAAACCAGGACTGAACCAGGACTAAACCAGGACTGAACCAGGACTGAACCAGGACTAAACCAGGACTGAACCAGGACTAAACCAGGACTGAACCAGGACTGAACCAGGACTAAACCAGGACTAAACCAGGACTGAACCAGGACTAAACCAGGACTGAACCAGGACTAAACCAGGACTAAACCAGGACTGGACCAGGACTAAACCAGGACTAAACCAGGACTGAACCAGGACTGAACCAGGACTAAACCAGGACTGAACCAGGACTGAACCGGGACTAAACCGGGACTGAACCGGGACTAAACCGGGACTGAACCGGGACTAAACCGGGACTGAACCAGGACTAAACCAGGACTGAACCGGGACTGAACCGGGACTAAACCGGGACTGAACCAGGACTAAACCAGGACTGAACCGGGACTAAACCGGGACTGAACCAGGACTAAACCGGGACTGAACCGGGACTAAACCGGGACTGAACCGGGACTAAACCGGGACTGAACCAGGACTAAACCAGGACTAAACCAGGACTGGACCAGGACTAAACCAGGACTAAACCAGGACTGGACCAGGACTAAACCAGGACTAAACCAGGACTAAACCAGGACTGGACCAGGACTAAACCAGGACTAAACCAGGACTAAACCAGGACTAAACCAGGACTAAACCAGGACTGGACCAGGACTGGACCAGGACTGAACCAGGACTAAACCAGGACTGGACCAGGACTGGACCAGGACTGGACCAGGACTAAACCAGGACTAAACCAGGACTAAACCAGGACTGAACCAGGACTGAACCAGGACTAAACCAGGACTAAACCAGGACTGAACCAGGACTAAACCAGGACTGGACCAGGACTGGACCAGGACTAAACCAGGACTGAACCAGGACTGAACCAGGACTGAACCAGGACTAAACCAGGACTGAACCAGGACTAAACCAGGACTAAACCAGGACTGAACCAGGACTGAACCAGGACTGAACCAGGACTAAACCAGGACTAAACCAGGACTGAACCAGGACTAAACCAGGACTGAACCAGGACTAAACCAGGACTAAACCAGGACTGAACCAGGACTAAACCAGGACTGAACCAGGACTAAACCAGGACTAAACCAGGACTGGACCAGGACTAAACCAGGACTGAACCAGGACTGAACCAGGACTAAACCAGGACTAAACCAGGACTAAACCAGGACTAAACCAGGACTGGACCAGGACTGGACCAGGACTGGACCAGGACTGAACCAGGACTAAACCAGGACTGGACCAGGACTGGACCAGGACTGGACCAGGACTAAACCAGGACTAAACCAGGACTAAACCAGGACTGAACCAGGACTGAACCAGGACTAAACCAGGACTAAACCAGGACTGAACCAGGACTGAACCAGGACTAAACCAGGACTGGACCAGGACTGGACCAGGACTGGACCAGGACTAAACCAGGACTGGACCAGGACTGGTTCCTTTCACACATATTCACACGTGGAAGAACAGTGGAATAGACAAGTGGACGTGTCTTGCCCAATGACACCACAGCAGTATTGTGTGATCAGGGTTTGAACCATGGACTGTGTGGTTAGTGGGTCGGGCACTAGAGTTTATATCCGGTGTTCTGTCCTCTTCTTCAGATCGTCGATGCCTTTGAGAAACTTCCAGGGTTCAAGAGTGCGCACGTGGTGGAGTTCAGGTCTGAGTGATGTCACACTCTACTTTAAATATTATACACATTTATACATAACTATAAAATATCACTTTACTTTAAATATTATACACATTTATACAGAACTATAATACATCACTTTATACACTATAAACTTACATTTATACATAACTATAATATATCACTTTAAACTGTTTTTAAATATTTCACACTGATAACTTTATACTTTATTAAATCACATTTAATCCTGTTCCATTGAAACTGTTCAGGCCCCAGAAAGACCTGGAGCGGTGAGTACATGTACTGCACTCATAGTACTGAAGTAATCATACAAGTAGTAGTAGTAGTAGTAGCAGTAGTAGTAGTAGTAGTAGTAGTAGTAGTAGTAGTAGTAGTAGTAGCAGTAGCAGTAGCAGCAGCAGCAGCAGCAGCAGTAGCAGCAGCAGCAGCAGCAGCAGCAGCAGTAGCATTTGCAGTAGCAGCAGCAGTAGCATTTGTAGCAGCAGCAGCAGCAGCACTTTGCAGCAGCAGCAGCAGCAGCAGCAGCAGCAGCAGCAGTAGCATTTGCAGCAGCAGTAGCAGCAGCAGCAGCAGCAGCAGCAGCAGCAGCAGCAGCAGCAGCAGCAGCAGTAGCAGCAGCAGCAGCAGCAGCAGCAGCAGCAGCATTTGCAGTAGCAGCAGCATTTGCAGCAGCAGCAGCATTTGCAGCAGCAGCAGCAGCAGCATTTGCAGCAGCAGCAGCAGCAGCAGCAGCAGCAGCAGTAGTAGCAGTAGCAGCAGTAGTAGTAGTAGTAGTAGTAGTAGTAGTAGTAGTAGTAGTAGTAGTAGTAGCAGTAGCAGTAGCAGTAGTAGTAGTAGTAGTAGTAGTAGTAGTAGTATTTGTAGTAGTAGTAGTATTTGTAGTAGTAGTAGTAGTAGTATTTGTAGTAGTAGTAGTAGTAGTAGTAGTAGTAGTAGTAGTAGTAGTAGTAGTATTTGTAGTAGTAGTAGTAGTAGTAGTAGTAGTAGTAGTAGTAGTAGTAGTAGTATTTGTAGTAGTAGTAGTAGTAGTAGTAGTAGTAGTAGTAGTAGTAGTAGTAGTAGTAGTAGTAGTAGTAGTAGTAGTAGTAGTAGTAGTAGTAGTAGTAGTAGTAGTAGTATTTGTAGTAGTATTAGCAGTGTAAGCAGTATTAGTCGTGTTGTTTCCGTAGTTAAAGCAGTGCAGGTGGTCTGATCCTCTTAAGGTGGGTTAAGTTGTTAGTGACATTAGTGAGCGGCTCAGGGTCAAACCCTCGCCCTGTCACCACAGG
>JAVJIX010000461.1:57500-110000 GCA_036785185.1 Paratrypauchen microcephalus
GTTAAATAAAGATAATGTTGGATGTTGTGTTAAATAAAGATAGTGTTGGATGTTGTGTTAAATAAAGATAGTGTTGGATGTTGTGTTAAATAAAGATAGTGTTGGATGTTGTGTTAAATAAAGATAGTGTTGGATGTTGTGTTAAATAAAGATAGTGTTGGATGTTGTGTTAAATAAAGATAATGTTGGATGTTGTGTTAAATAAAGATAGTGTTGGATGTTGTGTTAAATAAAGATAATGTTGGATGTTGTGTTAAATAAAGATAATGTTGGATGTGGTGTTAAATAAAGATAGTGTTGGATGTTGTGTTAAATAACGATAGTGTTGGATGTTGTGTTAAATAACGATAGTGTTGGATGTTGTGTTAAATAAATATAGTGTTGGATGTTGTGTTAAATAAAGATAATGTTGGATGTTGTGTTAAATAAAGATAATGTTGGATGTTGTGTTAAATAAATATAGTGTTGGATGTTGTGTTAAATAAAGATAGTGTTGGATGTTGTGTTAAATAAAGATAATGTTGGATGTTGTGTTAAATAAAGATAGTGTTGGATGTTGTGTTAAATAAAGATAATGTTGGATGTTGTGTTAAATAAATATAGTGTTGGATGTTGTGTTAAATAACGATAGTGTTGGATGTTGTGTTAAATAAAGATAGTGTTGGATGTTGTGTTAAATAAAGATAATGTTGGATGTTGTGTTAAATAAAGATAGTGTTGGATGTTGTGTTAAATAAAGATAGTGTTGGATGTTGTGTTAAATAAAGATAGTGTTGGATGTTGTGGTTGGTGTTGCTTTATAATCTGGTATATTGTGTCTGTAGTATAACAGTATTTATATATTTGATATATTTTTAGGAGAACATCTTGGCTGCAGAGAAGCCTCCTGACGCTCCGACCCACGAGGCTGAACCTGACCTGTTTCTGAAAAAAGATCATTTCCTTTTTGACTTTTCTAAACATAAAGACGAGGTGCAGGTCAGCGAGAATGACGTCATCGCTGTGGAGGAAACTACTACTACCACTACTACCACTACTACTACTTCTACAGCTACTACTACTGGTACTGCGATGGATAGTACAACTACTGCAACTACTACTACCACCAGAACAAACACAGGAACAAACAGTGAGTATTTTAGGCTGCATTGGTCCTGGTTTTATCCTGGTTTAGTTCTGGTTTAGACCTGGTTTAGACCCGGTTTAGTGAAACCTCTGTTTTGTTTCCTTTGTGTTTTTAAAGTGCTCGTTTAGTTCTGTAGACAGAACAGTTCCATAAATCACGTCCTTTTCATTCGTAGGTCCATTTTCACGTGTGTTCATATCCACTCCAAACTTATTTCACACAGTTTGTTTTTAATGGAATCTTTTCTCTCACTTTCGCAGATGGAGCTGTAGAAGACGAGGATTTCCCGGAGTCTTACTGGACCCAGGATTCCGACCAGGACTTGGGACATGGACCAGGTCTTTCTCTGGACGATGGCTCTGGCTCTGGTTTCTCTGGAGATGGTTCAGTTCTGTTTAGTCCAGACTCAGATCTGGGGAAAGTCCGAGCCTTAAACCCTGAAGTCCTGCCTCCTCCAGACCTGGAACCGAGTGAAGATGATCCGGACGAGGTCTCACCCAGAGCCACACACGCGACAGCTCCAAAGAGTCCAAAAATACAGGAATTTACAACAAATAAACCCACAGAAGACAAGGATGGGCTCACGGCTGAAATGGAGAGTTCTGAAAGTGGAACAAAAGAAACTGCAAGCAAAAGTCAAATAGACATTTCCACAACAGAGTTTTTACCAAACGTTAAGGATTTTGAAGCTACAAATTCAGATTTAACGTCAAAATTGGAGGAAATCACACAAACCACAACCAAAACTGAAGCGTCAACTATCAAATCTGTCCCTGGAGTCTTTTCAGAATCTTCTTTGCCACAAACAACTGAACCAACTTATAAAGAAACTACAGAAATTGCAGATTTTACCAGCAAAGGAACTGTGACTTTTGAATTTTTTGGTCAAAATACAGAATTTTTAGAAACTGATTATGACTTTTTCTTTACTGAAACACTTCAATCTGTTACGGAACATCCAAGACGAGAAATGGCAATGGAAAAATCAAATATGGAGACAGAAATAGAGAAATCTACAGAGAGTGTAAAAGGTGAACATCTGGGTCTGGTTCCTTCAGCTGTGAGTCCTACCGAACAGTCCCAGGTGGAAGAATCAACCTTAAAATCTGAAGAGAAGTCTCCAGGAGATACTGAATATCAGCCTGAAACTGTTGAACAAATTTTGCCTTTGGGGGAATTTGAAAAATCAGAAATTCCAGAGTTTGAGCTTTCATCTCATGAGGATGTCGAGATTCTGGAGGAGCAGCATTTGGGGGTAACAGAAAACTGGAATATTAAAGCAGATCCTGGATTAGCGAATGAAGATTTGAGTGTGGACGAGGTTATAGCGGTCACTTTACCACCGAAAACTACATCTACTACTGCTACTACTACAGTTTCTGCTTCTGCTGTTAAAGTCATTGAAAAAGAATTCCCTGATCATGAAGTTAAAAATCAGAATGAACCAGGTATTGCCCCAACTCAAACTGATTCAGAAATATTCCAGCAAACTACAACAATGTCAGAAAAAGAAGATTTGAATATTGTAAATCCAGGAATTACCTCAAGACCAGACTTCTCAACCAGAGAAGCTGGTCCAAGTGTCGACGTTTTAAGGACTACAACTCTGCAGCCTAAAGAAACTACAAAGACGGCGACCACAACTTCCTCTTATGTGCTTTCTGAACCGGAGAAGGATTCGCCGTTCACTCGTATTTCAGACTCAGTCCCAGATTACGAAGATGAGACGCCGGTTAGCACGCCATCGCTAACAACTGAGCCGCTAGAAACAAGACCGGATCACAAAGTTTCACCTGAGGTCTTTGAGGTTACTACAGTACGAGATGGGATTTTAGCTTCTACAAAAACGGCAACAACTGGATTAAATATTGAAAAGGGTTTAACCTTCGCTCCAACTGTGGAATCTGTAGAAGTGATCCCAGAAATTCAAACTCAAATTTCACAAATTACAGCTTCATTTGGAACTATTTTAGCCAAAGGAACTGACAAAACAACGGAGGAAAGTCAAATTTATCAAGTTGATTTTGAAGGTTCGACTCTGGATTCTGACACAGATCAGAGTCCTGTGATCGTTGTTCAAATGGAAACGACTTCAGCACTAAATATAAAACCACAAGAGGAAGAGTTAAAAAGGGATTCTGACATTTACACAATCCAAAAACAAAAAGAGGAAAAAACTGCAGAAGAATCCATCACGGCTGCTGACGTAAACGATATTGAAATGATCCCTACAGTCTCAGGCATTTCGACGCCTCAAACCGATTTTCGTCAAATATCAGGAGCTCCAGATGCACAAGAAGGACTCTCACAGGTTTTAACTAGTTCTGTTCTAACATCACAGATATTAGAGGATTCTACCAGTGCGTTAGATGCCCTTCCAACGTTTTATACAACTCAAGCTCCAGTTCTAGAAATATCACCAACAACAACAGCAAAAGATGATTCTGAAATGTCTGAAAGAGAAGAAACAAATGCAATTTTTGAAGCTACAATGGAGGGATCGTTACAAACAGCCAAACCAGATTCTGTAAATAAAGAAATTGTTCGTCTTTCAACAGCTACTCCAAGCGTTAAAATCAAACCTTCAAATGTGGAAATATCACCAACAACAACTGCAGCAGATGATTCTAAGGTGGTCACCGAAGTGGACTCAAGTGAAGTTTTAAAAATCCAAACCTCTGAACCACAAACAGTTCAGCCGCCAACACACGGAGGTTCTCAAATGGACGCCAGCACAGTTTTGACTGTGATGCCTGAACATGAAACAAAAACAGAGAAATCTTTACAAACACTTTCTCGGAATGCTGTGGAAGTCCTTTCTGAGAGTCACACCTCTGAAGACGACTCTAAAACGGCCGCCGACCTCAACCGCACGGTGCATCTCTTATCCGAGGGCTTTTCGCACTCGCCCAGTTTTGACGTGAGCTTCGGCCTGGTCCCGTTGGGTGTGGAGGGTTCTGGAGCTGTGCCCGGTGACGGGGAAGCTGCCGGTTTGATTCCCGGGGGATCAGGCTCTCCGCAGACCAGACCTGACCAAGCACTCACGGTTTTCTTCAGTCTCAGAGTCACAAACATGGTGTTCAACCCAAACCTGTTCAACAAGAGCTCAGAGGAGTACAGGCATCTGGAGCACAAATTCATCTCTCTGGTAAGACCTAGTCCTGGTTTAGACCTGGTTTAGACCAGGTTTAGACCAGGTTCAGACTCGGGAGTACAGGCATCTGGAGCACAGATTTATCTCTCTGGTAAGACCTAGTCCTGGTTTAGACCTGGTTTAGTCTTGGTTTCATCCTTTTTTTTGTCCTGTTTTAGTTCTTGGTTTAGTCCCAGGTCCAGTCCTGGTCCGGTCCTGGTCCGGTCCTGGTCCGGTCCTGGTCCGGTCCTGGTCCGGTCCTGGTCCGGTCCTGGTCCAGTCCTGGTCTGGTCCTGGTCCAGTGTGAGCCTGTGGTGTCTCCTCAGCTGGTGCCGTTCCTGGAGTCTCACCTGAAGAACTTCCAGGAGCTTCAGATCTTAAACTTCAGAAACGGGAGCGTGGTGGTGAACTCTCGTCTGCGTTTCGTGACCCCGGTGAGACGAGGTCTGACCACGGCCGTGTACCTGCTGCTCCGAGACTTCACCTCCTCGGCTCAGAACGGCGCGGACCTGAGCATCGACCACCACTCGCTCCACGTGCAGTCAGGTGAGCATCGACCGCCGCTCGCTCCACGTGCAGTCAGGTGAGCATCGACCGCCGCTCGCTCCACGTGCAGTCAGGTGAGCATCGACCGCCGCTTGCTCCACGTGCAGTCAGGTGAGCATCGACCGCCGCTCGCTCCACGTGCAGTCAGGTGAGCATCGACCGCCCCTCGCTCCACGTGCAGTCAGGTGAGCATCGACCGCCGCTCGCTCCACGTGCAGTCAGGTGAGCATCGACCGCCCCTCGCTCCACGTGCAGTCAGGTGAGCATCGACCGCCCCTCGCTCCACGTGCAGTCAGGTGAGCATCGACCGCCGCTCGCTCCACGTGCAGTCAGGTGAGCATCGACCGCCGCTCGCTCCACGTGCAGTCAGGTGAGCATCGACCACCGCTCGCTCCACGTGCAGTCAGGTGAGCATCGACCACCACTCGCTCCACGTGCAGTCAGGTGAGCATCGACCACCACTCGCTCCACGTGCAGTCAGGTGAGCATCGACCGCCGCTCGCTCCACGTGCAGTCAGGTGAGCACCTTCATCTGAGATTATTTTATCTACACTTTTCACACAGAGGAGGTCACATGGGAAAGGCGCTCGGCTGGATTTTTTCATTGGAAACAGTTTGCAGTGGTCCAGAGTAGTGCTGCCAGGCGATTAAAAAAAGTTAATCTAATTAATTACAGGATTTGTAATTAATTAATCTAATTAATCGCATTTTAAGAGCGTGAGTGAGAAATAACCTGGGAAATCCCAGGCTGCTTTGCACGATCGTTCCGATCTAAAAGGCTAAGCGAGGGCTCCTGATTCTGGGAGCCAATCAGAGAGCGGGGAGGGGTGGAAAGACGGTGACGCGTACTACGCGACAAACGGAAACTCTCTCATATTTATCTTACACAAATGGCAGTAATAATTCGGTGCCATTGTTTAATCGTATTTTTGTTTTGCCTTCTGTTTTCGCGGAGATTGAGGGAAATGGCGGCGTTTCCTTCTCTTCTCCCCGGTCGTCGCTCTAACTACGTCGTCGAGTACAACTGACATGATTGGCTATGGGCTACGTATACGCCAAATGATAGACATTCGTAACGCCCAATAAACGGCCGTTGGCGATCGTAAACCACACCTCCACTACGAGATATTCAGTAGGTGCTCCATATCTCACTGTGATATGGTCCGGTGTAAACCAGGCAAAGTGACAGAGTGAGTGAGCGAACCCACTTTGAGATTGAGTTCGTCAGTTTTTCTGTGGTCGCTTTGCTCATTCGTTTCCGAAATTCTGCGAGTGTGGTTTGTTGGTTTGGTGGTTTGTTGGTTTGTTGGTTTGTTGGTTTGGTGCTTTGGTGCTTTGGTAGTTTGGTGGGAGGATGGAGTGTGAGATTGACAGGCGGATCGGTGCAGCGTCGGCAGTGATGCGGTCGTTATACCGGACCGTTATACCAGACCGAAGCTCTCAATTTACTTGGAGCTCGGAGTAGAGCCGCTGCTCCTCCACGTGGAGCGGAGCAGCTGAGGTGGCTCTGGCGTCTGTTCCGGACACCTCCTGGACTCCTCCCTCAGGAGGTGTTCCGGGCACGCCCCGGGGAAGACCGCTGGAGGGACTATGTCTCCCGGCTGGCCTGGGAACGCCTTAGGGTTGGAGGAAGAGGAAGCGTCCGGGGTGAAGGAGGTCTGGGAGTCCCTGCTTAGACTGTTGCCCCCGCGACCCGGCCCCGGATAAGAGGAAGAAAATGGATGGATGGTTTGTTGGTTTGTTGGTTTGTTGGTTTGGTGGTTTGTTGGTTTGTTGGTTTGGTGGTTTGTTGGTTTGGTGGTTTGTTGGTTTGGTGGTTTGTTGGTTTGGTGGTTTGTTGGTTTGGTGGTTTGGTGGTTTGTTGGTTTGGTGGTTTGGTAGTTTGGTGGTTTGTTGGTTTGTTGGTTTGTTGGTTTGGTGGTTTGGTGGTTTGTTGGTTTGTTGGTTTGGTGGTTTGGTGGTTTGGTGGTTTGGTGGTTTGGTAGTTTGATGGTTTGATGGTTTGGTAGTTTGGTGGTTTGGTAGTTTGATGGTTTGGTGGTTTGTTGGTTTGGTGGTTTGGTGGTTTGGTAGTTTGGTGGTTTGGTAGTTTGATGGTTTGGTGGTTTGGTGGTTTGGTGGTTTGTTGGTTTGGTAGTTTGTTGGTTTGGTGGTTTGGTGGTTTGGTGGTTTGTTGGTTTGGTGGTTTGGTGGTTTGGTGGTTTGTTGGTTTGGTGGTTTGTTGGTTTGGTGGTTTGGTGGTTTGGTAGTTTGCTGGTTTGGTGGTTTGTTGGTTTGTTGGTTTGTTGGTTTGGTGGTTTGGTGGTTTGTTGGTTTGGTGGTTTGGTAGTTTGGTGGTTTGTTGGTTTGTTGGTTTGTTGGTTTGGTGGTTTGGTGGTTTGTTGGTTTGTTGGTTTGGTGGTTTGGTAGTTTGCTGGTTTGGTGGTTTGGTGGTTTGGTGGTTTGTTGGTTTGTTGGTTTGGTGGTTTGGTAGTTTGCTGGTTTGGTGGTTTGGTGGTTTGGTGGTTTGGTGGTTTGTTGGTTTGTTGGTTTGGTGGTTTGGTAGTTTGCTGGTTTGGTGGTTTGGTGGTTTGGTGGTTTGTTGGTTTGGTGGTTTGTTGGTTTGTTGGTTTGTTGGTTTGGTAGTGTGTTGGTTTGGTGGTTTGGTGGTTTGTTGGCTTGGTAGTGTGTTGGTTTGGTGGTTTGGTAGTTTGGTGGTTTGTTGGTTTGTTGGTTTGTTGGTTTGTTGGTTTGGTAGTTTGGTGGTTTGGTGGCTTGGTAGTTTGCTGGTTTGGTGGTTTGTTGGTTTGGTGGTTTGGTGAAGTGCGCTCACACTCGCTCTGTCACCGGTAACGATGGCACTTGTCCGGACGTGTTTATCGTTCAATTGATCCGTCAGGCTGGAGCAGCTTCGGTGATCGGAAAATTCTTTTAGACAAAAGCTCCAAATCATGGCGTTCTTGTCGATCGTCCCGTCTTCGTTCTTTTTATAAATAAAGTTGCCGTTCAAAGGCCCTGGCGGCGATTTGCTCGCCGCACCCCAAATTAAAAATGCGCATTGAATTGCCGCTCATAATTAATTGCGTTAATTTTTATAACACGTTAATTTGCAGTGTAATTAATTCATCTAATTAACGCGATAAACTGACAGCCCGAGTCCAGAGTTCTTCATACTTAGACAGACCAGAGGGAGATCTCTGTATTTCCTCTAAAACAGGATGAAGTGTCCATGTTTGTCTGTTTGTCTGTTGTTTGTTTGTTTGTTTGGGTGCGTCACCTTTGGCTCCGCCCACACCGCAGTGCTCCTCTGTGATTGGTTTGAACCACTGGTGCTGGTCCAATCACAGCAGCAGCAGCAGGCGGCGGTTCGACTCAGTAATTACAGAAGTATTCCCATAAACAGGACCAACATCTGTAAAGTGAACATGTTTCACTGATCTGTTTCCTCGGCACTAATCCTCTTATAATCCTGTTACAATCCTGTTATAATCCCATTATAATCCAGTATGTGTGTCAGATTGTGTCAGATGCCCTCCCCTCCACATTTCTTACTGCTGTACCACCTGGTCTCAAACATCTGAGGCCGTCCTGAAGCCCCTAAAGTCCCTCTTCAAAAAAAAACCTTTGAAAACACTTGACAAAAAGCCTCTACAGTTTCACTATTGTCATATCTTAAGTAAGTAGAATATTTTGGATCTTCAAAGTTCTCCGGTATTTATGGATGTTTGCCTTGTTTTTAAAGTTTTAAATGGACTCGCTCCTCCACCATTAATGGATTTTTTATTTTAAGTAAAAAAAAACACTAACCGAGTGAACACGAGAGCATCGACCAGAGGAGACTGGAACATACAGAGACACAGGACCAAATTTGTCCAGATGGTGACGTCCGTCAGAGGATCACAGTCGTGGAACACATGACCTGCTCCTGTCAGGAACTGTGGGTCCTCCTCAACCTTCAGGAACTCTCTGGAACACTGGTCAAATAATCAAACCTGCTCTCACAGGTCCATGTTCTTCTTAAACTCAGAGAATGGTCTGTTGCGGTTAAGTTGCCGTCATGTCCATGTGCACTTCTGTTTCTTTTACGTGTTCCTCTAAATGTTCTTCTGTTCTGCCTTTAGGACAACGGATTTAAAGCAGCTGTTGTGCTAATTCCTGCACATTTACATTGATCCTGTTTGTCATGTTGATTAATGTGCATCGTCCTAATTAAAATCAATCAATAAAATAAATAAAAAACCTGTCTGTCTGTCCTCAGGTGAGCGCGCAGACGCCTGTACGTACTTGGCGTGTAACAGTTTTTCTCGTTGCCGTGTGGATCACGTGACCCTGGAGCCGGCGTGCGTGTGTAACCGTGGTTACGAGAGCGTGGACGGTCTGCCCTGCGTCAGCGTCTGCGACCTTCGACCCCACTTCTGTCAGAACGACGGGAAGTGTGACGTGGTGCCAGGCCAGGGCGCCATCTGCAGGTCAGAGCACACATGTTTTAGAATGTTCCACAGTGTGGCATAAAACCGACAATCTCCACGGAGACGAACATAAATCACCTGCAGGTTTGAGACGACAGCGTGTGGTTTGACTGTCGGTTGACTGACGGTTTTAAAACGGTTCAGTTCATACCTGCCTGAACCTTCAGGAGGCGTGACAGTCCGATCTGTGGTGCCCCAGGGCTCGGGCTTAGGGCCGCCCCTGTTCTCCTCCTGGACTCAATTACACAGCAGTTCAGTGACGTCTTTTATGTGAACGACATTCAACTTTACTGCTCCTTTAAGACCTCGAAAACACATAAACTGACGTCTTTACTCGGCTGTCACGTGTTAAACAGAGGCCGTCAGCTGAACCCTGACAAAACCCAGACTCTTACTGTTCCTCCAGAAAACCCTGTCCCCAACGTTAAACAGCACTGAGGCGCCCTGGGAAATTCAACTAAAAACAACTTAAGAAATCTAGGAATATTTTGTCTTTAGAACACCACTCTAAGCAACTCACTAAAACTTTTTCCAACTGCAAACATATGTGTACTTTGCACGATGATTTCTAAAGCTGAGTTAGAGATGGTGAACCATGCATTTGTGTCCTCGAGACTAGACTTCTGTAACAGTCCTGCCTGAGCACGAAGGAACTCACCCGGCTGCAGATGGTCCAAAACTCTGCTGCAGGACTTCTGAACCCGCACCAATAGGAGCGCTCATATCACTCCGATCTTAAAATCCTGACATTGGCTCCGTGTTGTTTTTGTGTCCACTCTAAGATCCTGGTGCTGACCTTTAGGCTCCTGTCTACAGAATATCACAGATCTGATAAAACCTCTGCCCGTAGCCTGAGGTCTACCAGTCAAAACCTGTTCACGGTCCCTCGGACAAGCTTTAAAACACGAGGAGACAGATCCTTTCATTAAGATCCTTTTCCCTAAACTCTGGAATGACCTGCCTCCTCACCTCTCGAGATCAGGGCTCTCCAACCTTTTTCCTCCTGTGAGCTCCTTTACAAAACAGAAATGCCAGAGAGCTGCTCATTTTAACGGCTGCAGGAAACTGAGACGATGAGAAGAAAACCGTGGGGTCCAGATGCCAATAAAACATAAACTTTGTCCATTTCTTGGTTCACAAAGTTGGACTTCAGAACGATCCATTCACAGCGGACACAGGGACTAACCGTGTCACTTCTGTTTGTTCTGCACAATGCTGTGATTCTGAAATCTGCTGGAAGGAGGTGGAGATGTTCAGGTTGGAGATCTCTGCTCCAGATCGTCGTGGAGATGTTTGGAAAAAGCATCTGAAAGTGTTTGTTTAAACGAGTGTTCAGGTTCAGAGTGTTTTTTATGTGAAACATTTAAGACGCACGACTGAAAAGAGCGACAGAAACTTTACTTATTATGTGTATGTGTATACATGTATATAATCACATATATACACATACACATACAGTACACATACATATACACATGTATATAATCACATATATACACATACACGTACAGTACACATACATATACACATGTATATAATCACATATATACACATACACATACAGTACACATGTATATACACATGTATATAATCACATATATACACATACAGTACACATGTATATACACATGTATATAATCACATATATACACATACACATACAGTACACATGTATATACACATGTATATAATCACATATATACACATACACATACAGTACACATACATATACACATGTATATAATCACATATATACACATACACGTACAGTACACATACATATACACATGTATATAATCACATATATACACATACACATACAGTACACATACATATACACATGTATATAATCACATATATACACATACACATACAGTACACATACATATACACATGTATATAATCACATATATACACATACACGTACAGTACACATACATATACACATGTATATAATCACATATATACACATACAGTACACATGTATATACATATGTATATAATCACATATATACACATACACATACAGTACACATGTATATACACATGTATATAATCACATACAGTATATACACATACACATACAGTACACATACATATACACATGTATATAATCACATATATACACATACACATACAGTACACATACACATACACATGTACTGTATATAATCACATATATACACATACAGTACACATGTATATACACATGTATATAATCACATATATACACATACACATACAGTACACATACATATACACATGTATATAATCACATATATACACATACATACATATATACACATGTATATACACATATATAATACACATATATACACATGATACACTACATGTTATATACACATACACATACAGTACACATGTATATACACATGTATATAATCACATATATACACATACACATACAGTACACATACATATACACATGTATATAATCACATATATACACATACACATACAGTACACATACATATACACATGTATATAATCACATATATACACATACAGTACACATACATATACACATGTATATAATCACATATATACACATACACATACAGTACACATACATATACACATGTATATAATCACATATATACACATACACGTACAGTACACATACATATACACATGTATATAATCACATATATACACATACACATACAGTACACATACATATACACATGTATATAATCACATATATACACATACACGTACAGTACACATACATATACACATGTATATAATCACATATATACACATACACATACAGTACACATACATATACACATGTATATAATCACATATATACACATACACATACAGTACACATACATATACACATGTATATAATCACATATATACACATACACATACAGTACACATACATATACACATGTATATAATCACATATATACACATACACATACACATACAGTACACATGTATATACACATGTATATAATCACATACAGTATATACACATACACATACAGTACACATACACATACACATGTACTGTATATAATCACATATATACACATACAGTACACATACATATACACATGTATATAATCACATATATACACATACAGTACACATACATATACACATGTATATAATCACATATATACACATACACATACAGTACACATACATATACACATGTATATAATCACATATATACACATACACATACAGTACACATACATATACACATGTATATAATCACATATATACACATACACATACAGTACACATGTATATACACATGTATATAATCACATATATACACATACACATACAGTACACATACATATACACATGTATATAATCACATATATACACATACACATACAGTACACATACATATACACATGTATATAATCACATATATACACATACACATACAGTACACATACATATACACATGTATATAATCACATATATACACATACACATACAGTACACATGTATATACACATGTATATAATCACATGTGTATAATCACACGTATATAAACACAAGTATATAAACACATGTATATAAACACACGTGTATAATCAAACGTATATAAACACATGTATACACACATATACACACATACAGTACACATGTATATACACATGTATATAAACACATATATACACATACACATACAGTACACATACATATACACATGTATATAATCACATATATACACATACAGTACACATACATATACACATGTATATAATCACATATATACACATACACATACAGTACACATGTATATACACATGTATATAATCACATATATACACATACACATACAGTACACATACATATACACATGTATATAATCACATATATACACATACACATACAGTACACATGTATATACACATGTATATAATCACATATATACACATACACATACAGTACACATACATATACACATGTATATAATCACATATATACACATACACATACAGTACACATGTATATACACATGTATATAATCACATATATACACATACACATACAGTACACATGTATATACACATGTATATAATCACATATATACACATACACATACAGTACACATACATATACACATACACATGTATATAATCACATATATACACATACAGTACACATACATATACACATGTATATAATCACATATATACACATACACATACAGTACACATGTATATACACATGTATATAATCACATATATACACATACACATACAGTACACATACATATACACATGTATATAATCACATATATACACATACACATACAGTACACATGTATATACACATGTATATAATCACATATATACACATACACATACAGTACACATACATATACACATACACATGTATATAATCACATATATACACATACACATACACATGTATATAATCACATATATACACATACACATACACATGTATATAATCACATATATACACATACACATACAGTACACATGTATATACACATGTATATAATCACATATATACACATACAGTACACATACATATACACATGTATATAATCACATGTGTATAATCACACGTATATAAACACACATACATATACACATGTATATAATCACATATATACACATACACATACAGTACACATACATATACACATGTATATAATCACATATATACACATACACATACAGTACACATGTATATACACATGTATATAAACACACATATATAAACACATGTATATAATCACACGTGTATAATCACACGTATATAAACACATGTATACACACATATACACACATACAGTACACATGTATATACACATGTATATAAACACACATATATAAACACATGTATATAAACACACGTGTATAATCACACGTATATAAACACATGTATACACACATATACACACATACAGTACACATGTATATACACATGTATATAAACACATGTGTATAATCACACGTATACAAACACATATATAAACACGTATATAATCACACATGTATGTTCAGGTGCCGTGTGGGGGAGCGCTGGTTCTTTCGTGGGAAACACTGTGAGGAGTTTGTCTCTGAGACACTCGTCGTTTTTGGCGCCGTCGGCTCCGTCCTCTGCTTCCTGTTTGTCACCGTGGTGATCGTCTACTTCCTGTCCAAGTTTCTACAGCAACATGAGCCAGAAGAAGATATGAGGTGAGGCCTGGTTTAGTCCTGGTTCAGTCCTGGATTAGTCCTGGTTTAGTCCTGGTTCAGTCCTGGATTAGTCCCGGTTTAGTCCTGGTCTAGTCCCGGTGTAGTCCTGGTTTAGTCCTGGTCTAGTCCCGGTGTAGTCCTGGTCTAGTCCCGGTGTAGTCCTGGTCTAGTCCTGGTTTAGTCCTGGTCTAGTCCCGGTTTTCAGTCTGGTTTTGTTACAGTTTGGATGGACAGAAGTGGGACCGGTCCAGGTTCCAGATCCCGTTTGAGTCCGATTCCCCAGTCTTGGCTCAGTCCTACCGTCGCTATGACGACCACGTGCTGACCCCACCCCTCCGCCCACAGGCCCCGCCCCCTCCGCCTGCGTACAGCAGCGCCATCAGCAGACAGGTACTCAAACTGCCCCACACGGGTCAGTCCTGGTCCAGCTGGTTCAGACAGGAAGTGTTCACGGCTGTGGTTGGACTCCACGGACTGACCCTTCACTCTGACCTCTGACCCGCTCTACATGACCCTGGGGTTTAAGAACCAACCAATCAGACGCCTTCTCTCCCCGAGGCCCCTCCCACTAGCGTTAGCGACAGGTTTAATTGATGGCGTTGCTATGCGCCTGCCCCTGCCAAACCGACGGTGTGGAAAGGGGCGTGACCTCCAACAGCCTCGCTCCTGATTGGCTGTTTGGTCGCTATGACGCTCACGTTCAAACATGGACCTGACTCCAGATCAGCCGCTGTAACTGCTGGCCTCAATGAGCTTCATTTGGAGCTGAACGCTGTGGAAGACAGGACACTCAGGACACTCTGGACACTCTGGACACTCTGGACACTGGACACTGGACTCTCTAGACACTGGACACTCAGGACACTCTGGACACTGGACACTGGACTCTCTAGACACTGGACACTCAGGACACTCTGGACACTCTGGACACTGGACACTGGACTCTCTGGACACTGGACTCTCTGGACACTGGACACTCAGGACACTCTGGACACTGGACTCTCTGGACTCTCTGGACACTCTGGACACTCTGGACACGCTGGACACTCTGGACTTTGGACACGCTGGACACTCTGGACACTGGACACTCTAGACTCTGGACACGCTGGACACTCTGGACACTCAGGACACTCTGGACTCTCTGGACACTCTGGACACTCTGGACACTGGACACTCAGGACACTCTAGACTCTCTGGACACTCTGGACACTCTGGACACTGGACACTCAGGACACTGGACACTCTAGACTCTGGACACGCTGGACACTCTGGACACTCAGGACACTCTGGACTCTCTGGACACTCTGGACACTCTGGACTCTGGACACTCAGGACACTGGACTCTCTGGACACTGGACACTCAGGACACTGGACACTGGACACTCTGGACACTGGACACTGGACACTCAGGACACTGGACACTGGACTCTCTGGACACTGGACACTCAGGACACTGGACACTGGACACTCTGGACACTCTGGACACTGGACACTCAGGACACTCTAGACTCTCTGGACACTCTGGACAATCTGGACTCTGGACACTCAGGACACTGGACTCTCTGGACACTGGACACTCAGGACACTGGACACTGGACTCTCTGGACACTGGACACTCTGGACACTGGACACTCTGGACACTGGACACTGGACTCTCTGGACACTGGACTCTCTGGACACTGGACACTCAGGACACTCTGGACACGCTGGACACTCTGGACTTTGGACACACTGGACACTCTGGACACTGGACACTCTAGACTCTGGACACGCTGGACACTCTAGACTCTCTGGACACTCTGGACACTCTGGACACTCTGGACTCTGGACACGCTGGACACTCTGGACACTGGACACTCAGGACACTCTAGACTCTCTGGACACTCTGAACTCTCTGGACACTCTGGACACTCTGGACACTCTAGACTCTGGACACGCTGGACACTCTGGACACTCAGGACACTCTGGACTCTCTGGACACTCTGGACACTCTGGACACTGGACACTCAGGACACTCTAGACTCTCTGGACACTCTGGACACTCTGGACTCTGGACACGCTGGACACTCTGGACACTCAGGACACTCTAGACTCTCTGGACACTCTGGACACTCTGGACTCTGGACACACTGGACACTCTGGACACTCTGGACTCTCTGGACTCTCTGGACACTCTGGACACTCTGGACTCTGGACACGCTGGACACTCTGGACACTCTGGACACTCTGGACTCTGGACACGCTGGACACTCTGGACACTCTGGACTCTCTGGACACTCTGGACACTCTGGACACTGGACACTCTGGACTCTCTGGACACTGGACACTCAGGACACTCAGGACACTCTGGACTCTCTGGACTCTCTGGACTCTCTGGACACTCTGGACACTCTGGACACTGGACACTCAGGACACTCTAGACTCTCTGGACACTCTGGACACTCTGGACTCTGGACACGCTGGACACTCTGGACACTCTGGACACTCTAGACTCTCTGGACACTCTGGACTCTCTGGACTCTCTGGACACTCTGGACTCTCTGGACTCTCTGGACACTCTGGACACTGGACACTCTGGACTCTCTGGACACTGGACACTCAGGACACTCAGGACACTCTGGACTCTCTGGACTCTCTGGACACTCCTGTCACAGTCTGTGGGTCAGTCCTGGTTTCTGTTTCAGGAGGTGGAGGAGAGGTGGAGGGTTCTTCAGCTCCGCTCCACAGACCCGACCTTCACCGACCTCAGATAAACCACACTGTGAGTCCAGCCCCACGGCCCTGACCTAGGGACACTGAGGGACGCTGAGGGACGCTGAGGGATGCTGAGGGACGCTGAGGGACGCTGAGGGACGCTGAGGGACGCTGAGGGACACTGAGGGACACTGAGGGACGCTGAGGGACGCTGAGGGACACTGAGGGACGCTGAGGGACGCTGAGGGACACTGAGGGACGCTGAGGGACGCTGAGGGACACTGAGGGACGCTGAGGGACGCTGAGGGACACTGAGGGACACTGAGGGACGCTGAGGGACGCTGAGGGACACTGAGGGACGCTAAGGGACGCTGAGGGACGCTGAGGGACACTGAGGGACACTGAGGGACGCTGAGGGACGCTGAGGGACACTGAGGGACACTGAGGGACGCTGAGGGACGCTGAGGGACACTGAGGGACACTGAGGGACGCTAAGGGACGCTGAGGGACGCTGAGGGACACTGAGGGACGCTGAGGGACGCTGAGGGACGCTAAGGGACGCTGAGGGACGCTGAGGGACACTGAGGGACGCTGAGGGACGCTGAGGGACGCTGAGGGACGCTGAGGGACGCTGAGGGACGCTGAGGGACACTGAGGGACGCTGAGGGACGCTAAGGGACGCTGAGGGACGCTGAGGGACACTGAGGGACACTGAGGGACGCTGAGGGACGCTGAGGGACACTGAGGGACACTGAGGGACGCTGAGGGACGCTGAGGGACACTGAGGGACACTGAGGGACGCTGAGGGACGCTGAGGAACGGATGACCCGGGGATGCTGAGGGACGCTGAGGGACGCTGAGGGACGCTGAGGGACGCTGAGGGACGGGTGACCCGGGGACACTGAGGGACACTGAGGGACGCTGAGGGACGCTGAGGGACGCTGAGGGACGGGTGACCCGGGTGACCCGGGGACACTGAGGGACGCTGAGGAACGGATGACCCGGGGACACTGAGGGACGCTGAGGGACGGGTGACCCGGGGACACTGAGGGACGCTGAGGGACGCTGAGGAACGGATGACCCGGGGATGCTGAGGGACGCTGAGGGACGCTGAGGGACGGGTGACCCGGGGACACTGAGGGACGCTGAGGGACGCTGAGGGACGGGTGACCCGGGGACACAGAGGGACGCTGAGGGACACTGAGGGACGGGTGACCCGGGGACACTGAGGGACGCTGAGGGACGCTGAGGGACACTGAGGGACGCTGAGGGACACTGAGGGACGCTGAGGGACGGGTGACCCGGGGACACTGAGGGATGCTGAGGGACGCTGAGGGACGCTGAGGGACGCTGAGGGACACTGAGGGACGCTGAGGGACAGGTGACCCGGGGACATTGAGGGACGCTGAGGGACGCTGAGGGACGCTGAGGGACGGGTGACCCGGGGACACTGAGGGATGCTGAGGGACGCTGAGGGATGCTGAGGGACACTGAGGGACGCTGAGGGACGCTGAGGGACGCTGAGGGACACTGAGGGATGCTGAGGGACACTGAGGGACACTGAGGGACGGGTGGCTCGGGGACACTGAGGGACGCTGAGGGACGCTGAGGAACGGGTCAAATGGAGGCGTAACCCAGAGACACTGAAGCGTTTTGTTTTGTCAGGTTTGTGGAGAGGAGAAGCTCGTCCACTTGAAGCAGACGCTCCTCAGCACCACCTGCAGGACCCCGCTTCATCTGAGGAGGTTCTCCAGCACGCTCCACCTTCTCCAACACGCTCCTCCTTCTCCAACACGCTCCACCTTCTCCAACACGCTCCTCCTTCTCCAACACGCTCCACCTTCTCCAAAACGCTCCTCCTTCTCCAACACGCTCCACCTTCTTCAACACGCTCCACCGTCTCCAACACGCTCCACCTTCTCCAGCACGCTCCTCCTTCTCCAACACGCTCCTCCTTCTCCAACACGCTCCACCTTTTCCAACACGCTCCACCTTCTTCAACACGCTCCACCTTCTCCAACACGCTCCTCCTTCTCCAGCACGCTCCTCCTTTTCCAACACGCTCCACCTTCTCCAACACGCTCCACCTTCTCCAACACGCTCCACCTTCTTCAACACGCTCCACCTTCTCCAACACGCTCCACCTTCTTCAACACGCTCCACCTTCTCCAACATGCTCCACCTTCTTCAACACGCTCCTCCTTCTCCAACACGCTCCACCTTCTCCAACACGCTCCACCTCCAACACGCTCCACCTCCAACACGCTCCACCTCCAACACGCTCCACCTTCTCCAACACGCTCCACCTTCTCCAACACGCTCCACCTTCTCCAACACGCTCCACCTTCTCCAACACGCTCCACCTTCTCCAACACGCTCCAGCTTCAGCACGCTCCTCCTTTTCCAACACGCTCCACCTTCAGCACGCTCCTCCTTTTCCAACACGCTCCACCTTCTCCAACACGCTCCACCTCCAACACGCTCCACCTCCAACACGCTCCACCTCCAACACGCTCCACCTTCCCCAACACGCTCCACCTTCTCCAACACGCTCCTCCTTCTCCAACACGCTCCACCTCCAACACGCTCCACCTTCTCCAACACGCTCCACCTTCTCCAACACGCTCCACCTTCTCCAACATGCTCCACCTTCTTCAACACGCTCCACCTTCTTCAACACGCTCCACCTTCTCCAACACGCTCCACCTCCAACACGCTCCACCTCCAACACGCTCCACCTTCTTCAACACGCTCCACCTTCTCCAACACGCTCCACCTTCTCCAACACGCTCCACCTTCAGCATGCTCCTCCTTCTCCAGCACGCTCCACCTTCTCCAACACGCTCCTCTTCCATCAACATGCTCCACCTTCTTCAACACGCTCCACCTTCTCCAACACGCTCCACCTCCAACATGCTCCACCTCCAACACGCTCCACCTTCTCCAACACGCTCCTCCTTCTCCAACACGCTCCCCCTTCTTCAACACGCTCCACCTTCAGCACGCTCCACCTTCTCCAACACGCTCCACCTTCTCCAACACACTCCACCTTCTCCAACACGCTCCACCTCCAACACGCTCCACCTTCTCCAACACGCTCCACCTTCTCCAACACGCTCCACCTTCTCCAACACGCTCCTCCTTCTCCAACACGCTCCACCTTCTTCCACACGCTCCACCTTCTCCAGCACGCTCCACCTTCTCCAACACGCTCCTCCTTCTCCTCCACGCTCCTCCTTCTCCTACACTCTCCTCCTTCTTCAACACGCTCCACCTTCTCCAGCACGCTCCTCCTCCTCCAACACGCTCCACCTTCTCCAACACGCTCCACCTTCTCCAACACGCTCCACCTTCAGCACGCTCCACCTTCTCCAACACGCTCCACCTTCTCCAACACGCTCCACCTTCTCCAACACGCTCCACCTTCTCCAACACGCTCCACCTTCTCCAACACACTCCACCTTCTCCAACATGCTCCTCCTTCTCCAACACGCTCCACCTTCTTCAACACGCTCCACCTTCTCCAGCACGCTCCTCCTTCTCCAACACGCTCCACCTTCTCCAACACGCTCCACCTTCTCCAACACGCTCCACCTTCTCCAACACGCTCCACCTTCTCCAACACACTCCACGTTCTCCAACACGCTCCAGCTCCAACACGCTCCACCTTCTTCAACACGCTCCACCTTCTCCAGCACGCTCCTCCTTCTCCAACACGCTCCACCTTCTCCAGCACGCTCCTCCTTCTCCAACACGCTCCACCTTCTTCAACACGCTCCACCTTCTCCAACACGCTCCACCTTCTCCAACACACTCCACGTTCTCCAACACGCTCCAGCTCCAACACGCTCCACCTTCTCCAACACACTCCACGTTCTCCAACACGCTCCACCTTCTCCAACACGCTCCACCTTCTCCAACATGCTCCACCTTCTCCAACACGCTCCACCTTCTCCAACACACTCCACGTTCTCCAACACGCTCCAGCTCCAACACACTCCACGTTCTCCAACACGCTCCACCTTCTCCAACACGCTCCAGCTCCAACACGCTCCACCTTCTCCAACACACTCCACCTTCTCCAACACGCTCCAGCTCCAACACGCTCCACCTTCTCCAACACGCTCCACCTTCTCCAACATGCTCCACCTTCTCCAACACGCTCCACCTTCTCCAACACACTCCACGTTCTCCAACACGCTCCACCTTCTCCAACACGCTCCACCTTCTCCAACACGCTCCACCTTCTCCAACACGCTCCACCTTCTCCAACACGCTCCACCTTCTCCAACACGCTCCACCTTCTCCAACACGCTCCACCTTCTCCAACACGCTCCACCTTCTCCAACACGCTCCTCCTTCTTCAACACGCTCCTCCTTCTCCAACATGCTCCACCTTCTCCAACACGCTCCTCCTTCTCCAACACGCTCCACCTTCTTCAACACGCTCCACCTTCTCCAGCACGCTCCACCTTCTCCAACACGCTCCTCCTTCTCCAACACGCTCCTCCTTCTCCAACACGCTCCTCCTTCTCCAACACGCTCCACCTTCTCCAACACGCTCCACCTTCTCCAACACGCTCCACGTTCTCTGCGTTTGCTCCTCTGCTCCGCCTGAATCGTCAGTGCCTTTTCTTTGACGATGTTTTGGACTTTAATCATTCTGTTTTTTCTGTTTACAAAAATCACATTTTGGAGTTTAGAATTTGAATTTTTCTGTTGCTGAAAATATTTAAAATTTTGCTTTTGTCTCTTAAAAATCGGAAGTTTCGTGTCTGTCGCCCGACGTCTGAACCTGTGTGGGCGTGCACGAGGGGCGTGCACGAGGGGCGTGCACGAGGGGCGTGCACGAGGGGCGTGCACGAGGGGCGTGCACGAGGGGCGTGCACATGAACGTTTCTGTTTTTAAACGTGTGAGAAAAAAAATCTCTTTTTTATATTAAAAGCAAATTTTGTACAACAACCTGAAGTGTCCTAGTCCTGTTGTAGTCCTGGTTCAGTCCTGGTTTAGTCCTGGTTTAGTCCTGGTTTAGTCCTGGTTTAGTCCTGTTGTAGTCCTGGGTTAGTCCTGTTGTAGTCCTGGTTTAGTCCTGTTGTAGTCCTGGGTTAGTCCTGTTGTAGTCCTGGTTTAGTCCTGTTGTAGTCCTGGGTTAGTCCTGTTGTAGTCCTGGTTTAGTCCTGTTGTAGTCCTGGGTTAGTCCTGGTTTAGTCCTGGTCTAGTCCTGGTTTAGTCCCGGGTTAGTCCTGGTTTAGTCCTGGGTTAGTCCTGGTCTAGTTCTGGGTTAGTCCTGTTGTAGTCCTGGTTTAGTCCTGGTCTAGTCCTGGTTTAGTCCCGGGTTAGTCCTGGTTTAGTCCTGGGTTAGTCCTGGTCTAGTTCTGGGTTAGTCCTGTTGTAGTCCTGGTTTAGTCCTGGGTTAGTCCTGGTTTAGTCCTGGGTTAGTCCTGGGTTAGTCCTGGGTTAGTCCTGGTTTAGTCCTGGTTTAGTCCTGGGTTAGTCCTGGGTTAGTCCTGGGTTAGTCCTGGTTTAGTCCTGGTTTAGTCCTGGGTTAGTCCTGGGTTAGTCCTGGGTTAGTCCTGGGTTAGTCCTGGGTTAGTCCTGGTTTAGTCCTGGGTTAGTCCAGACGTTAGAGCTGCAGGTGGAGAACAGAAGAAACAGTGATGTTGGAAAACTCCATTCTGTGTTATGATGTTTTAATTTTAGACTCAAGTTAAATGAAAATAAAAATACACGTCTTTATTCACTAACCCAAACTCCACCCGAACTCCACCTGGACCCTCACCTCTTTCAGATTGTGCCACTCTGATTCTCACAGATTTGATCATTTGTTGAAAACTCCAGAGAGCGGGATCCATCTTTTCTTTGTTTTATTTTATTCTCCTGTAAAACAGATTTATATAATACATGTTGTATATGACACATATTCAAGATTCTTTATTGTCATTAAGCAGCATAACGAAATGTTGACAGACTCCCGGCTACAGAAGAATAAAAATAAAACAGAAGCATAAAGATAAAAAACATCATAAATAGATAAAACGTCATAAATACACTTCCAATAGTGTAAAGTGAGTGTTGCAGTAAAGTGCACTTAGTGACAGTCAATAAGTAAACCCTAATGTCCATCTTAGCTGATGCCCTGTGTCTGTGAGATGTGGGGGGGGGGCAGTTCTGTGAGATGTGTGTGTGTGGGGGGGGGCAGTTCTATGGGTGTGCTGGGGGGGGGGGTGCAGCGGGGTGGGTGGGGTCAGTCTGCATTTTATATATGATCTGTATGATGTGTTGACTGTAGGACACATTCTGTAGGACACACTCTGTAGGACACATTCTGTAGGACACTCTGTAGGACACATTCTGTAGGACACTCTGTAGGACACATTCTGTAGGACACACTCTGTAGGACACATTCTGTAGGACACACTCTGTAGGAGACTCTGTAGGACACACTCTGTAGGAGACTCTGTAGGACACATTCTGTAGGACACACTCTGTAGGACACATTCTGTAGGACACTCTGTAGGACACTCTGTAGGACACATTCTGTAGGACACACTCTGTAGGACACACTCTGTAGGACACTCTGTAGGACACATTCTGTAGGACACACTCTGTAGGACACATTCTGTAGGACACATTCTGTAGGACACTGTAGGACACACTCTGTAGGACACTCTGTAGAACACTCTGTAGGACACTCTGTAGGACACACTCTGTAGGACACTCTGTAGGACACATTCTGTAGGACACACTGTAGGACACTGTAGGACACATTCTGTAGGACACACTCTGTAGGACACACTCTGTAGGACACATTCTGTAGGAAACTCTGTAGGACACACTCTGTAGGACACCCTGTAGGACACACTCTGTAGGACACACTCTGTAGGACACATTCTGTAGGACACACTCTGTAGGACACATTCTGTAGGACACTCTGTAGGACACATTCTGTAGGAAACACTGTAGGACACATTCTGTAGGACACACTCTGTAGGACACCCTGTAGGACACACTCTGTAGGACACATTCTGTAGGACACTCTGTAGGACACACTCTGTAGGACACACTCTGTAGGACACATTCTGTAGGACACATTCTGTAGGACACTCTGTAGGACACATTCTGTAGGACACACTCTGTAGGACACACTCTGTAGGACACATTCTGTAGGACACAGTCTGTAGGACACATTCTGTAGGACACACTGTAGGACACACTCTGTACGACACTCTGTAGAACACTCTGTAGGACACTCTGTAGGACACACTCTGTAGGACACTCTGTAGGACACATTCTGTAGGACACACTGTAGGACACTGTAGGACACATTCTGTAGGACACACTCTGTAGGACACATTCTGTAGGACACATTCTGTAGGACACATTCTGTAGGACACACTGTAGGACACACTCTGTAGGACACTCTGTAGAACACTCTGTAGGACACTCTGTAGGACACACTCTGTAGGACACTCTGTAGGACACATTCTGTAGGACACATTCTGTAGGACACACTGTAGGACACATTCTGTAGGACACACTCTGTAGGACACCCTGTAGGACACACTCTGTAGGACACCCTCTGTAGGACACATTCTGTAGGACACGCTGTAGGACACACTCTGTAGGACACATTCTGTAGGACACTCTGTAGGACACACTCTGTAGGACACTCTGTAGGACACACTCTGTAGGACACACTCTGTAGGACACACTCTGTAGGACACCCTGTAGGACACACTCTGTAGGACACACTCTGTAGGACACCCTGTAGGACACACTCTGTAGGACACACTCTGTAGGACACTCTGTAGGACACCCTGTAGGACACACTCTGTAGGACACATTCTATAGGACACACTCTGTAGAACACACTCTGTAGGACACATTCTATAGGACACACTCTGTAGGACACACTCTGTAGGACACCCTGTAGGACACACTCTGTAGGACACACTCTGTAGGACAAGAACTGACGAAGCCTCTCGGATGAGCGGCGATACGTTTTCGACCAAACAAACTTTGTCCAGTTGACAAATTGAATTTCTCCTTTTATCACTCTGTAGGACACATTCTGTAGGACACACTCTGTAGGACACACTCTGTAGGACACTCTGTAGGACACTCTGTAGGACACACTCTGTAGGACACACTCTGTAGGACACACTCTGTAGGACACTCTGTAGGACACACTCTGGTGTGACGCTCACATGTGCTCAGTCTGTTTGTTCATTTTTGTCATTCTTTCTTTCAGCTCCTGTCCTCACCTCTCCCTCTCCTTCACTCTTCTGTCCTTTTTCTCTCCTCTCCCTCTTTTCTTCACCTCCCCCTCCTCTCTCTCATTCTTTCCTGTCTTCACCTCTCCCTCCCTCCCTCCCTCCCTCCCTCGCTTTTCTGTCATTCTCTCTGCTCCTGTCCCCACCTCCCTCTCCTCCTGCTGTTGCTCTCTTTCCATTCCTCTCCTCTTTTCTCCTCCTCTCCTCTTTTCTCCTCTCCTCTCCTCTCCCCTCTCCTCTCCTCTCTCTCCTCTCCTCTCCTCTCTCTCCTCTCCTCTCTCCTCTCCTCCCTTCTCTCCTCCCTCCTCTCCTCTCTCCTCTCCTCTCCTCTCCTCTCTTCTCTCTTCCTCTCCTCTCTCCTCTCCTCTCCTCCCTCCTCTCTCCTCCCTCCTCTCTCCTCTCTCCTCCCCTCCTCCCTCCTCTCCTCCTCCTCCTCTCCTCTCCTCTCCTCTCCTCTCTCCTCTCCTCTCTCCTCTCCTCTCTCCTCTCCTTTCCTCTCCTCTCTCCTCTCCTCCCTCCTCTCCTCTCTCCTCTCCTCTCTCCTCTCCTCTCCTCCCCTCCTCCTCTCCTCTCTCCTCTCCTCTCCTCCTCTCTCTCCTCTCCTCTCCTCTCTCCTCTCCTCTCCTCTCTCCTCTCTCCTCTCCTCTCCTCTCCTCTCCTCTCTCCTCTCCTCTCCTCTCCTCCTCTCCTCTCTCCTCTCCTCCCTCCTCTCCTCTCCTCCTCCTCTCCTCTCCTCTCCTCTCTCCTCTCCTCTCTCCTCTCTCTTCTCTCTCTCTCCTCTCCTCTCTCCTCTCCTCTCCTCTCTCCTCTCCTCTCCTCTCCTCTCTCCTCTCCTCTCTCCTCTCCTCTCTTCCTCTCCCTCTCTCCTCTCCTCTCTCCTCTCCTCTCCTCCTCTCCTCTCCTCCCTCCTCTCCTCTCTCCTCTCCTCTCCTCTCCTCTCCTCCCTCCTCCTTCTCTCTCTTTCGTTGACAGGAGTTCTAAATCTTTCATCGCTCAGAAAAACCTTAACCCTAAACCCTAAAGTCGTCGGTTGTTTTTAAACAGGTGAAAGTGTCAGTAAGTTTCTCCTCCTGCATCAACACTTCCACAGATGTGGTTTGTTATCTGGACTCTACATAAACATGGCACTCACTCTTACACTGTCACTGAAAACAGAAACAATAGTAGAAATTCCCTGTCTTTAGAAAGGTCTGACCTCTGCTCTCGGATCAATCAACTTCATTGATTTCCAATCTGACCCCCCCCCACATGTTACCAACAAAAAAGATCACCGTATGTTATATCTCCAATTGTTTTTCTGTCATTACATGTTGTTAAATTGTCACTGATTGTATTGCATCTTTTTCTACTCTGTAACCAAGTTGGCGCCGTGAATGGGTTAGGGTTAGTTAGTTAGGGTTAGTTAGTTAGGGTTAGTTAGTTAGGGTTAGTTAGTTAGGGTTAGTTAGTTAGGGTTAGTTAGTTAGGGTTAGTTAGTTAGGCCGCCCTGGTGCTCGGAGTGTCTGTCCGCTCCAGGTATCGAAGCAACTTCCTAATGTGTGAACCTGTTCACTCATATGGCAATAAAAAAAAAAACACTCAACACCAGAACACCAGGGCATCAGGTTTAGTCCTGGTTTAGTCCTTGCTTAGTTCTGGTTCAGTCCTGGTTTAGTCCTGGTTCAATCCTGGTTTAGTCCTGGTTTAGTCCTGGTTTAGTTCTGGTTCAGTCGTGTCAGAGGCCATGCTCTGTAGGTAGTTGGAGAGAAGCCGCGGTGTGGTGGTCAGGAGGTCACCTCGAGACAATAGTCAGCGGGGTATTAGGACGCCCTGGGCCACAGAAGCTACACAGTCTTTTGACCGTCACGTAACAACGTCACGTAACAACGTCACGTAACAACGTCACGTAACAACGTCACGTAACAACGTCACGTAACAACGTCACGTAACAACGTCACGTAACAACGTCACGTAACAACAGCCACAAGTAGTAAGTAAGACGGATTCCCGTCAGGAGCCAAGAAGCCCGGTCTCTCGAGTGTCAGGTGGGAATACGCACTGCTACAAGGCACGTACGGACATCAAAGAAGAACGTCAAGTAGCACCGTCGACATCGACACCTCGGGTGGTTCTTCGTCGAGAGCCACGAAGTCCAGTCTCCTGCGTGACAGGCGGGGAACTCACCACTATACGACACGTACAGACATCAACAAGGACGTCAGTTAGGAAAGTTACAAGCCTTAGAAATTCCTTCTTTCATTTCCTTCCTTATTCCTCTTTTATCCACTCTGTATGAGCTTCACTTTAGTAAAGATAGAAAAGACAAACTTTTGATTCAAGACTCTTTATTTTGTTACGTGCCGCGTCGGAAAGAACTTCAAGAGACGCCGAGGCGTCAGTGAGTCAGTTCTCTGCACTCACAACCTCTGTCCTCTCACCAAGCCCCACACTGCACAAGTCCACCTCTGAAATGCAGCTGGGCCAAGTCTTAGTCCAGGTCCTGGGTCTGGTCCAGGTCCTGGGTCTGGTCCAGGCTCAGTCCGAGGTCCAGGTCGGTCTGGGTCAGTCTGTGGTTCTGAACTGTTCTGTGAGGGTGGATAGGACCTACTGGTTCACGGAGATTCTTGGTCTGCAGAACCTTTAGTTCTGAAGGTAAAGACTTCTGTATTTGGACTCATTTTGAGAAGTTTTCACTTAAAGGAAACAGTCTGAGAATCCACAACATCCGTGAGGAGGACCTGAGCTACAGTTGTGCTCAGAGAAACACACCTACACAAGACTTTTGGATTTCAGGAGGTTTTTGACGTGACGGAGCGAAACAAACTGACCACAGGTGAGGTTCACTCTCTTCACCCAAACATCTGACCAGAGTTTACTTTCACTTAGAATTAAAACACGAGGGACACAGGAGCTCACACCTCAGAACACAATCATGAGAATAACAAAGAGTCCAAATCTAAACACGTTCTAAAAGTAAAAACAGGTTCTAAAAGTAAAAACAGGTTCTAAAAGTAAAAACACGTTCTAAAAGTAAAAACAGGTTCTAAAAGTAAAAACAGGTTCTAAAAGTAAAAACACGTTCTAAAAGTAAAAACAGGTTCTAAAAGTAAAAACACGTTCTAAAAGTAAAAACAGGTTCTAAAAGTAAAAACAGGTTCTAAAAGTAAAAACACGTTCTAAAAGTAAAAACAGGTTCTAAAAGTAAAAACAGGTTCTAAAAGTAAAAACACGTTCTAAAAGTAAAAACAGGTTCTAAAAGTAAAAACAGGTTCTAAATCCGTGACAAAAACCGCAGGACGCTGGAGTCACATGAGGCACAAATCTACAAATGTAAATGTGAAGATCAAATACAGAAATGAAGTTGAAAAAGCAGTGTTCAAGAGGAAACATTTAAACAGACATTACACAATTATACAATTATATATCATATATATATATATATATATATATATATATATATATATATGATATATATATATATATACACACACACAGTAATGTGGGGCCAAGCAGTGACCCAGCCTAATTTGATGCCGTGCGTTGCCGTGGTATCCGGACTTGGACTTACACTTAGGACAAAGTTGAATAATGTGCATGTACAAACCAAATTCCCAAAAAGTTAGGACATTTGGGACACAAATACGATCATCTGCAAAACATTTCATCTGTTTACAGCATGAGGTATTGTGCAAAGACAACATAGCCCATTACCAGTTCAAGGCTAGCAATTTTATTTTTTTGACTGAAGTATATGCTCATTTAAATTTAATACATGCTGAATACAGCATGTATTATCGTTTTGTCATGACAGCCAATCAAACACTATGTTATAAGCAGAAATGTCCTTCAAATTTTGTCCTGTTGGTGGCGCTAGAGGTTTTGAGCTGGGGATCCGCTTTGTTGTACTTTGAACCTTTGATCTTCTACATTGTTTTTTGTAGCACAAAAGAAGCCATTACCTGCAACCGAGACAAGAGCAACCACGGCCAGTCCTTCCAAGCGGCCCTGCAACGCTGGTGACAGTGAAAGCGAGTCAGTGGTGGGCTACCTGCACAGCGTGTCCCCGGTGAAGTTGTCCCGAAAGAACGTTTGCTACTTCAACGCCATTGTCCAGACCGGCCAGGAGGAGTATGGAAAAGTCGTGTGCTTCTCTCCAGAAAAGCGCGCTGCATGTGTGCAGGCCAGTTCGAGTCATCAGGCAGTGAAGTTGGTGGTTAGTAAGTTGGCTCTCCATTCAGTGCACTGGCCTTGACCAAAGCCACGCTTGATGGCTAAGGCCAGTGCACTGATGTTTTGCTTTTGTCTTTGGCTGCAGGCCAGTCCGATGCTGGCGGGTATGATGTCATCCTTACAGGCAGGAGCCGAGTGGAGGCAATCGAGAAGCTACCCTTTGGCTACCGGGACTTTCCCTCTTTGGAGAAAAAGACCCTGGCCGAGATTTTGTCCCTGGGTCCTCGCCAGCAAGTAAGTATTATGCGTCAAACCGCGCAAGGCGTCTTTAAAAGACGTTCCCCGTTTGTGTTTTCACAGGTCGGCATTGTTGAAGTGAAGATCCTGCAGGCTGTAGCCAGGTGGTGCAGGAGTCCGATGCTGGCGGGTATGATGTCATCCTTTCAGGCAGGAGCCGAGTGGAGGCAATCGAGAAGCTACCCTTGGGGACCCAGATCGTCTCCGTACAAGAGGGCAGCTCGTACCGCTTCGAGAGGCTTGCGACCAGGAAGCAAGCGGATGCAACAGTGCCCACCACTACTCCCTCTACTACCGTAACGAGGATATCGCAGGTCGGCCAACCGTCGTCGATGGTGCCAGTGTCTGCCGGCTTTGAGCAGACAGTCCGTGGAAAGGTGACCGG
This sequence comes from Paratrypauchen microcephalus, assembly GCA_036785185.1. Lineage (NCBI taxonomy): Eukaryota > Metazoa > Chordata > Actinopteri > Gobiiformes > Gobiidae > Paratrypauchen > Paratrypauchen microcephalus. The sequence continues at coordinate 87,763 of JAVJIX010000461.1, forward strand.
CGTGCAGATTGTGGTGAAGCCCCAGTGCTGCAGGTGCAACGTCAACCAAGACTACGTGGATCACAGGAGCATCAAACACCATTGCCAGGGATGCACTTTAGTGCAGCCGACTGAGGCGTACCCCTTCACTTACGCCGGAGTCCTCATTGTGCTGGGTGATGGCGAAGAGTTCTCCTTTTCCCTTACAAACGCGGCCGTCTGTAAGTATGTCCGGGACAACTTCCTCTCGGCTTCAGCTCACGACGGCTTGGTCCTGGAGGACCACATCTTTGATCAGGGCCAGGTGGAGGTCACCACCAACGGGGAGGGCTTGGCCCTGGCATTGGTTTCTACGCGCTCAGCGGAGCCCAATGTGCCATCTGTTGCTCATGGGGCAGAAGATGGCCAGTAGGACTTGCCTCTGGAAGATCAGTTTGACTATTCTGAGGACAGATTGGTGAAGAGATTCAAAAAGAGCAATAAAAAAATTATAAAAATCATCCAACCGATTATCTAAAAGCATCGAGAACAAGTTTTGAAAACGCTCCTCTGTGTTTTGAAAACGTGGTGGTTTTAGATTTTCAGCCGGATGATTTTTATTATTTTTTTATTGCTCTTTTCGAATCTCGTACTTCACCAATCTGTCCTCGGAATACAGATTGCGTGTATTTGTGATGTTTTGTTCGTACTACTTAATAAAATTTTGTTAAAATTGTTTTTTCGCGTTTTGTGTTAATTGGGACAATCTGTCCATTAACGCTGACAAATGCTCTCAAAGAAATCATTCTTCTTCAGCCTTAGACATTGGCAAAAGTTAAAATTTGAGCTGAGGCCTACCTGTAGTGTAGGTATACGCTTCCGAACTGCTTGAACGCTGCTTTTGCATCCAGATTTACTATTGTCTATTGTTTTTGAGAGCTAAGCCTAAACCAACATCGAGATCTAACATAAATTCTTTGTATATGAAACTATACCTTGCCATCCAAGCTGATTCTGATGCACGAAATCGTAATGTTGTTATTTGTTTGGAGAAATAAAATTGGCTTTAAGTCATTTGACTTAATTTTAAATAATGTATTCAGCATATATTAAATTAAAATGACTAAAAATTAAGTATTCATTTATTACATAAATTGGCATTCAGATTTCCATTCAGATATATTTGTTTCATATGACAGTTATCAGATCTGGTTTAGCTATACCTTTATGCCTTTATTAGTCCCACAGTGGGGAAATTCCAGTTCTGCATTTAACTCATCCTGTTATCAGGAGCAGTGAGCAGCACATTACTGCACCCGGGGACCATCTCCATGATCTTCTGCTTCGGTTTGGTCAGGACCTCAGGAGGATTTACCTATGGAGCATGTTTTGGGTTGATGGGGGAAACCAGAGTGCCCGGAGGAAACCCACCCAGACACAGGGAGAACATGCAAACTCCACACAGAAAGGCCCAGGCGACCTGGGGATCGAACCCGGAACTGTCAGTTTCGTAAAAATGGGTCAGAAGGAGGTCTGAAGGAAGGCATAGTCGAAATTGAGGTTATTCAGCATTTTAATGTAAAAATAGCAGAATACAAACAAAATGGTGACATCGGGCATCTTCAGCATCCATGTTGTCAGCTTAGCAGAGAGACGTCGGCCATGAAGAGGGACATGGAGAGAACCCCCAGTGGGGTCAGATCACACACACCCCCACACACACACAAATGACCACAAGGTGTCTTTAAATACAGTACAGACTGTTGAATATTTATGACATCAGCAGCAGCTAACCTATAGGAGAATAGCTTAGCTATGCAGACCATGTAAAGAACTCCCCAGCTTTAGCTAAGAAGACCAGTTTTCCCAATAGTCAGCCAAAATATTGATGGATAGGGAGCAGGTGATGTCAACACAGCCCAGGATAGTCTATGTATGTATCGAATTACGCTTAGCTGTTCGAAGGACACAGGGTTAAAACACAGAAGAACCAGGTGGAGGTTCTAAGTATACAGAGATAAGTATGCAGATCACAGTTTTCATATGTAAGTACACATGTAAATTAAATATGAGATCCCACAGAACCTTCTTGCTGTGAAGCATGAGCGCTAGCCACTCAGCCACCGTGCCGCCAGTGTAGTTCTGAGAGACGCACAAAGTCAAAACAAAACAGAAGAAAAGATCATGTTAATGCAGTTAAGGTGCTTTCTTATTATTTTCTGGTGGTCAGGAACAGTGTGCCGCTATTTTGATCCAGGCTTGGTCAGGAGGATTTTTCTTTCGGAGCCTGTGTCAACAGGAAGTGGACGTGTCACATGACGCCTCAGTTGGAGGCTTCTGTCGGCAAGGTAAACATCACGTGACTGAGGCCCCCACCCCCGACCCTCTAAGGCCACCAGCGGGTCAAAGTTGCAGGAATTTTCAGGTACATTTCTGTCCGCTGAGGACTGATTGGTGATTTCCTGTTGTTCTTGTACTGTTGGGTCACATGGCCACTTGCTTCGCTCCTCTGTGTGTGTTTTGAAAACGTCTTATCGATGCTCTTAGATTTTCAGTCGGATTCTTTTGATTCTTTTTATTATTATTAGTTTTTTCGAATCCAGCGTGTATTTTTAATCTTCTGTTCCATCAATGTAAAACATTTATTGGAGTGAGATGAATATCGCTTTGTGGAAACTGGAGTATGTTTGCACAACCTCAACAGCAACATCGCCAGCACCTTTATAGTACACATGATCTATCAGCGTACCCTTTTCAGTGGTGGCTGTTTGCACGCATTGACGGTATCCATGCTGATCTAGTAACTTAGCAATTGTAGATGATACAAAGATGTCCTCGTTGAAGTCTCCCATTATAAGTTTCCTACCAAGGTGACTGTCAAGTTCAATGATGACCTGTAACAGCTGTTGTTGAAATGCATCAATCTTGTAAGAGCTTGGCCTGGATAAAACAGCAGCAATCACATTGACCTTGGGCATCTGAAAATATAGGCATTCCAAATTGCATCGGTTTGGAATTGACACCTGCACATCAATCTCATCAGAATAAAATATGCAAACACCACCTCTTTGTTGTTGTCTCAACCCTGCAAAGACTGGATTAGAATCATCATAACAGTTTACTCTTGGATTGTGATTGAAACGGTATCCTGGTAGTTGCGGTTCTTCTCCGCTGTCTGCGTTCAGCCACGTCTCGGTTAAACAAATGCAATCAGCTTTTGTTAATACTTTATGGGCTTGTACATCCTTAATGTGAGCTTTCAAACTCTGTACGTTATGAAGTGCAATGGTACACACGGTGTTTACTTTAGCCAAAGTAGACATTCCATAGCTGAACTTTGGCATGCTTTCCAAGGCTGACTGTACTTTCTCGTCACAATATATAGCAGACTCTTTGAAGTCATCAACAATCAGTCCATCAAGACTTTTCACACGACTCAGTGCAACATAGGCTTGACCTGGAGCGAAGATCTTTTTCAGTGATACAAAAGCTCTTTCAACTGTAAGGCCCTGGCATTTGTGGACGGTCACAGACCATGCTAAATTAACTGGAAGTTGCCTTCGCACACCACCTGCATTGGTCACTTGGTCCTCTTGTACTTCCACTACTGTTGAACGTTCAACACTTTTCGACTTTGATCTCTGAATCTTGCCAACATTAGGATCTTCAAACTCAATGTGAATGGCTGCAGGAACATTACCGTCATCTTGACCTCTGATGATTTTCACAACTGTACCACATGCTCCGTTCACAAGGCCGTCAGACACGTCTAGGTTTTTCTTCAGCATGACCCTTGCTCCAATACCCAATTGAACACATTTAGGTAAACAGGAATTGAACACTTTAGTGTGGAAGCCAGTCATCTTTTCCATTCTTCCAGTTTTGGGATCTCGCAGAAAATCTTGAGCTAGGATTGTTACTGTATCTGGACACGTCTCATGCAATTTCTTCACATTATATTCTTGCACCTCTGCATTTGTGGCATAGATGTGAATGTCAGTGGAGTCTGCTCCAGTTTCACACTGCTTTAGTCTGAGAACATCTTCCATTTTGAGTGGTTCATTTTTTTTACGGACTCTGAGGCGGTTTAGTATTTCAGCAAATGATGCATCGCCCTGTCTGATGACTGTGGTCAGCTCAGCAAGTTCAAAGTTGTTCTCCCACAGGTTGGGTCCATTATTGTCTGCATAAAGAGCCTTGCCTTTCACTGGTCTCAATTGGTAAAAGTCACCCACACAGATAAGAGAAACATTGCCAAAGAGAGAATAATCACCAGTTTGTTTTATTTGACGTAATCTACCATGAATGTAGGCCAAAAGGCGGTGATCGACCATAGAGACTTCATCTACAATCAGCACTTGCAAGCTCCCCATTTTACTTCGTAAAGAATTGACTTTCTCATCGCTCAGAGGCTGATAGGGAAGTTGGGCATTTGCACCTATTGAGAATGTGTGGTGAATTGTTGCAGCGCCGATGTTGTATGCAGCTACACCTGTGGGTGCGGTTAGAAGCACAGTGAGATCCTCTGGACTTTCAGCAATCTGTGACAACAACCTTGTACATTCATAATGAATGGCTTTAATCAGATGGCTTTTACCTGTTCCTGCTCCACCGGTAATGAATAATCGCAATGGTTCAGGATTTTGTCCAAAAAGTTTCTGCAAACACCACTGGCGAACGGCATAGAAGATAGCAGACTGTTCCTCGTTTAATGACCGTAATAAAACCAATGCATCTTGTCGAGGCATAGTCACATGATTAGTCTCCATTGAGCATGCAGTCTGTGGGTTGGCCCTCAGGTCAGGCATAAGTTCTGCAACGTCATCGTCATCTTCCTCATCTACAACTTTGTCTTTTCTCTGCTCCAAACAACAAAGACGCTCTTGTTCTGCTTGTGGAGCAATTCTGGACCAGGCACATTGTAAGTCTGGGTTGGTTTCGAGCAACTGCTTTGCTCTGTCAATCTCATCACTCTCTTTTTCAAATAGAGCTCTGTTGTAATCCACAATCGACTTTACCGTTTGAACTTTGCCACCACATCCAACTGCTCCGCTGTTGTAAAAATCTTCATACGTTTCATACGGGGGAGGTTTAAGATGGCAGACTTCGTAGTGAGGCAAAAACAGCTGCAGTAAAGAATGGAAGTATTTTTCTGGGTCTCTGGTGGGAGAAAATCTGGGATACCGCACAACAGCAGGCTGCGTTCGAGTTCTCCGTCTCACAAAGCCACAGTTATTGGTGAGCTCTATTATGTCGTGTGTATCTCGTTCTGCTGGAACCCGAGACTTAGAAAGAACCCTGTACTCGGTACAAAAACTTGCTAAGCACAAATCTTCAAACTCTTCCGATTGAGGTCTGTTCTTATATCTCTCAATAATATTGGTCATCCAAATGCTGGTACTGTCTTCACACTGTTGCCGAGCTTTAGCTTGGAGCACGTGCAAAGGTAAACTCATTCTTAGAGGATTTTCGCCAACGGGAATGAACTGCACATCACGGGAGCATTTGGCAGCACGGTAGCTGAGTGGTTAGCGCTCTTGCTTCACAGCAAGAAGGTTCCGGGTTCGATCCCCGGGTCACCCAGGCCTTTCTGTGTGTGTTCTGTGTGGAGTTTGCATGCATGGTCTGGGTTCGATCCCCGGGTCGCCTGGGCCTTTCTGTGTGGAGTTTGCATGTTCTCCCCGTGTCTGGGTGCTTTTCCTCCGGGCACTCCGGTTTCCCCCATCAACCCAAAACATGCACCATAGGTACTCCAGCTTAGGTCCTGACCAAACCGAAGCAAGAAGATCATGGAGATGGTCCCCGGGCGCCCTAATGTGTGTGCTGCCCACTGCTCCTAATATATATATATATATATATATATATATATATATATATATATATATATATATATATATATATATATATATATGTATATATATATATATAGGATGGGTTAAAATGCAGAGAAGAATTTCTCCAGTGTGAGATCAATAAAGTCACTTCTTCTCTTCTTCTTCTTCTTTCAAGTGCATATGTGTTAAGCGATAGACTGCCTCTTGAGCTGAGACCTCCCTGTAGTGTAGGTATACGCTTCCGAGCTGCTTGCACGCTGCTTTTGCATCCAGATTGCCATTCACGGCCTCGTTTTGAGCACGTTGCAACAACAGACCCATTTCCTGCTCTGCCTTTGTGATGTATGACAGTATATACACAACAACAGAATATGCATCTGTGACATACTGAATGTCCATATTGCCTTGCCAAGCACGAAGCAAGTCTTTGTTGTACTGGTTCACCCAAATGTCTGCAGGACTTCGCATTAGGACAATGCTGTTCTTTGTGGAGCATATACTGTAAGCCTGTTCAAACACACTTTGATCTATCCCCAGAGAGTCAAAGAAAGCATCAGTTGTGTTGAAATTAAAATCAGGTCTAATTAATGCAGATCTCACTTCCTTCATGACTGCATTGGCACGTTTAATTTCATCGCTGTCATTCGACTCATCTGAATCGACTCTTGAGATGAAAGTGCGGTTTGATGGTGGTCGTGGGAAATGGTACCTGCACACGGTGTTCTTCTTGCGGCAAGTTTTGGAATGTCTCTTGCTGTGCTTTTGAACACTGTCCACCGTCTCAAAAAGCTCTTTATCGGTTTCTGGTGGAAGTTGATGTGATGTATCGGTCAGTGAACTCTGCCACTTGTGCATCACTGTCTCTGTCGATCTTTGGAGCATTTTCAACCCAGAAAAGGCAGTGGACATGAGAAGAACCACGTTGTTGAAATTCAACACGATAAAAGTAGTCCTTTATCTTACCTATAGGTGCAGCTGGTGACAAAATTACATCTCCAGAATCAGAATCAGAATCAGAAAGGTTTTAATGCCATATGTTTGAACAAGTTCACAACATTAGGAAATTGCTTTGGTACTTGGAGCAGAATGTAAACCAACACTTAACATGCAACAAATAAAATAGAATAAAATAGAGTAGCAGAAAACTTAAATCTAACAAATTTACAAGAATATAACTATATAAGTGCAGGTGCAGGTAATGGTCAGGTGCAAAAAGAAGAACCAGCGCAGGGTCATGTGACTGACACAGAGCGGGGGGGTCATGTGACTGACACAGAGCGGGGGGGTGGGAAGAGTCCTAGTGTTGTTATTGTTCAAAAGTCCGACAGCAGAGGGGAAGAAGCTGTTTTTATGGCGGGAGGTTCTGGTCCGAATGGACCGTAGCCTCCTGCCTGAGGGGAGCAGGTCAAAGAGTCCATGTCCAGGGTGAGAAGGATCGGATGCAATCCGACCTGCACGTGTCCGTGTCCTGGAGGTGTACAGGTCCTGCAGAGATGGAAGGCTGCAACCAATCACCTTCTCAGCAGAGCGCACAACACGCTGCAGTCTCTGTTTGTCCCTGGATGTGGCTCCAGCAGACCACACGGTGATGGAGGAGGTGATGGAGGAGGTGGTGCAGACCACATGGTGATGGAGGAGGTGAGGATGGACTCGATGATGGCAGTGTAGAATTGCACCATTGTCCGTGCTGGCAGGTTGAATCTCTTCAGCTGCCTCAGGAAGTACATCCTCTGCTGGGCCTTCTTTATGTTGGAGGTGATGGTGGGCTCCCATTTGAGGTCCTGGGTGATGGTGGTCCCCAGGAAGCAGAATGAGTCCACAGTGGTGATGGGGGTGTCGGTCAGGATGATGGGGGGGAGTGGGGCTGTGTGCTTCCTAAAGTCCACAATGATCTCCACTGTCTTCTGGGCATTCAGCACCAGGTTGTTCTGGCTGCACCAGGACGCCAGACGGTCAACCTCTGTCCTGTAGGCAGACTCATCCCCATCCGAGATGAGTCCAATGACCGTGGTGTCATCTGCAAACTTGATGAGCTTGACAGACTGGTGGGAGGAGGTGCAGCAGTTGTTGTACAGGGAGAAGAGCAGAGGAGAAAGAACACAGCCTTGGGGAGAGCCGGTGCTGATGGTCCGGGAGTCCGAGACATTCTTCCCCAGCCTCACGTGCTGCTTCCTGTCCGTCAGGAAGTCAGTGATCCACCTGCAGAGAGGATCAGGCACGTTCATCTGGGAAAGCTTGCCTTGGAGGAGGTCTGGGCGGATGGTGTTGAAGGCAGAGCTGAAGTCCACAAACAGGATCCTGGCGTAGGTTCCCGGGGAGTCCAGATGCTGCAGGGTGAAGTGTAGAGCCATGTTGATGGCATCGTCTACAGATCTGATGGCTCTGTAGGCGAACTGCAGGGGGTCTAGGAGGGGGGCCGTGAGGGTCTTGAGGTGGGGCAGAACCAGGCGCTCAAATGACTTCATGACCACAGATGTCAGAGCCACAGGTCTGTAGTCATTAAGTCCAGTGATCCTTGGCTTCTTGGGGACAGGAACAATGGTGGAGGTTTTGAAGCAGGCAGGCACATGACAAGCCTGCAGTGAAGAGTTGAAGATGCCCGTAAACACCGGGGCCAGCTCGTTGGCACAGTGCCTCAGGGTGGCAGGAGAGACACCGTCTGGGCCAGGCACTTTCCAGGCATTCAACCTTTTGAACTGCTTCCTCACATCTGCCTCATGAATGTGGAGGGGTGGAGATGGCTCTGGTGAGGGGGAAGCAGGGGGGGTGGGGGGATAAGTGTCCAGGTAGTCTCTATTGATGGGACGGATGGAGGTGTGAGAGCTGCTTGATGGCTCATCAAAACGACAGTAGAAGTCGTTTAGACTGTTGGCTAGGGGCAGATCATCCGTGGAGTGTGGAGTTTTAGGTTTGTAGTTTGTTATTTTCCACAAACATAAAACTCCATCTCGAAGAAATGAATGCCATCGGTGATCAAATATCCGTGCTGCTGTAACAGGGTTTCTGCGTATGAGCCCACATTTATCTGACCAGTCAAGATCATCAACAGGTGTTTGCTTTCCTTCCAGTCTTTGAATGGAGTTCAACATCTCAGGCCATCTCAAATCAGCAGAACTAAACGATGCGAAGAATGTGGGTATGGAGAGTTGTCTTATCATGGCAAATAAATCTTTCTGTACAGACATCCAGTATGGAGGTGTGCCACGAATACCACGTAGAAACTGGGCCTCTGAGGACAGCTGTCTGCTTGCATTGGGTCTCTTTGCCGCCCGGGAATGGTTGCTTTTACGCTGCATCTGAAGTAAAAAAAACTGTGCGTAAATGGTGCGTCATGCGTCCTGCACCTTTGATGTTGATTTGGAGAGTTTCCTTGATTGAAAATATGGCTAAAAGGACTGAAAAGAGAAAATATTTAAGTTTGGAGGCTGCAGAAATGTGCACAGGTTGCGATTTCAGATCTGGAGGAGTTGGAAGTAGAGAATAAGGAAACATGCGGACTCTGGAGGAGGCGTTGTTTATGAAGGATGTCCTTCTGGATGTGTAAGCATCATTTTATAACCAGGTCTAAACCAGAACTAAACCAGTACTAAACCAGTACTAAACCAGGACTAAACCAGGACTAAACCAGGGCTAAACAGGACTGAACCAGGACTGAACCAGGTCTAAACCAGGACTAAACCAGGACTAAACCAGGATTAAACCGGGTCTAAACCAGGTCTAAACCAGGTCTAAACCAGGACTAAACCAGGACTGAACCAGGACTAAACCAGGTCTAAACCAGGACTAAACCAGGACTAAACCAGGACTAAACCAGAACTAAACCAGTACTAAACCAGGACTAAACCAGGACTAAACCAGGGCTAAACCAGTACTAAACCAGTACTAAACCAGGTCTAAACCAGGACTAAACCAGGACTAAACCAGGACTAAACCAGAACTAAACCAGTACTAAACCAGGACTAAACCAGGACTAAACCAGGGCTAAACCAGGTCTAAACCAGGTCTAAACCAGGACTAAACCAGGACTGAACCAGGACTAAACCAGGTCTAAACCAGGACTAAACCAGGACTAAACCAGGACTAAACCAGAACTAAACCAGTACTAAACCAGGACTAAACCAGGACTAAACCAGGGCTAAACCAGTACTAAACCAGTACTAAACCAGGTCTAAACCAGGACTGAACCAGGACTGAACCAGGTCTAAACCAGGACTAAACCTGGACTAAACCAGGATTAAACCGGGTCTAAACCAGGTCTAAACCAGGTCTAAACCAGGACTAAACCAGGACTGAACCAGGACTAAACCAGGTCTAAACCAGGTCTAAACCAGGACTAAACCAGAACTAAACCAGGACTAAACCAGGTCTAAACCAGGTCTAAACCAGAACTAAACCAGGTCTAAACCAGGTCTAAACCAGGTCTAAACCAGGTCTAAACCAGAACTAAACCAGAACTAAACCAGATCTAAACCAGGACTAAACCAGGACTAAACCAGGACTAAACCAGGTCTAAACCAGGACTAAGCCAGGACTAAACCAGGACTAAACCAGAGAGTTCAGAGTGAAAAGACCTGATGAAGGGTAAAGACCGAAGCGGTGAAAGTTTATAAATAAAATGACCTGATGGTGTTCGGGAGAGTTCTTCTGTGTTTGGAGAATGTTCCTCTGGGACCCGGCGCTGGGGTTGTGGGGCCGATTCCCTGAACTGTCCTTCTCCAATCACATTTAACCTCCAACTCCTGAAGATTTTGTGTCAGAACTTTTCTGTGCCTCGGTCACTCAAACACATCAGACACTGGGCTGATACCGATAGCGATATAAAACCTGATCCGAGCTCAGACCTCCAGCTCTCCTGAACATCTCTGCGGCTCTTCTGGACCAGAGTCACGGGTGAGACGGTCAGAGTGACGGTCAGGTGAGAGTCACGGGTGAGACGGTCAGAGTGACGGTCAGGTGAGAGTCACGGGTGATCCGAGCTCAGACCTCCAGCTCTCCTGAACATCTCTGCGGCTCTTCTGGACCAGAGTCACGGGTGAGACGGTCAGAGTGACGTCAGGTGAGAGTCACGGGTGAGACGGTCAGAGTGACGTCAGGTGAGAGTCACGGGTGATCCGAGCTCAGACCTCCAGCTCTCCTGAACATCTCTGCGGCTCTTCGGGACCAGAGTCACGGGTGAGCGGAGTTTAAATTTGCTCATGAAATGTTTTTTCCTGCAGTGACACCGACTCCTGCACCAGAACTCCTCTCCATCCTCCTCCTCTTCCTCCTCCTCCTCTTCCTCCTCGTCCTGTACGCCATGGCTCTGGGTCAGACTCTTTCATCGTTCACTCGTTCATGCTCCTCTGTTTTATTTGGATGTTTTTATAATGATCTCGTGTTTCTTTTTTCCAGGTCTGGTTTTCTGTGTGAAGAAGAAGAAAACCTCCACTGACCCAGAGTGTTGGAGCAAAGTCTAGGTGAGAACTCAGGGAGGGCATCTGGAGTCAGAGCTAAAATAAAACAGGTCTAAACCAGGACTACATGAGAACTAAACCTGGACTAACCCGGGGAGGGCAATTAAGGGTCGTTAACTTTAATTATTTATTTTTATTTTACATATATTTTTGTAATTCATGTATTTATTTCTTTATGCAGTTTGCCAGGTTTATCAATATTCCTCATCCCCATCAGCTCCCCAAGGACAACAAATCAATATTATTTATTATTTATTATGATCACAAATCACAATCACAATTAAAAGTTCTGTGTTTGTGGGATTATGTCGTTTCTCGGGAGAACGGTGAAAAGGGAAGTTTATGTTTCGCTCGTTTGTAGAAATAACACGAGTCGAGAGAATGGTTCGATCAGTGATTGATTATTGGCATTTTGGAGAGGTTCTGTTGATACGATCCATGAGTAGGTTTTTCCAGTGTGTTTCCTCGTTTTCTGATTCATGAGGATAGTCTTTTTGGCGATGACCAGAGGCACGAGAAGGTTTTATCGTTGTAGTCTTCTTGGCGATGACCAGAGGCACGAGAAGGTTTTATCGTTGTAGTCTTCTTGGCGATGACCAGAGGCACGAGAAAGTTTTATCGTTGTAGTCTTCTTGGCGATGACCAGAGGCACGAGAAAGTTTTATCGTTGTAGTCTTTTTGGCGATGACCAGAGGCACGAGAAGGTTTTATCGTTGTAGTCTTCTTGGCGATGACCAGAGGCACGAGAAAGTTTTATCGTTGTAGTCTTTTTGGCGATGACCAGAGGCACGAGAAGGTTTTATCGTTGTAGTCTTCTTGGCGATGACCAGAGGCACGAGAAGGTTTTATCGTTGTAGTCTTTTTGGCGATGACCAGAGGCACGAGAAGGTTTTATCGTTGTAGTCTTCTTAGCGATGACCAGAGGCACGAGAAGGTTTTATCGTTGTAGTCTTCTTAGCGATGACCAGAGGCACGAGAAGGTTTTATCGTTGTAGTCTTTTTGGCGATGACCAGAGGCACGAGAAGGTTTTATCGTTGTAGTCTTCTTGGCGATGACCAGAGGCACGAGAAGGTTTTATCGTTGTAGTCTTCTTGGCGATGACCAGAGGCACGAGAAGGTTTTATCGTTGTAGTCTTCTTAGCGATGACCAGAGGCACGAGAAAGTTTTATCGTTGTAGTCTTCTTGGCGATGACCAGAGGCACGAGAAAGTTTTATCGTTGTAGTCTTTTTGGCGATGACCAGAGGCACGAGAAGGTTTTATCGTTGTAGTCTTCTTGGCGATGACCAGAGGCACGAGAAGGTTTTATCGTTGTAGTCTTTTTGGCGATGACCAGAGGCACGAGAAGGTTTTATCGTTGTAGTCTTCTTAGCGATGACCAGAGGCACGAGAAGGTTTTATCGTTGTAGTCTTCTTAGCGATGACCAGAGGCACGAGAAGGTTTTATCGTTGTAGTCTTTTTGGCGATGACCAGAGGCACGAGAAGGTTTTATCGTTGTAGTCTTCTTGGCGATGACCAGAGGCACGAGAAGGTTTTATCGTTGTAGTCTTCTTGGCGATGACCAGAGGCACGAGAAGGTTTTATCGTTGTAGTCTTCTTGGCGATGACCAGAGGCACGAGAAGGTTTTATCGTTGTAGTCTTCTTGGCGATGACCAGAGGCACGAGAAGGTTTTATCGTTGTAGTCTTCTTGGCGATGACCAGAGGCACGAGAAGGTTTTATCGTTGTAGTCTTTTTGGCGATGACCAGAGGCACGAGAAGGTTTTATCGTTGTAGTCTTCTTGGCGATGACCAGAGGCACGAGAAGGTTTTATCGTTAGGATCGGGTTTGTTGAGTTGGAAATGTCGCAGAGGGACGGGCGTAACGGGATGTGACATGAACGTGGAAGAACGTGTTAGAACCTTTGTCCAGAACAGTCGGGACAAGTGTCGGATGTTCTGAGGGCAGGTTCTACACGTGTCTGAGGAGAATCCTAAAGAACCTGGGACCAGTGGAGTGGGTTCTGGGGTAGATGATAACGATGGCTTCATGTACAGGCAGCTGTGGGAGGGCATCTGGGCCAAACGGTTCAGTCTTGGTGTTTTTGTCTGTTTCAGTTCGAGGTCGTCGATTCTGGAGTCAAATCTGTGAGAAAATGAAGAAATGGAGCTGGCGTCTCTTCACCTCCAGAGTTTACCTGCTCTCTTCATCACCTGACTCCTCCCCTGGACCCGTTTTAAAATCTTTTCCCAATTTTTAAAAATATAGAAATAAAAAATATCCAGAGCTGGAACGTGTGATGTTGTGTGTGTTACTGTTCACTCTTGAACCCTGGAGAGTTTTGATTCCTTTATTTTGACAAATTAAAAAAAGCATTTCTCTCTTTGTTTCCTCGTCTGTTTCAGGGTTTTTTCAGGGTTTTCGTGAAGCAGACGTCTGTTGGTTCTTTGTGAGGCGATAAGAGTCAGTGACCCTCATCCCAAAGTGAGGAGGTCACTCAAGTAACGAGCAGGGACTTCCAAAAAACACCACAAGGGGCGTCAGTGCCTGGGTCTTCGGTGAATAATTGGACAGATACTCGCTGCTTAATAACACGAGTGGAAATTGCAGAGAACCATACCACGGCATTCTTTTGGTCGCTGTGGATAAACTTTGCCCCAGACAAAACCAGAGCTAATATTATCCATTTTTTAAAAAAAGAATGGAGAATAAAGATTGTAATTTTAAGTGGAGTGGAGCTGGACCACACCTCAACCTCATCGCCAGCCAACTACAGCTCACCTCGACCACGCCTCAACCTCCTCCAGCCAACCACAACTCACCTCGACCACGCCTCAACCTCCTCCAGCCAACTACAGCTCACCTCGACCACGCCTCAACCTCCTCCAGCCAACCACAGCTCACCTCGACCACGCCTCAACCTCCTCCAGCCAACTACAGCTCCCCTCGACCACGCCTCAACCTCCTCCAGCCAACCACAACTCACCTCGACCACGCCTCAACCTCCTCCAGCCAACTACAGCTCACCTCGACCACGCCTCAACCTCCTCCAGCCTACCACAACTCACCTCGACCACGCCTCAACCTCCCCCAGCCAACCACAGCTCACCTCGACCACGCCTCAACCTCCTCCAGCCAACCACAGCTCACCTCGACCACGCCTCAACCTCCTCCAGCCAACCACAACTCACCTCGACCACGCCTCAACCTCCTCCAGCCAACCACAGCTCACCTCGACCACGCCTCAACCTCCTCCAGCCAACCACAACTCACCTCGACCACGCCTCAACCTCCTCCAGCCAACTACACCTCACCTCGCCCACGCCCCAACCTCCTCCAGCCAACCCCAACTCACCTTGACCACGCCACAACCTCCTCCAGCCAACTACAGCTCACCTCGACCACGCCTCAACGTCCTCCAGCCAACCACAGCTCACCTCGACCACGCCTCAACCTCCTCCAGCCAACCACAACTCACCTCGACCACGCCTCAACCTCCTCCAGCCAACCACAACTCACCTCGACCACGCCTCAACCTCCTCCAGCCAACCACAACTCACCTCGACCACGCCTCAACCTCCTCCAGCCAACCACAACTCACCTCGACCACGCCTCAACCTCCTCCAGCCAACCACAGCTCACCTCGACCACGCCTCAACCTCCTCCAGCCAACCACAGCTCACCTCGACCACGCCTCAACCTCCTCCAGCCAACCACAACTCACCTCGACCACGCCTCAACCTCCTCCAGCCAACCACAACTCACCTCGACCACGCCTCAACCTCCTCCAGCCAACCACAACTCACCTCGACCACGCCTCAACCTCCTCCAGCCAACCACAACTCACCTCGACCACGCCTCAACCTCCTCCAGCCAACCACAGCTCACCTCGACCACGCCTCAACCTCCTCCAGCCAACCACAACTCACCTCGACCACGCCTCAACCTCCTCCAGCCAACCACAGCTCACCTCGACCACGCCTCAACCTCCTCCAGCCAACCACAACTCACCTCGACCACGCCTCAACCTCCTCCAGCCAACCACAACTCACCTCGACCACGCCTCAACCTCCTCCAGCCAACTACAACTCACCTCGACCACGCCTTCAATTTCCCAGAAGCCCTATTTATACAGCCTATCCCGACAACACCATCCACGTCAGCTCTCGACCCAAACCCCGTGTCTCTCGTCCGTCCTTCAGCCTGAAGACTTCATCTTTAAGGAGGGGGGGTTCTGAATCAGCTGTGGGACCATTTTATTGAGACAGAGCCCCCACCCTGAGTCTCCTCCATCACATCCACCCACTGTCAATCGTCAATAAATATCTTCATCGTATTTCACTGTTGTGGCGTGGTCCTTACCAGTGAATGGAAAGTTACTGCTTATGCTGCAGCAACAGGTTTGTGCATTTCTTTTTTTGTTGTTGTGTTGCTATGCAGAAACTGACCACATCCTCTGTGTGTGGCTTTCATGTGTAATTCAGAGAAGACAGTCGTACAGATATATTCTTTTATCCAGTCTGTGGTGTCACCCTTTGCCTGGTTTGTTTTACCCTTTGCCTCGTTGTAAGTTTCGTCTGTATCTGTGACCCACTCTGACGTACACTCCTGCAGGATGTCGATAAAAAGACAAAGAAGAAACCGTCTGGTGTCGTTATGTTTCTTTGATTCTTACCATTTGCAAAGTAATAGGAGAATTTCCACCACAGTCTTGGCGATGTCGGCAGGATTAAGATTAAGCCTTTATTAGTCTCACACAATGACACACGGGAGAAATTTGACTTCTGCATTTGACCCATCCTTTTTTTTTTTTTTTTCCCCCAGGAGCAGTGAGCAGCCATCTTTCGACACCCGGGGGGCAGTACAGTGAAGGGTCTTGCCCAAGGACCCACACTGACTGCTCAATGCCGGGGGGGATTTGAACCCACATCCCCCGGGGGGGAAGTCAGTGACTTACCAGTTGAGCTAACCAGCCGGTGGATCCCGGATGTCCGCCACAACTCCGAGACGACGGAAGGACTGACCACTGGGATCTAAGGATCTTACCTCTACGAAAAATAGTTTAGGAGACCAGATTGTTCCAGAGTCCAGAATCGACTCCACCAGAATCCACCAAACTCAATAATTCTCAAAAACAAACAAACAATCAAACAAACAAAAACAGGTGAGAAGTATTTTTACCATAATTTACTCATCTCAAGAATTAGTAAACCAATTCAATCACGAAAACCAGACGTACATCACTAAATTAAACCAAAGCTCAGGGATATTCATGCTCTTTTCATATACTTGTACCTTCAAACAAATGTATAGATTACAGGGACGCCTGTAATTTTAGGCAAATTGTTAAGCAGAAAGAAATAATATTCTGGTTTAGGATTAGTGAACCAGGTTCACGTGACGTGTAGAGGCCAGAGTAAGGCCGAGAAAGGGCCCGAGTCTGGAGGGCGGTACGTCCCTGGGGTCCAATAGTAAATGCCACGATGACAAAGTATGGCCCAGTGTATGTTGTCATTCAGTTTGGGCTGAAAAAGGTGGTTTTCCAGAAAAGGGTCATTTGGTGTAAACCAATTACGACAATTAAGGGGAAAATTAGAACAGGCTGAAAAACAAGTCTGAAAGTGTTCAACCGTCCAGCTCCAACTTGGCCCAGTAAGTTCCACAAAATACTCGCCTCATTTCAAGGGGACTTCTGGTTGAACCACACTGACTGGTCCCACGATGACAGAATAAAGACGCTCTGACATTGAGAACCTCAGTGAACAATGTTCTGTCTGTACTGACATGTCCACAAACTCCAATTGCAAACAAAAACCTGGAGAGACTGTGACGGGTGATCACCGTCTGCGGGGCATTTTCAACACTCACAGTGGAGTAGAGGAACCTCTGGACCCTGGGAAACCCATCTGAGCCACACCCTAATGACAGGACTTTATAAACTGTTGAGTGACTCTGTGAAACAAACATCTGTTGGATGAGATGATGCCCGCCTGGGAGAACTTGTCCACCATGCTAAACAGGAAAAGGCCACAAGGACAAACAAAGGTGTGAAAATGCCACCCACAAAGCCCACCTCACCATGGTTCATCTCACAGGAGGCCTTAATGACCAGACTGGAAACTTCTTCTGACCACGGGAGAGTCCAGGTCATGCCCGGACGAATGAACAAGAACAGAATGAGGTCTGGAGAACGTTTCGTCTGTGGAACTCTACATCACTGGGCCAGAGAATGCCCTGCCAAAGGCAGCCGAGGGCGCAGCAGAAGGGGCGGATGTACAAACGAAGCGACTGAGGGAAGGACGAAGGGAGTGATGGGTCCCTGTCCAGCGAGAGGGTCATCCTGGTCAACTACAGCATCATGACTCAAGTATTCCACTCCCTGCACCCTTCATATTCACAGTGTCCACCAAAGAGTCATTCAGAAGTCTTCCCGTGTGGACTCTGTCCTAGATCAGTCTGTTCCTTGCAAATTCAGGGCCATTCATGAAAATTCTATGAAAAGTTCCCCTTGAACAGTCAATGGCCTGTCCCATCTTGCCACACCAGACCCAGAACCGGACTCACCCGACTGTTGACCCACAGTGCACTACTCTCATCAAATTTGTTTTTAAACAAAACTGTGTACACTTGATTTCCACATTACGCTCTCTCTTTGTGATGGAGGACAAGCCCACCCGGACCCACTCAAACCCGTGACCCACCCGGACCCACTCAAACCCGTGACCCATCCGGACCCACTCAAACCCGTGACCCACCCAGACCCACTCAAACCCGTGACCCACCCAGGCCCACTCAAACCCGTGACCCACCCGGACCCGCTCAAACCCGTGACCCACCCGGACCCGCTCAAACCCGTGACCCACCCGGACCCGCTCAAACCCGTGACCCACCCGGACCCGCTCAAACCCGTGACCCACCCGGACCCGCTCAAACCCGTGACCCACCCGGACCCACTCAAACCCGTGACCCACCCAGACCCACTCAAACCCGTGACCCATCCGGACCCGCTCAAACCCGTGACCCATCCGGACCCACTCAAACCCGTGACCCATCCGGACCCACTCAAACCCGTGACCCACCCGGACCCACTCAAACCCGTGACCCACCCGGACCCACTCAAACCCGTGACCCACCCGGACCCGCTCAAACCCGTGATCCACCCAGACCCACTCAAACCCGTGACCCACCCGGACCCACTCAAACCCGTGACCCACCCGGACCCGCTCAAACCCGAGGTTTGGCAGGTTTGGCATGTTTGGATTGAAGCCGGACTCCTGTTCGCTGCCGCTCACACACGGCCCAGACACAGTCCTCCACCAAACTCCCTCGACCTGCGCCCACTTCACACTCAGATTTTTTTTTTTCACACACATGTTTTTACACGTGTTTTTACACACAGGTTTTTACACAAATTTTTATACATGTTTTTACACACAGGTTTTTACACACAGGTTTTTACACACATGTTTTTACAAACATGTTTTTACAGACGTTTTATACACGTTTTACACACGTTTTTACACATGTTTTACACACATTTTTACACGTTTTTACACAGGTTTTTACACAGGGGTTTTTACACTTTTTTACACACATGTTTTTACACACAGGTTTTTACACTTTTTTACACACATGTTTTTACACACAGGTTTTTACACATTTTTTTACACACAGGTTTTTACGCACAGGTTTTTACACGCTTGTTTCCAGGTGTTGGGTCGTGTGTTGCTGGTTTCACTTTTAACTCTTTAAATGTGAGTCACAAATCTGTAAAATCTGTTAAGAAAATAATTTCCCTGAAACGAAGTCACTGTGAGACCAACCGGAGGAAAGAACTTTAATGAGAGGAGAGAAGAGAGAGAAGAGAGGGAGAAGAGAGAAGACAGAGAAGAGAGGGAGGAGAGAGAAGAGAGAGAAGAGAGGGAGGAGAGAGAGAGAGAGAGAGAGAGGGAGGAGAGAGAGAGAGAGAGAGAGAGAGGAGAGAGAAGACAGAGAAAGAGAGGGAGGAGAGAGAGAGAGAGAGAGAGAGGGAGAGAGAGAGAGAAAGAGAGGGAGGAGAGAGAAGAGAGAGAAGAGAGGGAGGAGAGAGAAGAGAGAAGAGAGAGAGGAGAGAGAAGAGAGAGAAGAGAGGGAGGAGAGAGAAGAGAGAAGAGAGAGAGGAGAGAGAAGAGAGAGAAGAGAGGGAGGAGAGAGAAGAGAGGGAGGAGAGAGAAGAGAGGGAGGAGAGAGAGAAGAGAGAGAAGAGAGGGAGGAGAGGGAGGAGAGAGGAGAAAGAGACAGAGGGAGGAGACACTTTAATGATCAGGAGAGGAGCAGTGGCACAGAGTCGACCTGAGTAAGACCAGAGACCAGTGGCACAGACTGTTTAGTTCTGATTTAGTCCTGGTTTAGTCCTGGTTTAGTCCTGGTTTAGTCCTGGTTTAGTTCTGATTTAGTTCTGGTTCAGTCCTGGTTTGGTCCCTGTTTAGTCCTGGTTTAGTCCTGGTTTAGTCCTGGTTTAGTCCTGGTTCAGATCTGCATGTTTTGTGTTCTGTGTTCTGATTGGCTGATCCCTGTGGGGGCGGGTCTTGTCTCTGTCCTGTGTTGTGATTGGCCGGTCCCTGCGGGGGCGGGTCTTGTCTCTGTACTGTGTTGTGATTGGCCGGTCTCTCTGGGGGCGGGTCTTGTCTCTGTCCTGTGCTCTGATTGGCCGGTCCCTGCGGGGGCGGGTCTTGTCTCTGTACTGTGTTGTGATTGGCCGGTCTCTCTGTGAGGGCGGGTCTTGTCTCTGTCCTGTGTTCTGATTGGCCGGTCCCTGCGGGGGCGGGTCTTGTCTCTGTCCTGTGTTCTGATTGGCCGGTCCCTGCGGGGGCGGGTCTTGTCTCTGTACTGTGTTGTGATTGGCCGGTCTCTCTGGGGGCGGGTCTTGTCTCTGTCCTGTGCTCTGATTGGCCGGTCTCTCTGGGGGCGGGTCTTGTCTCTGTCCTGTGCTCTGATTGGCCGGTCTCTCTGCGAGGGCGCGTCTAGTCGCTGTCCTGTGTGTTCTGATTGGCCGGTTTCTCTGGGGGCGGGTCTTGTCGCTGTCCTGTGTTCTGATTGGCCGGTTTCTCTGGGGGCGGGTCTTGTCTCTGTCCTGTGCTCTGATTGGCCGGTCCCTGCGGGGGCGGGTCTTGTCTCTGTCCTGTGCTCTGATTGGCCGGTCCCTGCGGGGGCGGGTCTTGTCTCTGTCCTATGCTCTGATTGGCCGGTCTCTCTGCGGGGGCGGGTCTTGTCTCTGTCCTGTGCTCTGATTGGCCGGTCCCTGCGGGGGCGGGTCTTGTCTCTCTCCTGTGTTCTGATTGGCCGGTTTGTCTCTTTGGGAGGGGCGGGTCTTGTCTCTGTCCTGTGCTCTGATTGGCCGGTCCCTGCGGGGGCGGGTCTTGTCTCTGTCCTGTGCTCTGATTGGCCGGTCTCTCTGGGGGGGGCGGGTCTTGTCTCTGTCCTGTGTTCTGATTGGCCGGTTTCTCTGGGGGGGGCGGGTCTTGTCTCTGTCCTGTGCTCTGATTGGCCGGTCCCTGTGGGGGCGGGTCTTGTCTCTGTCCTGTGCTCTGATTGGCCGGTCCCTGTGGGGGCGGGTCTTGTCTCTGTCCTGTGCTCTGATTGGCCGGTCCCTGCGGGGGCGGGTCTTGTCTCTGTCCTGTGCTCTGATTGGCCGGTCCCTGCGGGGGCGGGTCTTGTCTCTGTCCTGTGCTCTGATTGGCCGGTCCCTGCGGGGGCGGGTCTTGTCTCTGGTATAAACGTGCTGTCGTTCTTCGAGTTTGTCTGAGTTTGTCTGGGTTTGTCTGGGTCCAGCTCTGCAGCTCTGACAAAAACTCTGATTCATTTTTACACTTTACATTTTGACTCTTTTCTTTTCCACATTTTCATCCACTTTCTGCAGTTTTTGCCTCTGTTTCCGTCTCAGTTTTTGTGTTTTTGGGTCCTGCTCCTCGGTTCTGACCTGTGCTGAGTCCTGCGCTCTGATTGGACGTTGTGTGTGATATCGCCATGGAGACGGTGGCGCTTGTTCTGATGTTGATGATGGGATGTATCCTGACGGAGACGCAGCTCGTCCACAGAGGTCAGAGGTCAAAGGCTTTTGTTTAAGTTTGATAGAAAACACCAAAAAAATTATACCAAAAATTTAAAAATTCAATTTGACCCAGAGTAAAATTTTATTACTCAGACCTGGAGTTCAGACCTGGAGCTCAGACCTGGAGTTCAGACCTGGAGCTCAGACCTGGAGCTCAGACCTGGAGCTCAGACCTGGAGTTCAGACCTGGAGCTCAGACCTGGAGCTCAGACCTGGAGTTCAGACCTGGAGCTCAGACCTGGAGTTCAGACCTGGAGCTCAGACCTGGAGCTCAGACCTGGAGCTCAGACCTGGAGCTCAGACCTGGAGCTCAGACCTGGAGTTCAGACCTGGAGCTCAGACCTGGAGTTCAGACCTGGAGTTCAGACCTGAGTTCAGACCTGGAGTTCAGACCTGGAGCTCAGACCTGGAGTTCAGACCTGGAGCTCAGACCTGGAGCTCAGACCTGGAGCTCAGACCTGGAGTTCAGACCTGGAGTTCAGACCTGAGTTCAGACCTGGAGTTCAGACCTGGAGTTCAGACCTGGAGCTCAGACCTGGAGTTCAGACCTGGAGTTCAGACCTGGAGCTCGGAGAACAGGTCACATCAGGTTTTTCCTGTTCGTTTTTGTTACTGAAGAAAAAACAGAAAACACAAAACCCTAAAGTTTAGGACACAGTTTGAAAGTGACACATCTATTTTATACTGTATAAAGTACTGTAGTACTTTATACTGTAGTACTTTATACTGAAGTACTTTATACTGAAGTACTTTATACTGAAGTACTTTATACTGAAGTACTTTATACTGAAGTACTTTTAAGTGCACGTGAGCTGAGCCTGCACGTGTCTGTGTGTGTGCTTGTGTGTATGTAGTGCACGTTTGTATGTATGTATGTGTATGAAGTCCACGTGTATGTATGTGTGTGTGTAGTGCACGTGTA
>JAVJIX010000407.1:0-235911 GCA_036785185.1 Paratrypauchen microcephalus
AATTTTGTTCATCTTAGTGAGATACACACCCTTACCAACTTTCGTGTGTCTGGCTGAAATCGTATGCCACCCACGATTGTCTTTGTGTTAAAATGCTCATTTGCTGTACATTTTCTGACAGTTCACTGGCCTGTCATATGGGGGCGCTATGTCAGACTGCCAGTTATTTGGCATGAAAATCTTGGTAGTCCTCATCTACATTACCCTGTGAAGTTTTAGTCTGAGGAAGAACTCCAAATTCAATAAAAACCTCCCATTCATAACTCATAATTCACATTCAATAAATACCTAACTTTATCGATCCGCCGTATTGTCATATTACCGCCTATTTGAAAATCCTTCGCAATTTAACATCTCCAACGTCTTAAGATTATGTTCACCAAAATTTAAGCCCATCTGAGGTACGGTCTAGGAGAAGTGTTTCAAATTCCATTGTATGTCCAATATCCACAAAATCACACAAAAGGCCAATTATCTCACTTCCTGTTGGGCGTGGACATGACATTGCAGTGAGGCGTTTGTTCGTCTTATTGAGATATACGTCCCTACCAAATTTCGTGCGCCTATCTTAAACGGTATGCCAGCCCCGAAAGACAACGCGCCAGCCCCAAAAAACAACGCACTAGGGGGCGCTATCAAGCTCCTGGGGGTCACCGGGGGACGGGTCTTTTTGGAGGCGTAGCTGCCGCCCTATGTGATGCCCGTGCAAAATTTAGTTCGTTTTGAAGCATGGGAACATGCTCAAAATTGCCCAAAAGCGTGTTAAAAAATGTGTCCCAAGAATAATAATAATAATTAAAGCCGCAAGCGGCGTTGGTCGGGACCTCGCACCTGCATTTGTTCGTCTTACTGAGACGCAAACCCTTACCGAATTTCGTGTGCCTGGCAAAAATGGTAAGCCATATTGGACAATTTTTCCTGTTAGGGGCTCAGCTAGCGGTAGATTTCTGACAGTTCACTGGCCTGTCATATGGGGGCGCTATGTCAGACTGCCAGTTATTTGGCATGAAAATCTTGGTAGTCCTCATCTACATTACCCTGTGAAGTTTTAGTCTGAGGAAGAACTCCAAATTCAATAAAAACCTCCCATTCATAACTCCCATTCAATAAATACCTAAGTTTATCGATCCGCCGTATCGTCATATTACCGCCTATTTGAAAATCCTTCGCAATTTAACATCTCCAACGTCTTAAGATTATGTTCACCAAAATTTAAGCCCATCTGAGGTACGTTGTAGGAGAAATGTTTCAAAATGAAGTGGTGACACACTTCCTATTGAATTTGGCACTTTCAAATGGTAGCAAAATTCATCAGGCCGCCATTTTGTCATCTTACAAGATATCAAAAATCCCTTCGCAATTTAACATCTCCATTGTCTTGAGCTCATGTACACCAAAATTTACGCCCATCTGATGTACGGTGTAGGAGGAGTGTTTTAAAATCCATTGTATGTCTTATCACACAAAATCGCAATACAAGTCTTTTTATCTCACTTCCTGTTGGGCGTGGCCATGACATTGTAATTACAATTTTGTTCATCTTAGTGAGATACACACCCATACCAACTTTCGTGTGTCTGGCTGAAATCGTATGCCACCCACGATCCTCTTTGTGTTAAAACGCTCATTTGCTGTACATTTTCTGACAGTTCACTGGCCTGTCATATGGGGGCGCTATGTCAGACTGCCAGTTAATTGGCATGAAAATCTTGGTAGTCCTCATGTACATTACCCTGTGAAGTTTTAGTCTGAGGAAGAACTCCAAATTCAATAAAAACCTCCTATTCATAATTCATAACTCCCATTCAATAAATACCTAAGTTTATCGATTCGCCGTATCGTCATATTACCTCCTATTTGAAAATCCTTCGCAATTTATCATCTCCAATGTCTTAAGATTATGTTCACCAAAATTTAAGCCCATCTGAGGTTCGGTGTAGGAGAAGTGTTTCAAATTCCATTGTCTGTCCATTATTACAAAATCACACAAAATGCCAATTATCTCACTTCCTGTTGGGCGTGGCCATGACATTGCAGTGAGGCGTTTGTTCGTCTTATTGAGATACACGTCCCTACCGAATTTCGTGCGCCTATCTTAAACGGAACTCCAAATTCAATAAATAACTCCCATCCATAACTCATAACTCCATTCAATAAATACCTAATTTTATCGATCCGCCGTATCGTCAAATTACCGCCTATTTGAAAATCCTTCGCAATTTAACATCTCCAACGTCTTAAGATTATGTTCACCAAAATTTAAGCCCATCTGAGGTACGGTGTAGGAGAAGTGTTTCAAATTCCATTGTATGTCCAATATCCACAAAATCACACAAAAGGCCAATTATCTCACTTCCTGTTGGGCGTGGCCATGACATTGCAGTGAGGCGTTTGTTCGTCTTATTGAGATACACGTCCCTACCGAATTTTGTGCGCCTATCTTAAACGGTATGCCAGCGCCAAAAGACAATGTGCCAGCCCCAAAAAACAACGCACTAGGGGGCGCTATCAAGCTCCTGGGGGTCACCGGGGGACGGGTCTTTTTGGAGGCGTAGCTGCCGCCCTACGTGATGCCCGTGCAAAGTTTCGTTCGTTTTGAAGCATGGGAACATGCTCAAAATTGCCCAAAAGCGTGTTAAAAAATGTGTCCCAAGAATAATAATAATAATAATTAAAGCCGCAAGCGGCGTTGGTCGGGACCTCGCACCTGCGTTTGTTCGTCTTACTGAGACGCACACCCATACCGAATTTCGTGTGCCTGGCAAAAATGGTAAGCCATATCGGACAATTTTTCCTGTTAGGGGCTCAGCTAGCGGTAGATTTCTGACAGTTCACTGGCCTGTCATATGGGGGCGCTATGTCAGACTGCCAGTTATTTGGCATGAAAATCTTGGTAGTCCTCATCTACATTACCCTGTGAAGTTTTAGTCTGAGGAAGAACTCCAAATTCAATAAAAACCTCCTATTCATAATTCATAACTCCCATTCAATAAATACCTAAGTTTATCGATCCGCCGTATCGTCATATTACCGCCTATTTGAAAATCCTTCGCAATTTATCATCTCCAATGTCTTAAGATTATGTTCACCAAAATTTAAGCCCATCTGAGGTTCGGTGTAGGAGAAGTGTTTCAAATTCCATTGTCTGTCCAATATTACAAAATCACACAAAATGCCAATTATCTCACTTCCTGTTGGGCGTGGCCATGACATTGCAGTGAAGCGTTTGTTCGTCTTATTGAGATACACGTCCCTACCGAATTTAGTGCGCCTATCTTAAACGGATCTCCAAATTCAATAAATAACTCCCATCCATAACTCATAACTCATACCTAACTTTATCGATCCGCTGTATCGTCATATTACCGCCTATTTGAAAATCCTTCACAATTTAACATCTCCAACCTCTTAAGATTATGTTCACCAAAATTTAAGCCCATCTGAGGTACGGTGTAGGAGAAGTGTTTCAAATTCCATTGTATGTCAAATTTCACAAAAAGCCAATTATCTCACTTCCTGTTGGGCGTGGACATGACATTGCAGTGAGGCGTTTGTTCGTCGTATTGAGATACACGTCCCTACCGAATTTCGTGTGCCTATCTTAAACGGTATGCCAGCCCCGAAAGACAACGCGCTAGGGGGCGCTATCGAGCTCCTGGGGGTCACCGGGGGACGGGACTTTTTGGAGGCGTAGCTGCCGCCCTACGTGATGCCCGTGCAAAGTTTTGTTCGTTTTGAAGCATGGGAACATGCTCCAAATTGCCCAAAAGCGTGTGAACAAGAACAAAAAAAATAATAAATATAGCCGCAAGCGGCGATGATCGGCCCTCGCTTGCACTCGCAGCCCCCTGCTAACGCGCCACTTTCCTATTCTCATGAACCATCTATGTACTAAATTAGGTGTGGCCACACCAAAGTTTTTGCCGGGCATCCTAATGGCAGGGACAGCTGTGTGACCTGTTACCATGGCAACATGATGCGAGATGGAGTGGGGGTGTCACTGTGTTTTTTGATCGAGACCATATCACAAATGTCTGGTCCAAATTTGGTGCGTCTACGATAAAGTAAAATTTTTCTCTTCCATGCAATCTCCCTAGGGGGCGCTATTACGGCCAATTGAGATTTTCTTATATCAATCTGTGTAGGGCCGGGGTGTTCACCAACGATTAAAGTTTGAGTAAAATCGGCCAAAGTATGTGCGAATTATCACTCGTCGAAGTTTGACAGGAAATGGCGCCTTCGCCACCAGGTCACATGGTCTATCCAAAATGGCTGGTTGGTTGTCTAGCAACGGTATAATATACTTTTTGTTTATCTTCCCATGATGCATCTGTGTACCAAATTATTTTTGACTACACCAAAGTTTTTCCAGAGAATCCTAATGACAAGGACAGATGTTTGGCGTGTTGCCATGGCAACACGATGGGAGATGCCCGGGGTCATCATTGAGATTTTTGATCGAGACCCTGTCACGAATGTGTGTACCAAATTTGGTATGTCAACGACAAAATAAAATTTTGCACTTCCATGCAATCTCCCTAGGTGGCGCTATAGCGTCCATTTAAAATTTTCTTACATTGATCTGTTCAGGGCCGGGGTGTCCACCAACGATTGAAGTTTGAGTGAAATCGGCCAAAGTATGTGCGAATTATCACTCGTCGAATTTGATGGCGAGCCACAAAAACAAACCTGAAATTTGTGGCGTTGTCACGGAAACACCGTTCACTCTTTTAGAACGCTTTTAACAACTTTTAATGTCCCACTTGTCTAGATGATACAGCACGATTCTGGTGAGTCTGGGTCAAAAACCCTAGGAGGAGTTCGTTAAAATACGAGGACAGGAAAATGCACCCTCGGTGCCAGGTCACGTGCTCGATCCAAAATGGCCGACTTCCTGTTGGTCGCTTAGCAACCGCATAATATACTTTTTTGTTCCTTATCCCGTGATGCATCTGTGTCCCAAATTTGGTATGGCTACGACAAAGTTTATGCCGGGCGTCCCATTGGCGACGACAGATGTTTGGCCTGTTGCCATGGCAACACGATGGAACATGGCGTGTTGACGTCATTAAGTTTTTTGATCGATACCCCGTCACGAATATGTGTACCAAATTTGGTATGTCTACGACAAAGTAAAATTTTGCGCTTCCATGCAATCTCCCTAGGTGGCGCTATAGCACCTATTTCAGATTTTCTTATATCAATCTGTTCAGGGCCAGGGTGTCAACGAACGATTAAAGTTTGAGTGATATCGGCCAAAGTATGCGCGAATTATCGCTCGTTGAAATTTGATGGCGAGCCGCAAAAACGAACCCGAAATTTGTGGCGTTGTCACGGAAACACCGTTCACTCTTTTAGAACGCTTTTAACAACTTTTAATGTCCCACTTGTCTAGATGATACAGCACGATTCTGGTGAGTCTGGGTCAAAAACCCTAGGAGGAGTTCGTTAAAATACGAAGACAGGAAAATGCACCCTCGGTGCCGGGTCGCGTGCTCGGCCCAATATAGCTGACTTCCTGTTGGTCGCCTAGCAACGCCATAATATATTTTTTGGTTCGTAACGACATGACCTATCCACCACCCGAATTTCGTTTATCTACGACAAAGTTCATTTATCGGGTATAGCCATAGGCGCAATGTATTTAGATTTTTGAGGTGGCGCTGTGGAGCCATTTTTAAAGATTTTTTAATACAGATTATTTGTAAATTCCTTTTTTGGCGTTCTTGAATTTTGCGCAAAATTTCGTGAGTTTTCGTCAGTGGGAAGTACCCGAAACCTGAAAAAGTGGTCGGGAAAATAATAATAATAAATATAGCCGCAAGCGGCGATGATCGGCCCTCGCTTGCATTCGCTGGGGGGGTGGCGCTAACGCGCCATTTTCCTCCCCTTTTTTCTAGCTCGATGCATGTGTGAGTTTGTGCATTATCTGGATGCATTTGTGTTGAATGCCTGGGGTTGAGGTGGGGAGGGGTTGTTTTTTTTGCCTTTTAATTTAAATTATTTTAAGAGGAGGGTCAATCATAAGCCTTTCCTGCACTGTTCTGTTATTTTCTTTTTCTTTTTTGTGTATTTTTGTTGTTTTAAATGCTGGGTGCAAACATAAAAAAAAAATCAATTGAATAAATAAAAATATGAGGACAGAAAATGGTGCCTTTGACACCAGGTCACATGGCCTATCCAATATGGCTGGCTGGTTGCCTAGCAACGACGTAATATACTTTTTTATTCCTATTCCCAATTTGGTGTGTCTACGGCAAAGTAAAATGTTTCTTTTCCATGCAAAGAGTGAAATCGGCCAAACTATTAGCACATTATCACTCGTCCAAGTTTGACAGGAAGTAGTGCCGTCACCACCAGGTCACATGGTCTGTCCTATAAGGCTGGTTGGTCGCCTAGCAATGGCGTAATGTACTTTTTTGTTCCTCTTCCCATGAAGCATCTGTGTACCAAATTTGGTTTGACTATGACAAAGTTTTTGCCTGGCGTCCCATTGGCGAGGACAGATGTCTGGCCTGTTGCCATGGCAACACGATGGGAGATGGTGTAGGGGCGTCTTTGAGTTTTTTGATTGAGACCCTGTCATGAATGTGTGTACCAAATTTGGTATGTCTACGACAAAGTAAAATTTTTCTGTTCCACACAATCTCCCTAGGTGGCGCTATAGCACCCATTTAAGATTTTCTTATATTAATCTGTTCAGGGACAGGGTGTCCACCAACGATTAAAGTTTGAGTGAATCGGCCAAAGTATGAGTGCATTATCATTCGTCGAAGTTTGACATGAAATGACGCCTTTGCCACCAGGTCACATGGTCTGTCCTATAAGGCTGGTTGGTCGCCTAGCAATGGCGTAATATACTTTTTTGTTCCTCTGCCCATGATGCATCTGTGTACCAAATTTGGTTTGGCTACGACAAAGTTTTTGCCTGGTGTCTCATTGGTGACGACAGATGTTTGGCCTGTTGCCATGGCAACACGATGGGACATGGCGTGTTGGCGTCATTGAGTTTTTTGATCGAGACTTTGTCACGAATGTGTGTACCAAATTTGGTATGTCTATGACAAAGTAAAATTTTGCACTTCCATGCAATCTCCCTAGGTGGCGCTATAGCACCCATTTCAGATTTTATTATAACAATCTGTTCAGGGCCGGGGTGTCCACCAACGATTAAAGTTTGAGTGAAATCGGCCAAAGTATGCTCGAAATATCGCTCATCGAAATTTGATGGCGAGCCGCAAAAACGAACACGAAATTTGTGGCGTTGTCACGGAAACACCGTTCACTCTTTTAGAACGCTTTTAACAACTTTTAATGTCCCACTTGTCTAGATGATAGAGCACGATTCTGGTGAGTCTGGGTCAAAAACCTTAGGAGGAGTTCGTTAAAATACGAGGACAGGAAAATGCGCCCTCAGTCCCAGGTCACGTGCTCGGTCCAAAATGGCCGACTTCCTATTGGTAGCCTAGCAACCGCGTAATATACTTTTTTTGTTCCTATTCCCATGATGCATCTATTTACAAAATTAGGTGTGGCTACATCAAAGTTTTTGCCGGGCATCCTAATGGCGAGTACAGATGTTTGGCCTGTTGCCATGGCAACACGATGGGACATGGCGTGGGGGCGTCATTGAGTTTTTATCGAGACCCTATCACAAATGTGTGTACCAAATTTGGTACGTCTACGACAAAGTCAAATTTTACACTTCCATGTAATCTCCCTAGGGGGCGCTATAGTGTCCATTTCCGATTTTCTTATATCAATCTGGTCAGGGCCGGGGTGTCCACCAATGATTGAAGTTTGAGTGAAATCAGCCAAAGTATGCGTGAATTAACACTTGTCGAAATTTGACAAGAAATGACGCATTTGCCACCAGGTCACATGGTCTATCCAATATGGCTGGTTGGTCGCCTAGCAACTGCTTAATATACTTTTTTGTTCCTATTCCCATGATGCATCTGTGTACCAAATTTGGTTTGGCTATGACAAAGTTTTTGCCTGGCGTCCCATTGGTGACGACAGATGTTTGGCCTGTTGCCATGGCAACACGATGGGACATGGCGTGTTGGTGTCATTGAGTTTTTTGATCAAGACCCCGTCATGAATATGTGTACCAAATTTGGTATGTCTACGACAAAGTAAAATTTTGCGCTTCCATGCAATCTCCCTAGGTGGCGCTATAGCACCCATTTCAGATTTTCTTATATCAATCTGTTCAGGGCTGGGGTGTCCACCAACAATTAAAGTTTGAGTGAAATTGGCCAAAGTATGTGTGAATTATCGCTCGTCGAATTTGATGGCGAGCCACAAAAACGAACCTGAAATTTGTGGCGTTGTCACGGAAACACCGTTCACTCTTTTAGAACGCTTTTAACAACTTTTAATGTCCCACTTGTCTAGATGATACAGCACGATTCTGGTCAGTCTGGGTCAAAAACCTTAGGAGGAGTTCGTTAAAATACGAGGACAGGAAAATGCGCCCTCGGTCCCAGGTCACGTGCTCGGTCCAAAATGGCCGACTTCCTGTTGGTCGCCTAGCAACCGCGTAATATACTTTTTTGTTCCTATTCCCATGATGCATCTGTGTACCAAATTTGGTATGGCTACGACAAAGTTTATGCTGGGCGTCCCATTGGCGACGACAGATGTTTGACCTGTTGCTATGGCAACACGATGGGACATGGCGTGTTGACGTCTTTAAGTTTTTTGATCGATACCCCGTCACGAATATTTGTACCAAATTTGGTATGTCTACGACAAAGTAAAATTTTGCGCTTCCATGCAATCTCCCTAGGTGGCGCTATAGCACCTATTTCAGATTTTCTGATATCAATCTGTTCAGGGCCCGGGTGTCCACCAACGATTAAAGTTTGAGTGATATCGGCCAAAGTATGCGCGAATTATCGCTCATTGAAATTTGATGGCGAGCCGCAAAAACGAACCCGAAATTTGTGGCGTTGTCACGGAAACACCGTTCACTCTTTTAGAACGCATTTAACAACTTTTAATGCCCCACTTGTCTAGATGATACAGCACGATTCTGGTAAGTCTGGGTCAAAAACCCTAGGAGGAGTTCGTTAAAATACGAGGACAGGAAAATGGGCCCTCGGTGCCGGGTCACGTGCTCGTTCCAATATGGCCGACTTCCTGTTGGTCGCCTAGCAACGGTGTAATATAGTTTTTTGTTCCTATTCCCATGATGCATCTGTGTACCAAATTTGGTTTGGCTACGACAAAGTTTTTCCTGGGTGTCCCATTGGCAAGGAGAGAAGTTTGGCCTGTTGCCATGGCAACACGATGGGACATGGCGTGTTGGTGTCATTGAGTTTTTTGATCGAGACCCCGTCATGAATATGTGTACCAAATTTGGTATGTCTACGACAAAGTAAAATTTTGCGCTTCCATGCAATCTCCCTAGGTGGCGCTATAGCACCCATTTTAGATTTTCTTATATCAATCTGTTCAGGGCCGGGGTGTCCACCAACGATTAAAGTTTGAGTGAAATCGGCCAAAGTATGCGCGAATTATCGCTCGTCGAAGGTTGATGGCGAATCGCAAAAACGAACCCGAAATTTGTGGCGTTGTCATGGAAACACCGTTCACTCTTTTAGAACGCTTTTAACAACTTTTAATGTCCCACTTGTCTAGATGATACAGCACGATTCTGGTGAGTCTGGGTCAAAAACCCTAGGAGGAGTTCGTTAAAATACGAGGACAGGAAACTGCGCCTTCGGCGCCGGGTCACGTGCTCGTTCCAATATGGCCGACTTCCTGTTGGTTGCCTAGCAACGGCATAATATATTTTTTATTTTGTAACGACATGACCTATCCACCACCCGAATTTCATTTGTCTACGACAAAGTTCATTTTTCGGGTATAGCCATTGGCGCAATGTATTTTGATTTTCCAGGTGGCGCTGTCGAGCCATTTTTAAAGATTTTTTAATACAGATTATTTGTAAATTCCTTTTTTGGCGTTTTTGAATTTTGTGCAAAATTTCGTGAGTTTTCGTCGGTGGGAAGTACCCGAAACCTGAAAAAAGTGTATAGGAAAATAATAATAATAATAATAAGAAATATAGCCGCAAGCGGCGATGATCGGCCCTCGCTTGCACTCGCTGGGGGGGTGGCGCTAACGCGCCATTTTCCTCTTCCCATGAGCCATATATGTACTAAATTAGGTGTGGCTACACCAAAGCTTTTGCCGGCGTTCTAATGGCAGGGACAGCTGTTTGACCTGTTACCATGGCAACATGACGGGAGATGCCGCGGGGTCATCATTGAGATTTTTGATCGAGACCCTGTCACGGATGTGTGGTCCAAATTTGGTGTGTCTACGGCAAAGTAAAATCTTTCTGTTCCATGCAATCTCCCTAGGGGGCGCTATTACGGCCAATTGAGATTTTCTTATATCAATCTGTGTAGGGCCGGGGTGTTCAGCAAATTTGTGTTCAGCGAATTGTCACTCGTCGAAGTTTGACAGGAAATGACGCCTTTGCCACCAGGTCACATGGTCTATCCAATATGGCTGGTTGGTTGCCTAGCAATGGTGTAATATAATTTTTTGTTCCTCTTCCCATGATGCATCTGTGTACCAAATTTGGTTTGACTAGGACAAAGTTTTTGCCTAGCGTCCCATTGATGATGACAGATTTTTGGCCTGTTGCCATGGCAACACAATGGGAGATGCCATGGGGTCATCATTAAGATTTTTGCTCGAGACCCTATCACGAATGTGTGTACCAAATTTGGTATGTCTACGACAAAGTAAAATTTTGCACTTCCATGTAGTCTCCCTAGGGGGCGCTATAGTGCCCATTTCAGATTTTCTTATATCAATCTGTTCAGGGCCGGGGTGTCCACCAACGATTAAAGTTTGAGTGAAATCGGCCAAAGTATGCGTGAATTAACACTTGTCAAAGTTTGACAAGAAATGACGCATTTGCCACCAGGTCACATGATCTATCCAATATGGCTGGTTGGTCGCCTAGCAACCGCTTAATATACTTTTTTGTTCCTATTCCCATGATGCATCTGTGTACCAAATTTGGTTTGGCTACGACAAAGTTTTTGCCTGGCGTCCCATTGGTGACGACAGATGTTTGGCCTGTTGCCATGGCAACACGATGGGACATGGCGTGTTGGCGTCATTGAGTTTTTTGATCAAGACCCCGTCACGAATGTGTGTACCAAATTTGGTATGTCTACGACAAAGTAAAATTTTGCACTTCCATGCAATCTCCCTAGGTGGCGCTATAGTGTCCATTTCAGATTTTCTTATATCAATCTGTTCAGGGCCGGGGTGTCCACCAACGATTAAAGTTTGAGTGAAATCGGCCAAAGTATGCGTGAATTATCGCTCATCGAATTTGATGGCGAGTCTCAAAAACGAACCTGAAATTTGTGGCGTTGTCACGGAAACACCGTTCACTCTTTTAGAACGCTTTTAACAACTTTTAATGTCCCACTTGTCTAGATGATACAGCACGATTCTGGTGAGTCTGGTTCAAAAACCCTAGGAGGAGTTCGTTAAAATACGAGGACAGGAAAATGCGCCCTCGGTGTCAGGTCACGTGCTAGGTCCAAAATGGCCGACTTCCTGTTGGTCGCCTAGCAACCGCATAATATACTTTTTTGTTCCTATTCCCATGATGCATCTGTGTACCAAATTTGGTTTGGCTATGACAAAGTTTTTGCCAGGCGTCCCATTGGCGATGACAGATGTTTGGCCTGTTGCCATGGCAACACGATGGGACATGGCGTATTGACGTCATTAGGTTTTTTGATCGATATCCCGTCACGAATATGTGTACCAAATTTGGTACGTCTACGACAAAGTAAAATTTTGCGCTTCCATGCAATCTCCCTAGGTGGCGCTATAGCACCCATTTCAGATTTTCTTATATCAATCTGTTCAGGGCCGGGGTGTCCACCAACGATTAAAATTTGAGTGAAATCGGCCAAAGTATGCGTGAATTATCGCTCGTCGAAGTTTGATGGCGAGCCGCAAAAACGAACACGAAATTTGTGGCGTTGTCACGGAAACACCGTTCACTCTTTTAGAATGCTTTTAACAACTTTTAATGTCCCACTTGTGTAGATGATACAGCACGATTCTGGTGAGTCTGGGTCAAAAACCCTAGGAGGAGTTCGTTAAAATACGAGGACAGGAAACTCCGCCTTCGGCGCCGGGTCACGTGCTCGTTCCAATATGGCCGACTTCCTGTTGGTCGCCTAGCAACGGCATAATATATTTTTTGGTTTGTAACGACATGACCTATCCACCACCCGAATTTCATTTGTCTACGACAAAGTTCATTTTTCGGGTATAGCCATAGGCGCAATGTATTTTGATTTTCCAGGTGGCGCTGTCGAGCCATTTTTTAAGATTTTTTAATACAGATTATTTGTAAATTCCTTTTTTGGCATTCTTGAATTTTGTGCAAAATTTCGTGAGTTTTCGTTGGTGGGAAGTACCCGAAACCTGAAAAAAGGGGTTAGAAAAATAATAATAATAATAAATATAGCCGCAAGCGGCGATGATCGGCCCTCGCTTGCACTCGCTGGGGGGGTGGCGCTAACGCGCCATTTTCCTCCCCTTTTTTCTAGCTGGATGCATGTGTGAGTTTGTGCGTTATCTGGATGCATTTGTGTTGAATGCCTGGGGTTGAGGTGGGAAGGAGTTGTTTGTTTTGCCTTTTAATTTCAATTATTTTAAGAGGAGGGTCAATCATAAGCCTTTCCTGCACTGTTCTGTTATTTTCTTTTTCTTTTGTGTGTATTTTTGTTGTTTTAAATGCTGGGTGCAAACATTAATAAATCAATTGAATAAATAAAAATATGAGGACAGAAAATGGTGCCTTTGACACCAGGTCACATGGCCTATCCAATATGGCTGGTTAGTTGCCTAGCAACGACGTAATATTCTTTTTTTATTCCTATGCCCATGATGCATCTATGTACAGAATTTGGTGTGGCTATACCAAACTTTGTCGAGCATCCTATTGGCGGGGACAGAGATTTGGCCTGTTACCATGGCAACACGATGTGAGATGGTATGGGGGTGTCACTATGTTTTTTGATCAAGACCGTGTCAGGAACGTGTGGTCCAAATTTGGTGTGTCTACGGCAAAGTAAAATGTTTCTTTTCCATGCAATTACCCTAGGGGGCGCTATTACGGCCATTTCAGATTTTATTATGTCAATCTGTTCAGGGCCAGGGTGTACACGAATGAGTAAAGTTTGAGTGAAATCAGCCAAACTATTAGCACATTATCACTCGTCCAAGTTTGATAGGAAGTAGCGCCGTCACCACCAGGTCACATGGTCTGTCCTATAAGGCTGGTTGGTTGCCTAGCAATGGCGTAATGTACTTTTTTGTTCCTCTTCCCATGATGCATCTGTGTACCAAATTTGGTTTGACTATGACAAAGTTTTTGCCTGGCGTCCCATTGGCGAGGACAGATGTTTTGCCTGTTGCCATGGCAACACGATGGGAGATGGTGTGGGGGCGTCTTTGAGTTTTTTGATTGAGACCCTGTCATGAATGTGTGTACCAAATTTGGTATGTCTACGACAAAGTACAATTTTTCTGTTCCACACAATCTCTCTAGGTGGCGCTATAGCACCAATTTAAGATTTTCTTATATTAATCTGGTCAGGGCCACGGTGTCCACCAATGATTGAAGTTTGAGTGAAATCAGCCAAAGTATGAGCGAATTATCACTCGTCGAAGTTTGACAGGAAATGACGCCTTTGCCACCAGGTCACATGGTCTATCCAATATGGCTGGTTGGTTGCCTAGCATCGACGTAATATACTTTTTTGTTCCTCTTCCCATGATGTATCTGTGTACCAAATTTGGTTTGACTATGACAAAGTTTTTGCAGAGGATCCTAATGGCGAGTACAGATGTTTGGCCTGTTGCCATGGCAACACGATGGGAGATGGCGCGGGGGCGTCATTAAGTTTTTTTATCGAGACCCTATCACAAATGTGTGTACCAAATTTGGTACGTCTACGACAAAGTAAAATTTTACACTTCCATGTAATCTCCCTAGGGGGCGCTATAGTGTCCATTTCCGATTTTCTTATATTAATCTGGTCAGGGCCACGGTGTCCACCAATGATTGAAATTTGAGTGAAATCAGCCAAAGTATGAGCGAATTATCACTCGTCGAAGTTTGACAGGAAATGACGCCTTTGCCACCAGGTCACATGGTCTATCCAACATGGCTGGTTGGTTGCCTAGCAACGATGTAATATAATTTTTTGTTCCTCTTCCCATGATGCATCTGTGTACCAAATTTGGTTTGACTAGGACAAAGTTTTTGCCTGGCGTCCCATTGATGACGACAGATTTTTGGCCTGTTGCCATGGCAACACAATGGGAGATGCCATGGGGTCATCATTGAGATTTTTGCTCGAGACCCTATCACAAATGTGTGTACCAAATTTGGTATGTCTACGACAAAGTAAAATTTTGCACTTCCATGCAGTCTCCCTAGGTGGCGCTATAGTGTCCATTTCAGATTTTCTTATATCAATCTGTTCAGGGCCGGGGTGTCCACCAACGATTAAAGTTTGAGTGAAATCGGCCAAAGTATGTGCGAATTATCGCTCATCGAATTTGATGGCGAGTCACAAAAACGAACCTGAAATTTGTGGCGTTGTCACGGAAACACCGTTCACTCTTTTAGAACGCTTTTAACAACTTTTAATGTCCCACTTGTCTAGATGATACAGCACGATTCTGGTGAGTCTGGGTCAAAAACCCTAGGAGGAGTTCGTTAAAATACGTGGACAGGAAAATGCGCCCTCGGTGCCAGGTCACGTGCTCGGTCCAAAATGGCCGACTTCCTGTTGGTCGCCTAGCAACGGTGTAATATACTTTTTTGTTCCTTTTCCCATGATGCATCTGTGTACCAAATTTGGTTTGGCTACGACAAAGTTTTTGCCAGGCGTCCCATTGGCGATGACAGATGTTTGGCCTGTTGCCATGGCAACACGATGGGACATGGCGTGTTGGCGTCATTGAGTTTTTTGATCGATACCCCGTCACAAAGATGTGTACCAAATTTGGTATGTCTACGACAAAGTAAAATTTTGCGCTTCCATGCAATCTCCCTAGGTGGCGCTATAGCACCCATTTCAGATTTTCTTATATCAATCTGTTCAGGGCCGGGGTGTCCACCAACGATTAAAGTTTGAGAGAAATCGGCCAAAGTATGCGCGAATTATCGCTCGTCGAAGTTTGATGGCGAGCCGCAAAAACGAACCCGAAATTTGTGGCGTTGTCACGGAAACACCGTTCACTCTTTTAGAACGCTTTTAACAACTTTTAATGTCCCACTTGTCTAGATGATACAGCAGGATTCTGGTGAGTCTGGGTCAAAAACCCTAGGAGGAGTTCGTTAAAATACGAGGACAGGAAACTCCGCCTTCGGCGCCGGGTCACGTGCTCGTTCCAATATGGCCGACTTCCTGTTGGTCGCCTAGCAACGGCATAATATATTTTTTGGTTTGTAACGACATGACCTATCCACCACCCAAATTTCATTAGTCTACGACAAAGTTCATTTTTCGGGTATAGCCATAGGCGTAATGTATTTTGATTTTTCAGGTGGCGCTGTCGAGCCATTTTTTAAGATTTTTTAATACAGATTATTTGTAAATTCCTTTTTTGGCGTTCTTGAATTTTGTGCAAAATTTCGTGAGTTTTCGTCGGTGGGAAGTACCCGAAACCTGAAAAAAGGGGGGGAGGAAAATAATAAGAATAAATAATAAATATAGCCGCAAGCGGCGATGATCGGCCCTCGCTTGCACTCGCTGGGGGGGTGGCGCTAACGCGCCATTTTCCTCCCCTTTTTTCTAGCTGCATGCATGTGTGAGTTTGTGCGTTATCTGGATGCATTTGTGTTGAATGCCTGGGGTTGAGGTGGGGAGGGGTTGTTTTTTTTGCCTTTTAATTTAAATTATTTTAAGAGGAGGGTCAATTATAAGCCTTTCCTGCACTGTTCTGTTATTTTCTCTTTCTTTTGTGTGTATTTTTGTTCTTTTAAATGCTGGGTGCAAACATTAATAAATAAATTGAATAAATAAAAATATGAGGACAGAAAATGGCGCCTTCAACACCAGGTCACATGTTCTACCCAATATGGTTGGTTGCCTAGCAACAGCGTAATATATATTTTTTATTCCTATTCCCATGATGCATCTATGTTCCAAATTTGGTGTGGCTATACCAAAGATTTTGTCAGGTGTCCTATTGGCGGGGAGAGATGTTTGGCCTGTTGCCATGGCAACCCGATGAGGCATGGCATGTGGTCACCATTTGACTTTTTTCATTGAAAATATCCCAGGAATATTTGTACCAAATCTTGTATGTGTACGACAAAGTTAAATTTTGCAGTTCTATGCAATTACCCTAGGGGGCGCTATTGTGACCATTTTAGATTTTCTTATATCAATCTGTGTAGGGCTGGGGTGTCCACCACCGATTAAAGTTTGAGTGAAATCGGAAAAAGTATGTGCTAATTATCATTCGTTGAAGTTTGACAGGAAATGACGCCTTTGCCACCAGGTCACATGGTCTATCCAATATGGCTGGTTGGTTGCCTAGCAATGGTGTAATATACTTTTTTGTTCCTATTCCCATGATGCATCTGTGTACCAAATTAGGTGTGGCTACATCAAAGTTTTTGCCGGACATCCTTATGGCAGGGACCGATGTTTGACCTGTTACCATGGCAACATGATGTGAGATGGAGTGGGGGTGTCACTGTGTTTTTTGATCGAGACGATGTCCCAAATGTGTGGTCCAAATTTGGTGTGTCTATGGCAAAGTAAATATTTTCTATTCCATGCATTCTGCCTAGGGGGCGCTATTATGGCCATTTTAGATTTTCTTGTATCAGTCTGTGTAGGGCCGGGGTGTCCACCAACGATTAAAGTTTGAGTGAAATCGGCCAAAGTATGTGTGAATTATCACTCGTCGAAGATTGACAGAAAATGGCGCCTTCGCCACCAGGTCACATGGTCTATCCAATATGGCTGGTTGGTTGCCTAGCAACAACGTAATATACTTTTTTGTTCCTCTTCCCATGATGTATCTGTGTACCAAATTTGGTTTGAATATGACAAAGTTTTTGCAGAGGATCCTAATGGCGAGGACAGATGTTTGGCCTGTTGCCATGACAACACGATGGGAGCTTGCGCGGGAGCGTCATTGAGTTTTTTGATCGAGACCCCGTCACGAATATGTGTACCAAATTTGGTATGTCTATGACAAAGTAAAATTTTGCACTTCCATGCAATCTCCCTAGGTGGCGCTATAGTGTCCATTTCAGATTTTCTTATATCAATCTGTTCAGGGCCAGGGTGTCCACCAACGATTAAAGTTTGAGTGAAATCGGCCAAAGTATGCGCGAATTATCGCTCGTCGAAGTTTGATGGCGAGCCGCAAAAACGAACCCGAAATTTGTGGCGTTGTCACGGAAACACCGTTCACTCTTTTAGAACGCTTTTAACAACTTTTAATGTCCCACTTGTCTAGATGATACAGCACGATTCTGGTGAGTCTGGGTCAAAAACCCTAGGAGGAGTTCGTTAAAATACGAAGACAGGAAAATGCACCCTCGGTGCCGGGTCACGTGCTCGTTCCAATATGGCCGACTTCCTGTTGGTTGCCTAGCAACGGTGTAATATAGTTTTTTGTTCCTATTCCCATGATGCATCTGTGTACCAAATTTGGTTTGGCTGCGACAAAGTTTTTCCTGGGTGTCCCATTGGCAAGGAGAGAAGTTTGGCCTGTTGCCATGGCAACACGATGGGACATGGCGTGTTGGTGTCATTGAGTTTTTTGATCGAGACCCCGTCATGAATATGTGTACCAAATTTGGTATGTCTACGACAAAGTAAAATTTTGCGCTTCCATGCAATCTCCCTAGGTGGCGCTATAGCACCCATTTCAGATTTTCTTATATTAATCTGTTCAGGGCCGGGGTGTCCACCAACGATTAAAGTTTGAGTGAAATCGGCCAAAGTATGCGCGAATTATCGCTCGTCGAAGGTTGATGGCGAATCGCAAAAACGAACCCGAAATTTGTGGCGTTGTCACGGAAACACCGTTCACTCTTTTAGAACGCTTTTAACAACTTTTAATGTCCCACTTGTCTAGATGATACAGCACGATTCTGGTGAGTCTGGGTCAAAAACCCTAGGAGGAGTTCGTTAAAATACGAGGACAGGAAACTCCGCATTCGGCGCCGGGTCACGTGCTCGTTCCAATATGGCCGACTTCCTGTTGGTCGCCTAGCAACGGCGTAATATATTTTTTGGTTTGTAACGACATGACCTATCCACCACCCGAATTTCGTTTGTCTACGACAAAGTCCATCTTTCGGGTATAGCCATTGGCGCAATGTATTTTGATTTTCCAGGTGGCGCTGTCGAGCCATTTTTTAAAATTTTTTAATACAGATTATTTGTAAATTCCTTTTTTGGCATTCTTGAATTTTGTGCAAAATTTCGTGAGTTTTCGTCGGTGGGAAGTACCCGAAACCTGAAAAAAGTGGTCGTAAAAATAATAATAATAATAATAAGAAATATAGCCGCAAGCGGCGATGATCGGCCCTCGCTTGCACTCGCAGGGGGGGTGGCGCTAACGCGCCATTTTCCTATTCCCATGAGCCATATATGTACTAAATTAGGTGTGGCTACACCAAAGCTTTTACCGGCGTCCTAATGGCAGGGACAGCTGTTTGACCTGTTACCATGGCAACATGACGGGAGATGCCGCGGGGTCATCATTGAGATTTTTGATCGAGACCCTGTCACGAATGTGTGGTCCAAATTTGGTGTGTCTACGGCAAAGTAAAATCTTTCTGTTCCATGCAATCTCCCTAGGGGCGCTATTACGGCCAATTGAGATTTTCTTATATCAATCTGTGTAGGGCCGGGGTGTTCAGCAACGATTAAAGTTTGAGTAAAATCGGCCAAAGTATGAGCGAATTATCACTCGTCGAAGTTTGACAGGAAATGACGCCTTTGCCACCAGGTCACATGGTCTATCCAATATGGCTGGTTGGTTGCCTAGCAACGATGTAATATAATTTTTTGTTCCTCTTCCCATGATGCATCTGTGTACCAAATTTGGTTTGACTAGGACAAAGTTTTTGCATAGCGTCCCATTGATGACGACAGATTTTTGGCCTGTTGCCATGGCAACACAATGGGAGATGCCATGGGGTCATCATTGAGATTTTTGCTCGAGACCCTATCACGAATGTGTGTACCAAATTTGGTATGTCTACGACAAAGTAAAATTTTGCACTTCCATGCAGTCTCCCTAGGTGGCGCTATAGTGTCCATTTCAGATTTTCTTATAGAAATCTGTTCAGGGCCGGGATGTCCACCAACGATTAAAGTTTGAGTGAAATCGGCCAAAGTATGTGCGAATTATCGCTCTTCGAATTTGATGGCGAGTCACAAAAACGAACCTGAAATTTGTGGCGTTGTCACGGAAACACCGTTCACTCTTTTAGAACGCTTTTAACAACTTTTAATGTCCCACTTGTCTAGATGATACAGCACGATTCTGGTGAGTCTGGGTCAAAAACCCTAGGAGGAGTTCGTTAAAATACGTGGACAGGAAAATGCGCCCTCGGTGTCAGGTCACGTGCTCGGTCCAAAATGGCCGACTTCCTGTTGGTCGCCTAGCAACGGTGTAATATAGTTTTTTGTTCCTTTTCCCATGATGCATCTGTGTACCAAATTTGGTTTGGCTACGACAAAGTTTTTGCCAGGCATCCCATTGGCGATGACAGATGTTTGGCCTGTTGCCATGGCAACACGATGGGACATGGCGTGTTGGCGTCATTGAGTTTTTTGATCGATACCCCGTCACGAATATGTGTACCAAATTTGGTATGTCTACGACAAAGTAAAATTTTGCGCTTCCATGCAATGTCCCTAGGTGGCGCTATAGCACCCATTTCAGATTTTCTTTTATCAATCTGTTCAGGGCCGGGGTGTCAATGAACGATTAAAGTTTGAGTGAAATCGGCCAAAGTATGCGCGAATTATCGCTCGTCGAAGTTTGATGGCGAGCCGCAAAAACGAACACGAAATTTGTGGCGTTGTCACGGAAACACCGTTCACTCTTTTAGAACGCTTTTAACAACTTTTAATGTCCCACTTGTCTAGATGATACAGCACGATTCTGGTGAGTCTGGGTCAAAAACCCTAGGAGGAGTTCGTTAAAATACGAGGACAGGAAACTCCGCCTTCGGCGCCGGGTCACGTGCTCGTTCCAATATGGCCGACTTCCTGTTGGTCGCCTAGCAACGGCATAATATATTTTTTGGTTTGTAACGACATGACCTATCCACCACCCGAATTTCATTTGTCTACGACAAAGTTCATTTTTCGGGTATAGCCATTGGCGCAATGTATTTTGATTTTCTAGGGGGCGCTGTCGAGCCATTTTTTAAGATTTTTTAATACAGATTATTTGTAAATTCCTTTTTTGGCGTTCTTGAATTTTGTGCAAAATTCCGTGAGTTTTCGTCGGTGGGAAGTACCCGAAACCTGAAAAAAGGGGGGGAGGAAAATAATAAGAATAAATAATAATAATAATAATAATAATAATAAGAAAAACCAGAACAATAACAATATGGTGCCACCTATGGTGGCAATATATATATCAATGGAAAGGGCTCGCGTCCAGTAACGCACCCGTGGGGTCCATTGTCAATGACGAGCGCGTTGCGCTCGTCATTGACCTCATCGATTACTCACTTGCCCAATACATATTTTTGACGTTTACGATGGTTAACGATTACAATTATGCCGCTTTCGCGGCAATGGGCAGTGCCAGTCTGTGCTATTGGATCCTATGACTGTCACTATAGTGTGGCATTGAGTGTTTGGAAAAGGGAGAGCGCTTCGCGCTCTGGTTTTGTGGGCACACATGACATGGTGCACTGCGTGCACCATGTCATGTGTGCCCACAAAACAATTACAAATTTGCCGCCACGGGCGGTGCCACCGTGCCAAGTCAGCGGGCACCAGTCGTTGACATGAGTGCTAGGTGCTTAAAAAGGGGA
Organism: Paratrypauchen microcephalus; assembly: GCA_036785185.1. Classification (NCBI taxonomy): domain Eukaryota; kingdom Metazoa; phylum Chordata; class Actinopteri; order Gobiiformes; family Gobiidae; genus Paratrypauchen; species Paratrypauchen microcephalus. Next base: position 21,107 of record JAVJIX010000407.1, read on the forward strand.
GAGCGCTTCGCGCTCTGCTGCGTGCGCAAAACAAAGCGCTTCGCGCTTTGTTTTGCGCACGTTGGTGGGCCGAGAATGTTTTGGGGTGAACAATTACAATTTGGCCGCTATCGCGGCCACGGGCGATGCCACCGTGCCAAGTCAGCGGGCACCAGTCGTTGACATGAGTGCTAGGTGTTTAAAAGGGGAGAGCGCTTCGCGCTCTGCTGCGTGCGCAAAACAAAGCGCTTCGCGCTTTGTTTTGCGCACGCTGGTGGGCCGAGAATGTTTTGGGGTGAACAATTACAATTTGGCCGCTATCGCGGCCACGGGCGATGCCACCATGCCAAGTCAGCGGGCACCAGTCGTTGACATGAGTGCTAGGTGTTTAAAAAGGGGAGAGCGCTTCGCGCTCTGCTGCGTGCACAAAACAAAGCGCTTCGCGCTTTGTTTTGCGCACGCTGGTTCTGCAGTGCTTCGCACTGCAGAACAGTAACAAAAGGCCCTACGCTTTAGCGCTCGGGCCTAATAAGAAAAACCAGAACAATAACAATATGGTGCCACCTATGGTGGCAATATATATATCAATGGAAAGGGCTCGTGTCCAGTAACGCACCCGTGGGGGCCATTGTCAATGACGAGCGCGTTGCGCTCGTCATTGACCTCATCGATTACTCACTTGCCCAATACACATTTTTGGCGTTTACGATGGTTAACGATTACAATTATGCCGCTTTCGCGGCAATGGGCAGTGCCAGTCTGTGCTATTGGATCCTATGAGTGTCACTATAGTGTGGCATTGAGTGTTTGGAAAAGGGAGAGCGCTTCGCTCTCCCACATGACATCGTGCACTGCGTGCACGATGTCATGTGTGCCCACAAAACAATTACAATTTTGCCGCCACGGGCGGTGCCACCGTGCCAGGTCAGCGGGCACCAGTCGTTGACATGAGTGCTAGGTGCTTAAAAAGGGGAGAGCGCTTCGCGCTCTGCTGCGTGCGCAAAACAAAGCGCTTCGCGCTTTGTTTTGCGCACGCTGGTGGGCCGAGAATGTTTTGGGGTGAACAATTACAATTTGGCCGCTATCGCGGCCACGGGCGATGCCACCGTGCCAAGTCAGCGGGCACCAGTCGTTGACATGAGTGCTAGGTGTTTAAAAAGGGGAGAGCGCTTCGCGCTCTGCTGCGTGCACAAAACAAAGCGCTTCGCGCTTTGTTTTGTGCACGCTGGTTCTGCAGTGCTTCGCACTGCAGAACAGTAACAAAAGGCCCTACGCTTTAGCGCTCGGGCCTAATAATAGGAAAAACCAGAACAGTAACAATATAGTGCCACGAATGGTAACACAAAATATATCAATGGAAAGGGCGCACGTCCAGTAACCCACCCGTGGGGTCCATTGACACCTACCAGCGCGTTTCACACGTTCCACGCTGGTTCTGCAGTGCTTCGCACCGCAGAACAGTTACAAAAGGCCCTATGCGCTCTTCAGCGCTCGGGCCTAATAATAGAGAAACAGAGCGAGAACAATAGGGACCTTCGTCCCCCTTCGGGCTCGGTCCCTAATAATAATAATAGAGAAACAGAGCGAGAACAATAGGGACCTTCGTCCCCCTTCGGGGCTCGGTCCCTAATAATAATAGAGAAACAGAGCGAGAACAATAGGGACCTTCGTCCCCCTTCGGGGCTCGGTCCCTAATAATAATAATAATAATAATAGGGAAACAAAGCAACAACAATAGGGACCTTCGTCCCCCTTCGGGCTCGGTCCCTAATAATTAAAGCCGCAAGCGGCGTTGGTCGGGACCTCGCACCTGCGTTTGTTCGTCTTACTGAGACGCACAGCCATACCAAATTTCGTGGTATGGCTCACTGCAATGTTGGGCGTGGCCATGACATTGCAGTGAGGCGTTTGTTCGTCTTATTGAGATACACGTCCCTACCGAATTTCGTGCGCCTATCTTAAACGGTATGCCAGCCCCGAAAGACAACGCGCTAGGGGGCGCTATCGAGCTCCTGGGGGTCACCGGGGGACGGGTCTTTTTGGAAGCGTAGCTGCTGCACTACGGGATGGCCATGACATTGTAGATACCCTGTCAGAACAGACCCTGTCAGACCCTGTCAGACCCTGTCAGACTCTGTTAGACCCTGTCAGACCCTGTCAGACTCTGTCAGACTCTGTCAGACCCTGTCAGACCCTGTCAGACTCTGTTAGACCCTGTCAGACCCTGCATGTGGCCTACATGCTGAGGCCTACATGAACCTTCGATGCTTGTCCCCACATTGCTGCTTGCAGCTATATCAGATCAAAGGTACAAAGATCAAAGACCTTTGATCAGGGCGTTGCCAAGCAACAAATACCTCCCATTCATAACTCATCACTCCCATTCAATAAATACCTAACTTTATCGATCCGCCGTATCGTCATATTACCGCCTATTTGAAAATCCTTCGCAATTTTACATCTCCAACGTCTTAAGATTATGTTCACCAAAATTTAAGCCTATCTGAGGTACGGTGTAGGAGAAGTGTTTCAAATTCCATACCTAACTTTATCGATCCGCCGTATCGTCATATTACCGCCTATTTGAAAATCCTTCGCAATTTAACATCTCCAACGTCTTAAGATTATGTTCACCAAAATTTAAGCCCATCTGAGGTACGGTGTAGGAGAAGTGTTTCAAATTCCATTCTATGTCAAATACCCCAAAATCACACAAAAGGTCAATTATCTCACTTCCTGTTGGGCGTGGCCATGACATTGCAGTGAGGCGTTTGTTCGTCTTATTGAGATACACGTCCCTATCGAATTTCGTGCGCCTATCTTAAACGGTATGCCAGCCCCGAAAGACAACGCGCTAGGGGGCGCTATCGAGCTCCTGGGGGTCACTGGGGGACGGGACTTTTTGGAGTCGTACTGGCAGCACTTTGTGATGCCCGTGCAAAGTTTCGTTCGTTTTGAAGCATGGGAACATGCTCAAAATTGCCCCAGCGTGTATGAACAAGAATAATAATAATAATTAAAGCCGCAAGCGGCGTTGGTCGGGACCTCGCACCTGCGTTTGTTCGTCTTACTGAGACGCACAGCCATACCAAATTTCGTGTGCCTGGCACAATTATCTCACTTCCTGTTGGGCGTGGCCATGACATTGTAGATACCCTGTCAGGGTCTAACAGACCCTGTCAGACCCTGTCAGACTCTGTTAGACCCTGTCAGACCCTGCATGTGGCCTCCATGCTGAGGCCTACATGAACCTTCGATGCTTGTCCCCACATTGCTGCTTGCAGCTATATCAGACCAAAGGTACAAAGATCAATGTACCTTTGATCAGGGCGTTGCCTAGCAACAAATACCTCCCATTCATAACTCATCACTCCCATTCAATAAATACCTAACTTTATTGATCCGCCGTGTCGTCATATTACCGCCTATTTGAAAATCCTTCGCAATTTAACATCTCCAACGTCTTAAGATTATGTTCACCAAAATTTAAGCCTATCTGAGGTACGGTGTAGGAGAAGTGTTTCAAATTCCATACCTAACTTTATCGATCCGCCGTATCGTCATATTACCGCCTATTTGAAAATCCTTCGCAATTTAACATCTCCAACGTCTTAAGATTATGCTTACCAAAATTTATGCCCATCTGAGGTACGGTCTAGGAGACCCCCCACTGGGGGTCTCCCAGGGACCCCCAGGTCCCCCAGGGACGAGACTTTGTGTGGTCGTACTGGCAGCACTTTGTGATGCCCGTGCAAAGTTTCGTTTGTTTTGAAGCATGGGAACATGCTCAAAATTGCCCCAGCGTGTATGAACAAGAATAATAATACGGAAACAAAGCAACAACAATAGGGACCTTCGTCCCCCTTCGGGCTCGGTCCCTAATAATAATACGGAAACGAAGCAACAACAATAGGGACCTTCGTCCCCCTTCGGGCTCGGTCCCTAATAATAGGGAAACAAAGCAACAACAATAGGGACCTTCGTCCCCCTTCGGGGCTCGGTCCCTAATAATTAAAGCCGCAAGCGGCGTTGGTCGGGACCTCGCACCTGCGTTTGTTCGTCTTACTGAGACGCACACCCATACCGAATTTCGTGTGCCTGGCACAATTATCTCACTTCCTGTTGGGCGTGGCCATGACATTGTAGATACCCTGTCAGAACAGACCCTGTCAGACCCTGTCAGACCCTGTCAGACCCTGTCAGACTCTGTTAGACCCTGTCAGACCCTGCATGTGGCCTACATGCTGAGGCCTACATGAACCTTCGATGCTTGTCCCCACATTGCTGCTTGCAGCTATATCAGATCAAAGGTACAAAGATCAAAGATCTTTGATCAGGGCGTTGCCTAGCAACAAATACCTCCCATTCATAACTCATCACTCCCATTCAATAAATACCTAATTTTATCGATCCGCCGTATCGTCATATTACCGCCTATTTGAAAATCCTTCGCAATTTTACATCTCCAACGTCTTAAGATTATGTTCACCAAAATTTAAGCCTATCTGAGGTACGGTGTAGGAGAAGTGTTTCAAATTCCATACCTAACTTTATCGATCCGCCGTATCGTCATATTACCGCCTATTTGAAAATCCTTCGCAATTTAACATCTCCAACGTCTTAAGATTATGTTCACCAAAATTTAAGCCCATCTGAGGTACGGTGTAGGAGAAGTGTTTCAAATTCCATTCTATGTCAAATACCCCAAAATCACACAAAAGGTCAATTATCTCACTTCCTGTTGGGCGTGGCCATGACATTGCAGTGAGGCGTTTGTTCGTCTTATTGAGATACACGTCCCTATCGAATTTCGTGCGCCTATCTTAAACGGTATGCCAGCCCCGAAAGACAACGCGCTAGGGGCGCTATCGAGCTCCTGGGGGTCACTGGGGGACGGGACTTTTTGGAGTCGTACTGGCAGCACTTTGTGATGCCCGTGCAAAGTTTCGTTCGTTTTGAAGCATGGGAACATGCTCAAAATTGCCCCAGCGTGTATGAACAAGAATAATAATAATAATTAAAGCCGCAAGCGGCGTTGGTCGGGACCTCGCACCTGCGTTTGTTCGTCTTACTGAGACGCACAGCCATACCAAATTTCGTGTGCCTGGCACAATTATCTCACTTCCTGTTGGGCGTGGCCATGACATTGTAGATACCCTGTCAGGGTCTAACAGACCCTGTCAGACCCTGTCAGACTCTGTTAGACCCTGTCAGACCCTGCATGTGGCCTCCATGCTGAGGCCTACATGAACCTTCGATGCTTGTCCCCACATTGCTGCTTGCAGCTATATCAGACCAAAGGTACAAAGATCAATGTACCTTTGATCAGGGCGTTGCCTAGCAACAAATACCTCCCATTCATAACTCATCACTCCCATTCAATAAATACCTAACTTTATTGATCCGCCGTGTCGTCATATTACCGCCTATTTGAAAATCCTTCGCAATTTAACATCTCCAACGTCTTAAGATTATGTTCACCAAAATTTAAGCCTATCTGAGGTACGGTGTAGGAGAAGTGTTTCAAATTCCATACCTAACTTTATCGATCCGCCGTATCGTCATATTACCGCCTATTTGAAAATCCTTCGCAATTTAACATCTCCAACGTCTTAAGATTATGCTTACCAAAATTTATGCCCATCTGAGGTACGGTCTAGGAGACCCCCCACTGGGGGTCTCCCAGGGACCCCCAGGTCCCCCAGGGACGAGACTTTGTGTGGTCGTACTGGCAGCACTTTGTGATGCCCGTGCAAAGTTTCGTTTGTTTTGAAGCATGGGAACATGCTCAAAATTGCCCCAGCGTGTATGAACAAGAATAATAATACGGAAACAAAGCAACAACAATAGGGACCTTCGTCCCCCTTCGGGCTCGGTCCCTAATAATAATACGGAAACGAAGCAACAACAATAGGGACCTTCGTCCCCCTTCGGGCTCGGTCCCTAATAATAGGGAAACAAAGCAACAACAATAGGGACCTTCGTCCCCCTTCGGGGCTCGGTCCCTAATAATTAAAGCCGCAAGCGGCGTTGGTCGGGACCTCGCACCTGCGTTTGTTCGTCTTACTGAGACGCACACCCATACCGAATTTCGTGTGCCTGGCACAATTATCTCACTTCCTGTTGGGCGTGGCCATGACATTGTAGATACCCTGTCAGAACAGACCCTGTCAGACCCTGTCAGACCCTGTCAGACCCTGTCAGACTCTGTTAGACCCTGTCAGACCCTGCATGTGGCCTACATGCTGAGGCCTACATGAACCTTCGATGCTTGTCCCCACATTGCTGCTTGCAGCTATATCAGATCAAAGGTACAAAGATCAAAGATCTTTGATCAGGGCGTTGCCTAGCAACAAATACCTCCCATTCATAACTCATCACTCCCATTCAATAAATACCTAATTTTATCGATCCGCCGTATCGTCATATTACCGCCTATTTGAAAATCCTTCGCAATTTTACATCTCCAACGTCTTAAGATTATGTTCACCAAAATTTAAGCCTATCTGAGGTACGGTGTAGGAGAAGTGTTTCAAATTCCATACCTAACTTTATTGATCCGCCGTATCGTCATATTACCGCCTATTTGAAAATCCTTCGCAATTTAACATCTACAACGTCTTAAGATTATGTTCACCAAAATTTAAGCCCATCTGAGGTACGGTGTAGGAGAAGTGTTTCAAATTCCATTCTATGTCCAATACCCAAAAATCACACAAAAGCCCAATTATCTCACTTCCTGTTGGGCGTGGCCATGACATTGCAGTGAGGCGTTTGTTCGTCTTATTGAGATACACGTCCCTACCGAATTTCGTGCGCCTATCTTAAACGGTATGCCAGCCCCGAAAGACAACACGCTAGGGGGCGCTATCGAGCTCCTGGGGGTCACTGGGGGACGGGACTTTGTGTGGTCGTACTGGCAGCACTTTGTGATGCCCGTGCAAAGTTTCGTTCGTTTTGAAGCATGGGAACATGCTCAAAATTGCCCCAGCGAGTGTGAACAAGAACAAGAATAATAATAATAGGGAAACAAAGCAACAACAATAGGGACCTTCGTCCCCCTTCAGGGCTCGGTCCCTAATAATACGGAAAAGAAGCAACAACAATAGGGACCTTCGTCCCCCTTCGGGCTCGGTCCCTAATAATACGGAAACAAAGCAACAACAATAGGGACCTTCGTCCCCCTTCGGGCTCGGTCCCGCAACAACAATAGGGACCTTCGTCCCCCTTCGGGCTCGGTCCCTAATAATAATAATACGGAAACAAAGCAACTTCAATAGGGACCTTCGTCCCCCTTCGGGCTCGGTCCCTAATAATAGAGAAACAGAGCAACTTCAATAGGGACCTTCGTGCCCCTTCGGGCTCGGTCCCTAATAATAGAGAAACAGAGCAACTTCATTAGGGACCTTCGTGCCCCTTCGGGCTCGGTCCCTAATAATAGAGAAACAGAGCGAGAACAATAGGGACCTCGTGCCCCTTCGGGCTCGGTCCCTAATAATAATAATAGAGAAACAGAGCAACTTCAATAGGGACCTTCGTGCCCCTTCGGGCTCGGTCCCTAATTAAAGCCGCAAGCGGTGTTGACGGGCCCTCGCACCTGCGGCCTATGGGGGTGGGGACGCATGCTCCATGCCAGCAATACAAAGCATTTTCAGCCGCACAAGATGTCATGTCAATCTAAAGCACAGTAGCAGTTTCAGTGCATTCCAATGGTGGGTGGGGGGTATTCTCCACGCCTGCATACAAAGTATTTTCAGCTGCACCAAATGTCATGTTAATAGAAAGCGCGATTGCAGCTTCCGTGCATATTTTACAGTTCCCTTGTCTGCCACATGGTGGTGCTATGACATACGGGCAACTCATTTGCATAAAAATGTTTCCTCTCAGCATATGCAAACCTACCCCAAACTTCGTGTGGCCGGCTAAAGCGGTATGAACCTGAACCAATTTCTGGTTAGGGGGCTCATTTGCTGTACATTTCTTACAGTTCACCTGCCTAACATAAGATGGCGCTGAGTGTGCTGAAAAGAAAGTGTATTTATTCCAAAAATTGTTGTGCACACGCTGTCAATTGCCTAGCAACGCACCTAGCAACCTTTGATCTGTCTTTGATGTGTCTGTTCTGACAGGGTCTAACCCTGTCAGAACAGACCCTGTCAGACCCTGTCAGACTCTGTTAGACCCTGTCAGACCCTGTCAGACCCTGTCAGACCCTGTTAGACCCTGTTAGACCCTGTTAGACCCTGTCAGTATGGAGATAATTTTGTCTCATAAAGATTTGTATAAATAAAAAAAATATATATAAATATAAATACATTTATAAATATTCAAACACAAAATACAAATACAAAAACGTGACATACAAATTGATAGAATGTATATAAATACACAGGCATTTGTAAATATATTTTCGAGATTTGTAAATATATTTTCGAGATTTGAAAACAAATGTATGTGGAGTCTGCATTTGTGGATCCATTTATTGCTTTCGTGTCGATGACGTAATTGTGAGACAGTTCTACCGCAAACACACGATTCGCAAATAAATGTCACCGGATTTGAATACAAATAGCCTTCACTGGACATCCAGCAGATGGCAGTGTTGAGCAGCTTGTCGGTAGTTGCTCTTTAGATGCGTGAATGAGTGAATTTCTCCTTTTATCATAGTTGCTCTTTAGTAAATGAGACTACAGTGTGCCCTCGCTCGAGTGGAAAGTCGAGTGGAAAGCGACCTGGATATCATTTTGGGCAAAACTCAGGCCACCGCTAACAGTGCCGAACTGACTGACTACGCACAATGCCTCTGAGCACCAGCCCTCACCACCTGACCAGGTACACAAGCTGCTCAACACTGCCATCTGTTGGATGTCCAGTGAAGGCTATTTGTATTCAAATCCGGTGACATTTATTTGCGAATCGTGTGTTTGCGGTAGAACTGTCTCACAATTACGTCATCGACACGAAAACAAAAAATGGATCCACAAATGAAGACTCCATATAGAAAGTTTTCAAATCTTGAAAATATATTTATAAATCTCGAAAATATATTTACAAATCTCAAAAATATATTTACAAATGCCTGTATATTTATATACATTCTATCAATTATTTCTATGTCACGTTTTTGTATTTGTATTTTGTGTTTGAATATTTATAAATGTATTTATATTTATATATATCTTTTTTTATTTATACAAATCTTTATGAGACAAAATTATCTCCATATGTCAGACCCTGCATGTGGCCTACATGCTGAGGCCTACATGAACCTTCGGTGCTTGGCCCCACATTGCTGCTTGCAGCTATATCAGATCAAAGGTACAAAGATCAAAGATCTTTGATCAGGGCGTTGCCTAGCAACAAATACCTTCATTCATAACTCATAACTCCCATTCAATAAATACCCTAACTTTATTGATCCGCCGTATCGTCATATTACCGCCTATTTGAAAATCCTTCGCAATTTATGATCAAAGGAGAAGTTTCAATTTGTCAACTGGACAAAGTTTGTTTGGTTGAAAACGTTTCGCCGCTCATCCGAGAGGCTTCGTCAGCTCTGGCCCTCATGCTGGTTCGACCCTGTTTCTATCTAGCTGCAAGGGAGGAGCTAGCTCCCCTGAACAAAGCTTTGACCTATCCCCGCTACTCTCTTTTGTTTTACGAATTCCTCTGGCGTCTTGTATTAGCATATCTATCAGCCCTAGGCTGCTCTCACTACACTGAAACAACTCTGAATTGGACGCCAAATTTCTCTGGCGTCCAATTCCCTATTCAAGACAACGACCCTCTCCACCCCTCTTCGCAATTTAACATCTCCAACGTCTTAAGATTATGTCCACCAAAATTTAAGCCCATCTGAGGTACTGTGTAAAATCACACAAAAGGCCAATTATCTCACTTCCTGTTGGGAGTGGCCATGACATTGCAGTGAGGCGTTTGTTCGTCTTATTGAGATACACGTCCCTACCAAATTTCGTACGCCTATCTTAAACGGTATGCCAGCCCCGAAAAACAACGCGCTAGGGGGCGCTATCGAGCTCCTGGGGGTCACCGGGGGACGGGTCTTTTTGGAGGTGTAGCTGCCGCCCTACGTGATGCCCGTGCAAAGTTCGTTCGTTTTGAAGCATGGGAACATGCTCAAAATTGCCCAAAAGCGTGTGAACAAGAACAAAAAATAATAATAATAATAATAGAGAAACTGAGCAACAACAATAGGGACCTTCGTGCCCCTTTGGGCTCGGTCCCTAATAATAGAGAAACAGAGCAACAACAATAGGGACCTCGTCCCCCTTCGGGCTCGGTCCCTAATAATAATACGGAAACGGAGCAACAACAATAGGGTCTTACGCACCTTCAGTGCTCGGGCCCTAATAATACGGAAACGGAGCAACAACAATAGGGTCCTACGCACCTTCAGTGCTCGGGCCCTAATAATAGAAGCACTCCAGCCATACAAAAAAAAAGTCATTTCATTTTGTTATTATTATTCCAAACTTTACTTCTTCCCTGTTTCAAATTGCAAAAACATGCTGTGAGAATATTGCATAAGGTTGGTTACCTGAATCACACAAACGACTTGTTTTTCAAACCAAAATTATAAAAAAAAAATTGATTTAGTAAAATTCTACACTGATTTGGTTTTGTATAAAGCAAACAAAGTAAAATATACTGCCATTTAATATCCAAAAACTGTTCAGTAAACTATGAATTAAGAAGAAGGGGTAAATTTAAAACAAAGACAGTGAGAACCACCAGGAAAAGGGGTCAGTATGGAGTCTGTGTGCATGTGTGTGCTATAGATGTTAGGCTAACCCTGTTGTCTCTATTATTATTATTATTATTATTATTATTATTATTATTATTATTATTATTATTATTATTATTATTATTATTATTATTATTATTATAAAAAAGAAAGAAACTGGGTTAAAATTATATTATGTGTGCAATATGTAATTTATTTTGCTATAGAGCGTTTTCACAAACCCGGAAAAACAGGACGATTACCCCGATGTGGGGCCATCTTGGTGGTTTTACGCACTCAAAATTACATGTGTTTAGATAGCACACATCAGAATCCAAAAGTTCTGACACAGTTGACCAGCTGTAAAGAGATGGGAAGTTGGATGTCAAAGAAAAGGGGCGTTATATGAAAGAACTCAAATTAATTGGGCTTAATTGGGCAAAAAGATCTGTATGAGATGGATTCAAGTTTGTTCAATGACAGTGGTGATTTGTCGATTCTGCCTGCTGTAAACTATCCCGACATTGTGAACTGCCTGGTCTTCTCCCCAAGCCCATATACAGCACAAGACCTTCAGAGCTCTAAAGGTCTGGAGGCAACAACCAGTTTGTGGCTGGTACGAGAGCGCAAAGTGTGGAAAATTGGAGACAAGCGTATTGTGATGGCAAAGGTAGGCATACTTGTAACGTGTTTAAGTACTAGTATATTGCTTTTTATTATTCATATTTTGCAAAGATTAAAATATGAACATTGTAATACAGTTTACTGTAGGGGGTAATGAAGCAAATGAACATGTACATGTACAAGTATTTACAACTAACATGTATGCCTTGGATCTAGTTTAGTTGGTGTTTGTTTATGTCAGTGCTTCTCAATTATTTTCTGTGACCCTCCCTGCGCGTGACTATAAATAGTATTATTTGTCTAGAAAATTGTTATTAGTACACCTCTGCATAACATTTTATCCTTTTATTAACATTAAAAACAAAAAAGAAAGAAACTTCCAACAAAAACTGCATTATCTTTTTGCACTGAGGACTCAAATATTGATGTGTTTTTAATGCAGCTTTGCCACATTTGTTTACGTTTTACAGAAACGAAACTTAAAACCGCATGGCTTATTTGCATAAACCAGGGCTCTCAAGTTTTGAAGATTGCTAGGAGTGAGATTTCTGAAGAGCGGGGGGTGACATTTTTTTCCTGAGGAGCGGGGGGTGGGGGTGGGGGGTGCGAGCAGTAGTCAAGTTATAAAATGAAACCAGGGGGGATGGTGGAAGAATTAGAAGGATTAGAATTAGAAGGTACTTTGTTAATATGGAAATGCTTTTATAACTAAAAGTCGATATTATCATTCAATAATGCACAGGATAATATGTTATCAAACACAGTCTTCGTTTAGTCATGGTTTAGTCCTGGTTTAGTCCTGGTTTAGACCTGTTTTAGACCTGTTTTAGTCCTGGCTTAGTCTTGGTTTAGACCTGGTTTAGTTTTGGTTTAGTCCCGGTTTAGTCCTTGTTTAGACCCGGTTTAGATCTGGTTTAGTCTTGGCTTAGTCCTGGTTTAGACCTGGTTTAGTCCTAGTTTAGACCTGGTTTAGTCCTGGTTTAGTGCTGGTTTAGACCCGGTTTAGATCTGGTTTAGTCTTGGCTTAGTCCTGGTTTAGACCTGGTTTAGTCCTGGCTTAGTCTTGGTTTAGACCTGGTTTAGTTTTGGTTAAGTCCTGGTTTAGTCCTGATTTAGTCCCAGTTGAATCCTGGTTTAGACCCGGTTTAGACCTGGTTTAGTCTTGGTTTAGTCCTGGTTTAGTTCTGGTTTAGTCCTGGCTAGGTCCTGGTTTAGTCCTGGTCTAGTCCTGGTTTAGTTCTGGTTTAGTCCTGGTTTAGACGTGGTTTAGTCTTGGTTTAGTCCTGGTTTAGTTCTGGTTTAGTCCTGGTTTAGTCCTGGTTTACTTCTGGTTTAGTCCTGGTTTAGTTCTGGTTTAGTCCTGGTTTAGTCCTGGTTTAGTGCTGGTTTAGACCCACTTTAGATCTGGTTTAGTCTTGGCTTAGTCCTGGTTTAGACCTGGTTTAGTCCTGACTTAGTCTTGGTTTAGACCTGGTTTAGTTTTGGTTAAGTCCTGGTTAAGTCCTGGTTTAGTCCTGGTTTAGTCCCGGTTTAGTCCTGGTTTAGACCTGGTTTAGATCTGGTTTAGTCTTGGCTTAGTCCTGGTTTAGACCTGGTTTAGTCCTGGTTTAGTGCCGGGTTAGTCCCGGTTTAGTCCTGGTTTAGACCTGGTTTAGTCTTGGTTTAATCCTGGTTTAGTCCCAGTTGAATCCTGGTTTAGACCCGGTTTAGACCTGGTTTAGTCTTGGTTTAGTCCTGGTTTAGTTCTGGTTTTGTCCTGGTTTAGTTCTGGTTTAGTCCTGGCTAGGTCCTGGTTTAGTCCTGGTTTAGTTCTGGTTTAGTCCTGGTTTAGACCTGGTTTAGTCTTGGTTTAGTCCTGGTTTAGTTCTGGTTTAGTCCTGGTTTAGTTCTGGTTTAGTCCTGGTTTAGTTCTGGTTTAGTCCTGGTCTAGTCCTGGTTTAGTTCTGGTTAAGTCCTGGTTTAGTCCTGGTTTAGACCTGGTTTAGTCTTGGTTTAGTCTTGGTTTAGTCTTGGTTTAGTCCTGGTTTAGTTCTGGTTTAGTCCTGGTTTAGTCCTGGTTTAGTCCTGGTTTAGTTCTGGTTTAGTTCTGGTTTAGTCCTGGTTTAGTCCTGGTTTAGTCCTGATTTAGTCCTGGTTTAGTTCTGGTTTAGTGCCAAAATAGATGCAGAAATAATCTGACTCACCCATAAAAACGCGGTCACTCGTATCCATGTATGCACGTGTCACGGTCTTTAATAATCCGGAGCTCCGGAGAAAAGGACATATCCCGAACTTATCCCGTGTCCCGAGGCGAGAGTTCCTTCTTACGTAGCATTAACGTAGCAAGTTAAGGATTCTTCTTCTCTTGGAAATGTCGCGTAAACATTCACGCGGCTCGCGCACAGCTGATCGGCGAACAGGCCGATCAGCTGTGCGCGATCGGCCTCACAGCTGATCGCTCAACTCCAGTACTGGTGTGCGAGTGACTTTTTTTCACCCTGGCTGGTCACTACTTTAGGTAAACGATAGAACTGAAGGCATTTTCTCTGTCCGGTCTATTGTGATGTGCCTAGGACTTCACAATAGTGGACCATTTTGCTTTTTTTTTTTTTTTTTTACTTTTTTAGGTAAGTACCTCTTCATAAAAAATACAGACAAAAATATGCAACACCCCTTAATTAAAAGCAGCGTACCTGACTTTTTTAAAAGTCTTAAAACATGAAAGACAGAACTAATTAATTTGAAACAGTTTGCGTTGGTCCAAAATTATTCCACACTTACCTTATGTATTCAAAGCATCCTAATGATCCACAGCAATTAATTTATAAATGGTTTTCACATCTATCAAACACAAGAGCAGGTAACAATACCTGCAAAGAAAGGTAACAATGCTAATGCACACTTGCTGATTATTCCTTGCTGATTATTAACAAAATGCTTTCTAATTAGATTCAGACAGCATGCAGCAGACTTATGTTAACCTCAAGAGCTGCTTACACAATATACATATACATATACATAATATACATTTTGCTCAAACACATGGAGAAAAACCAGGTACAGGCCCTTTAAATAAGTCAATAGCTATATAATATTAACTCCCTTTCATACAAGCTCACTGGGGCATCACCACAGTTTTTATTCCTCATACAAGCCTCTGTCTGGTTAATAAACACAAGCTTGACTTAGCATTAACAATAAGAGACGGGAGATGATTTTCCTCCTGGAGTGTCCACCTTTAATTCAGCGCAGAAACTGTTTACAGGTTTCAATTCCACGGAAGAGTCTCAGTGGAAGAACCAGGGCCCTGCTTCATTAAACAGAACAGGACCTCTCACTCTGAGCTCTGACGGCTCCCAGCAGAACATCAACGGAGCCAAGGGTCTGCAGCAAGAATGCACAAGCAGCTCAAACTATACACAACAACAAGAAACTTCTCCCATTGAAAGACGTTTTGTAATTTGCACCAGTATTTTTCTAGTGAGATATGTACTTCATTTTGTTACTTAAAAGTAAAAGTAAAAACAAGAGTATATGAAAAAAATCAACTATTAAAGTATTAAAGTAACCTTGATTAAAATGTACTTAAAAGAGTAAAAAAAACAAGTATTTTGCAAAGATTTTTAGAGTAATTAAAGGGTGAAATGTAATGATTTGCATCAAGAATTCAGCTGATTTTAAGTGATTCAGTTGATTTCTTAATTTGTCTAGCTGTTTTTGTGCATTTGGTTTGCTCAAAGTTGGGACATTAACTCAGCTTTTTGAGCAGGTCTCAAACAAAGAAAAGTACTATTTACTTTTCAGTCCAGATCTAAAATGTAGTGGAGTAGAAAGTACAGATATCTACTCTCAAATGTAGTGAACTCAAAGTAAAGTATTGTACTTTTACTTTTGTACTTTTTTACCTTCCATCCCTGAATATTAGTTCAGCCACAGTAGCAAGACAAATACTGGATATGTGTATGGGCCCAAAAAATGTATATTGCACTAATCATTATAATGCAAAAACATGCATAAAAGCCAAATAAATGCCAAAAGGATAACTTCAATGTCATACTGTGGAATAACCCATACAAATCCCTAATATACAGAACTATATACAGACCACATCAAGCAACTTTTCCCATATGACAACTGTTTGAGGCTGCTTTATTAGGCATACCTGTTTTTCAGGGTTATGCAGTCAATATAAGGAACAAAAAAAAACTTTAAAGAACAAAGTGAAACAAGTCTCATACATAACACTATAGTCATAAGATAGTTAACAGTTTTAAAGTTAGACCCTCTCACATTTTTTGTTGAAATTCAAACACCTAAACCAGACCACAGAAGCCCATATTGCTCACAGTCTCCTGAAAATGTGTTGTTGTGTTGTTTAAATCTATTTTGTATATTTTCAGACCATCTTAAAACTTTTTGGCTCTGTTGGCATCTCATAATGCAGGGGTCTCAAGTCTCACGCATTGAGAGTGTGACACACGCAATTTGACGTGTTCACAGGTTCACACGCCACACATGGCATTTCTCACGCTTTTTTTTTTTTTTTTTTTGTGCCCAGAAAATCGGTCTGTGTGGCTCAGTTTATGCAGGCACCGCGCGTTTTCAGCGAAAAAAAACTCTCCCACTCCTCCCCGTCCCGCTCCCCGGAAAAAAATCAGCCAATCAGAAAATAGATTGTTCTGTTGTTGGGCAGACTGTAGAGTGTAGTTTCAGCTACACTAATAACACTAATAACTTCATTTATATAACTCTCATTAGTTGCTTTGTAGTTTAAGTTTGCTCTTTAGACAAACATTTATAGCAGGGCTTTCAAGTATTGAGAGAGACAATTCGACGCGTTCCCACCCCCCCACCCCCCACCCCCGCTCCTCGGGAAAAATTGTTCACTCGCACCCCCCCCCCCCCCCCCCACTCCTTGGAAATTATGCAGTCTCATGCACGACCCCGCTCAAAACTTGAGAGCCCTGCATAATGTTTGAACTTTTATGAAGTTCTTCAGTCGTCATGTGACAGAGAAATAACCATTGCACAACGCTATTGGATCTCACGTGTAATAAGTTAACTGTTTTTTCAGGAAATAAGTGCCATTTTCCATCCCTTCACTGGTATCGGTTAATATTGAGTATCGACAGATACTTATCAATAGCAGTAACGGAACTGAAAAAAAAAATGGATCGGTGGATCTCTAGATCAAACCACCAACCTCCATATTTTTGGGCACAATGAATACAACCTCTGAGCCCCAAACAGACTATCAGAGTACAGCAGCAGTGAAAGGAGGCGGTGTAATCCCTCAAGAAGCAGCAGCAGTGAAAACAAAGCTTCCGGTGATCACAATTATCCGCTGCCCTGTGAGACCTCTGCCCTCACACCGACCTGAGTGAACCTGCACCAGCAAAATACCAGAGAAAACTCAATCTAACACAGCCACAAACCTGCAGGGTCAATGAGGAGAGGCTGTTACCCAGGCCTGGAGCTCCGAGTAAGGCCAGAGAGGAGGGGGAGCAGGGTATAAGCAAGGGTAAGGGTGAGGACTGGTGGTGGCATGATACTAACATTTCAAACTTGATTTCGATACTAAGGAATAGATCCAATACTCAATACTGATTCTGATACCACAATGATTAATTATTAAATTAATCAGTTAAAGTCCTTACACAAAATTGAATCTTGTGAGCTTCCATGTTGGAATGTTGTTATCTCATCAAAAGACGACCTGGAGTTGTGTTTTCATTCACACATGTTTGAGTAACCCTTTATTATTAGTCTGGCTACATCTCCACAGCTACATTTTTAGTCCAGTAGAGCAATTCCAGAGCTGAAATGCTCCAAATGATTCTAGTGAAGGTGTGTGGATGTATGTATTACTACATGACATCACAAGAGAGTTTAAGAAAAGAAGTCAGCCTAAATATGCAGGCTGTGTTTAACCTGTATGAATGAAACAAAACACATCTCTGAGTATGTTTTTTCCATGAGAAAACATTATACTTGTTCTGATACAGCTCAATATCATTCTAAAGCTATTCAGGAAAGATTCATTTCTGTCCTGTGAATGTGACTTTTTTTAGTATTGATACCTGCTCAAATGAGTAGTTTTGATAGTAGTTTTAATACTAATTAGAATCTGATTTTTGATACTTGGGTGAGACATACTTTAGTTAAGGTGGAGAGGTGGATTCCTTTGGCCTTCTCTTTGCCCGCATTCTCATTGAGGTAATTCCCGATGGTGAGGAGGTACTCCAGCACAGACACAAAGGAACGAGAGTTATGGAGCTGCTGACACATCCGCATCTTCTGGTTAATCAGCTGAAAGAAAAGGAGAGACAGATATTCTAATGTTAGGATCAGAGGTGGGTAGAGTAGCCAGAAAGTGTACTCAAGGGTAGCATTACTTTAAAATAATATTACTTAAGTAGAAGTATAAGAAAGGTCCAAGAAATTAGTAAGAGTAAAAAAGTGTGGGGAAAAAAGTGGGAAAACTTCTGCTCAAGTCAGAGTAACTTAAAGGGCAACTGCTGGGACCTAACTTCTGATTCATAATTTAAAGTTAATGTCATTGGAAGGACAAAACATGAAATAATGTGCAAAGGATAGACACAAAAATGAGAAAATCAAAATCATATCTGAAGGAGCAGTGCAGGAAACACAAATGTTCAAATCATTTCATATTGTCCACATACAGTAACGCTTTTGTCACGTTAGACTTACTCATAGTGGGAAGAGGGACTAAAACTCAGAGGACTCAAGTTGGAGTAAAAGGATGCTTCTAGAAAGGTACTGTGAAAAGTACTAGAAAGTTGATCATTTACAGTAAATATAACTGAGTAAATGTAAAAAATGAATACTACCCACCTCTGGTTAGGATTAGGGTGAGAATAGATGGCATCATATACTATAATGTATAACAAATCCAATTCAATCCACTTTATTTCTATAGCACATTTTATAAACATGACAGTTTCCAAAGTGCTGCGCAGACAAATTAATACAATAAAACACTCTGTCAGGCTAGAACTCTAGGAGTAATAACTAACTATAATATATAATATAACTATAATAAATTAATATCTGCAGTTTCTTTCATCAGCAAAAGTCAAAAGTCTACTATCTAAAGCAGACTTGTACTGTAACAGCCTCTCGCCAGTGAAGGCCTCTCCAAGCCCCCAAGTCTCCCCCCAGCCATCACATCTACCCACTGTCAATAAATATCTTCATTGTATTTCATTGTCGTGACGTGGTCCTTGCAAGTGAAATTTCCCTTGCTTTAGGGGCAGTTGGGAGGGCAGAGCGTTACAGTTTTTAAGTCTCGTCTTAGGCACCACGAGTTGGAGCTAACTCTCAGAAATGATATCCTATTTTACATACTACTTACAATACAGAAGCCAAGCACTTGAGAGCTGTAGATATGGTAATCGACTATAATCAGGCAATCATTTCTATTGAGCTACTTGAGAGACGTGCTTTATTTACAGCTGTTTTTGGTACACCACATGCCCTTCCTACTGTAAGATGAGTTATTTGACTTGCATTGTAATTCAGTTAAGAATTACAACTGGCTCCCAAAATATACTGAATGTTTCTTTGTAATCTGTTTTGATGATCCTGCTATTACACAAAAATTCATAAAAATAAATAATAATAATAATAATAATAATAATAATAATAATAATAATAATAATAATAATTAAAGCCGCAAGCGGCGTTGGTCGGGACCTCGCACCTGCGTTTGTTCTTCTTACTGAGACGCACAGCCATACGAAATTTCGTGTGCCTGGCACAATTATCTCACTTCCTGTTGGGCGTGGCCATGACATTGTAGATACCCTGTCAGAACAGACCCTGTCAGACCCTGTCAGACCCTGTCAGACCCTGTCAGACTCTGTTAGACCCTGTCAGACTCTGTCAGACCCTGTCAGACCCTGCATGTGGCCTACATGCTGAGGCCTACATGAACCTTCGATGCTTGTCCCCACATTGCTGCTTGCAGCTATATCAGATCAAAGGTACAAAGATCAAAGATCTTTGATCAGGGCGTTGCCTAGCAACAAATACCTCCCATTCATAACTCATCACTCCCATTCAATAAATACCTAACTTTATCGATCCGCCGTATCGTCATATTACCGCCTATTTGAAAATCCTTCGCAATTTAACATCTCCAACGTCTTAAGATTATGTTCACCAAAATTTAAGCCTATCTGAGGTACGGTGTAGGAGAAGTGTTTCAAATTCCATACCTAACTTTATCGATCCGCCGTATCGTCATATTACCGCCTATTTGAAAATCCTTCGCAATTTAACATCTCCAACGTCTTAAGATTATGTTCACCAAAATTTAAGCCCATCTGAGGTACGGTGTAGGAGAAGTGTTTCAAAATCCATTCTATGTCCAATACCCAAAAATCACACAAAAGCCCAATTATCTCACTTCCTGTTGGGCGTGGCCATGACATTGCAGTGAGGCGTTTGTTCGTCTTATTGAGATACACGTCCCTACCGAATTTCGTGCGCCTATCTTAAACGGTATGCCAGCCCCGAAAGACAACGCGCTAGGGGGCGCTATCGAGCTCCTGGGGGTCACTGGGGGACGGGACTTTGTGTGGTCGTACTGGCAGCAATTTGTGATGCCCGTGCAAAGTTTCGTTCGTTTTGAAGCATGGGAACATGCTCAAAATTGCCCCAGCGAGTGTGAACAAGAACAAGAATAATAATTAAAGCCGCAAGCGGCGTTGGTCGGGACCTCGCACCTGCGTTTGTTCGTCTTACTGAGATGCACAGCCATACGAAATTTCGTGTGCCTGGCACAATTATCTCACTTCCTGTTGGGCGTGGCCATGACATTGTAGATACCCTGTCAGAACAGACCCTGTCAGACCCTGTCAGACCCTGTCAGACTCTGTCAGACTCTGTTAGACCCTGTCAGACCCTGTCAGACCCTGCATGTGGCCTACATGCTGAGGCCTACATGAACCTTCGATGCTTGTCCCCACATTGCTGCTTGCAGCTATATCAGATCAAAGGTACAAAGATCAAAGACCTTTGATCAGGGCGTTGCCTAGCAACAAATACCTCCCATTCATAACTCATCACTCCCATTCAATAAATACCTAACTTTATCGATCCGCCGTATTGTCATATTACCGCCTATTTGAAAATCCTTCGCAATTTAACATCTCCAACGTCTTAAGATTATGTTCACCAAAATTTAAGCCTATCTGAGGTACGGTGTAGGAGAAGTGTTTCAAATTCCATACCTAACTTTATCGATCCGCCGTATCGTCATATTACCACCTATTTGAAAATCCTTCGCAATTTAACATCTCCAACATCTTAAGATTATGTTCACCAAAATTTAAGCCCATCTGAGGTACGGTGTAGGAGAAGTGTTTCAAATTCCATTCTAAGTCAAATACCCCAGAATCACATAAAAGGCCAATTATCTCACTTCCTGTTGGGCGTGGCCATGACATTGCAGTGAGGCATTTGTTCGTCTTATTGAGATACACATCCCTACCGAATTTCGTGCGCCTATCTTAAACGGTATGCCAGCCCCGAAAGACAACGCGCTAGGGGGCGCTATCGAGCTCCTGGGGGTCACTGGGGGACGAGACTTTGTGTGGTCATACTGGCAGCACTTTGTGATGCCCGTGCAAAGTTTCGTTCGTTTTGAAGCATGGGAACATGCTCAAAATTGCCCCAGCGAGTGTGAACAAGAACAAGAATAATAATAATTAAAGCCGCAAGCGGCGTTGGTCGGGACCTCGCACCTGCGTTTGTTCGTCTTACTGAGACGCACAGCCATACCAAATTTCGTGTGCCTGGCACAATTATCTCACTTCCTGTTGGGCGTGGCCATGACATTGTAGATACCCTGTCAGAACAGACCCTGTCAGACCCTGTCAGACCCTGTCAGACCCTGTCAGACTCTGTTAGACCCTGTCAGACCCTGCATGTGGCCTACACGCTGAGGCCTACATGAACCTTCGATGCTTGTCCCCACATTGCTGCTTGCAGCTATATCAGATCAAAGGTACAAAGATCAAAGACCTTTGATCAGGGCGTTGCCTAGCAACAAATACCTCCCATTCATAACTCATCACTCCCATTCAATAAATACCTAACTTTATCGATCCGCCGTATCGTCATATTACCGCCTATTTGAAAATCCTTCGCAATTTAACATCTCCAACGTCTTAAGATTATGTTCACCAAAATTTAAGCCCATCTGAGGTACGGTGTAGGAGAAGTGTTTCAAATTCCATTCTATGTCCAATACCCAAAAATCACACAAAAGCCCAATTATCTCACTTCCTGTTGGGCGTGGCCATGACATTGCAGTGAGGCGTTTGTTCGTCTTATTGAGATACACGTCCCTACCGAATTTCGTGCGCCTATCTTAAACGGTATGCCAGCCCCGAAAGACAACGCGCTAGGGGGCGCTATCGAGCTCCTGGGGGTCACTGGGGGATGGGACTTTGTGTGGTCGTACTGGCAGCACTTTGTGATGCCCGTGCAAAGTTTCGTTCGTTTTGAAGCATGGGAACATGCTCAAAATTGCCCCAGCGTGTATGAACAAGAATAATAATAATAATAATAATAATAATAATAATAATACGGAAACAAAGCAACAACAATAGGGACCTTCGTCCCCCTTCGGGCTCGGTCCCTAATAATTAAAGCCGCAAGCGGCATTGGTCGGGACCTCGCACCTGCGTTTGTTCGTCTTACTGAGACGCACAGCCATACGAAATTTCGTTTGCCTGGCACAATTATCTCACTTCCTGTTGGGCGTGGCCATGACATTGTAGATACCCTGTCAGAACAGACCCTGTCAGACCCTGTCAGACCCTGTCAGACCCTGTCAGACTCTGTTAGACCCTGTCAGACCCTGCATGTGGCCTACATGCTGAGGCCTACATGAACCTTCGATGCTTGTCCCCACATTGCTGCTTGCAGCTATATCAGATCAAAGGTACAAAGATCAAAGACCTTTGATCAGGGCGTTGCCTAGCAACAAATACCTCCCATTCATAACTCATCACTCCCATTCAATAAATACCTAACTTTATCGATCCGCTGTATCGTCATATTACCGCCTATTTGAAAATCCTTTGTAATTTAACATCTCCAACGTCTTAAGATTATGTTCACCGAAAATTAAGCCTATCTGAGGTACGGTGTAGGAGAAGTGTTTCAAATTCCATACCTAAATTTATCGATCCGCCGTATCGTCATATTACCGCCTATTTGAAAATCCTTCGCAATTTAACATCTCCAACGTCTTAAGATTATGTTCACCAAAATTTAAGCCCATCTGAGGTACGGTGTAGGAGAAGTGTTTCAAATTCCATTCTATGTCAAATACCCCAAAATCACACAAAAGCCCAATTATCTCACTTCCTGTTGGGCGTGGCCATGACATTGCAGTGAGGCGTTTGTTCGTCTTATTGAGATACACGTCCCTACCGAATTTCGTGCGCCTATCTTAAACGGTATGCCAGCCCCGAAAGACAACGCGCTAGGGGGCGCTATCGAGCTCCTGGGGGTCACTGGGGGACGGGACTTTGTGTGGTCGTACTGGCAGCACTTTGTGATGCCCGTGCAAAGTTTCGTTCGTTTTGAAGCATGGGAACATGCTCAAAATTGCCCCAGCGAGTGTGAACAAGAACAAGAATAATAATAATAATAATAGGGAAACAAAGCAACAACAATAGGGACCTTCGCCCCCTTCGGGCTCGGTCCCTAATAATAATAATAATAATAATAATAATAATAGGGAAACAAAGCAACAACAATAGGGACCTTCGTCCCCCTTCGGGGCTCGGTCCCTAATAATAATAATAATAATAATAATAATTCATTTTAATAATAATAATAAATAATTTTAAAAAGACTGAGAAAAAGCAAATAAAAAAATAAAAACTTGCAGGGTTAATCTTTTAAATAAGCCTATATATAAATGATATCTCAGCACTTTTGTGGGCAACAATTTCTATTGGATTGCTACATTATTTTCATTGTTGTTTTCGGTATAATCATAAGATATATCGAGACAGATTTTTGTCACTACTGCCTGTCTCTCTTGATAATTTGATCCCCTTTATTTTGTCCAAGCACCTGATTTAACCTCATATTATGAATGTTAATGAGCGCAGCGCTGTTCAGTGGTGTTTAGTATGCATCTGTGTCACGTACAAATCTCCCTTCAGAATATGGCCACTCTCCACACTTTAAGCAGCACTCATTGGGTCTGAATTGAAAAACAAAAACACAGAGAGGATTTTAGCCTTTGCCAAATGCATTAGGGATGGAAATGATACGGGGATGCTGCAGATATCCACAAAGATCATTCAAATCAAATTAGCGTTTTGACAGTCAGCTGTAATACACATGCCATATGGTCAGGTTTAACATTAACTACAGATACGACTAAAGGGAAAACTGCTGTAAAAGAGGAGTAAAGTTTGTATTGCATTATGAAGCGGCACGGTGGCTGAGTGGCTAGCACTCACGCTTCACAGCAAGAAGGGGGTTCGATCCCCGTGTGGCACGTTGGTATGGCCATAAGATTTGGATCCCCCGAGCCTTTCTGTGTGGAGTAGGGATGCAAATTATCGATTAATTCATTAATCTATAGGTGATTGACCTTATCGAACGATTAACTGATAAGTAGCGTTTTTCAGCTGAATTTTAGTGTTTCAATAGGGTCTTTAAGAATATAAGCTATAGTATACATAACACTGAGTCAAAAATATATCATAGTATTATTATATTGTATATTCCTCAATTATTCCTTAGTAAAAAGCAGACAAATGTATTGATGCTGAATAACAAAATACATTCTTTATTGAAAATAAATTGAGGACTGGCTCAGTTGTTGCACTTGCAGCATGGAAATCTTGAAATTAAAAGGAACAGAAGAAATTAAATAACAGAATGTTATTTAGTCTACATATTATGATGAAACCAGTGAATCCAGGCTATCTGTGAAGGGTTACAGTACAAAATATAAATTTCACAGGGCCCCTGGACACAGCATAAAACATTACAGGGCCTCAAACCAGAATAATCAAGAAATTATAAAGTGACATGCTTTTATAATTTCAAAAATATATGGTTCTAGGTCCAGCTCTACTGTGAGTTGTATGGCAACATCCAGAGAGGAAAGGGTTACATCAGGGGTCGGCAACCTTTACCACTCAAAGAGCCATTTGGACCCATTTCACAGAAGAAAACACTGGGAGCCACAAAACCCTTTTGAAATTTAAAATGAAATAACACTGCATATAACCGTCAGAACTGACGAAGCAGCGCGGATGAGCTGCGATACGTTTTCGATCAAATAAACTTTGTCCAGTTGACAAATTGAATTTCTCCTTTTATCATTGATTCTACCTGGACGACTGAGGGATTTTTCACACTGCATATAACGTTTTGTTTTTTTACCTTTGTGCCATTTTGAAAATGAACGAACTAAAATAAAATATATTTTAATTAAATACAGTGGTCCTTCGCTGTTTCGCTGATTTTTTTTAATAGTGTGTCAATACACATTGTGTTCTGCATCCTGATTGGCTGAGGGACTGTAGACCTTTGTCTATGTCCGTCATTCTCCTCCGTGTCTGCTGTACAGAATGCGGTCAGTTTGCCAAATTTATTTAAATGTTCGATCACGAGCAG
Source organism: Paratrypauchen microcephalus (assembly GCA_036785185.1). Classification (NCBI taxonomy): domain Eukaryota; kingdom Metazoa; phylum Chordata; class Actinopteri; order Gobiiformes; family Gobiidae; genus Paratrypauchen; species Paratrypauchen microcephalus. Next base: position 46,116 of record JAVJIX010000407.1, read on the forward strand.
TGTGACTCTGAAGCAGTGAGGACTGAGCGGTCTGGCATTTGGGCACATGCGTCTCATGTCCGCGCGCACACTTCTCCGCATGGCTAATGCGCATCGGGAAGTAGCAGCAGTGTTTTCGCAAAACGAACTGGAGTCCAGGTGGTGGAACCAGTCCTGAGAGCGCACGGATGCGTTCTCACTACAGCCAGGCGCATCGGTCAGAGGGACTGTGAAATACACAGTATTTATACATGCAATATAAAGCTGACTACTTCACAGATTTAGCTTATCGTGGGTTATTTTTCAATGCAACCCCCACGATAAATGAGGAACCAATGTACTGAGCCGCATCAGAGGGATCAAAGAGCCGCATGCGGCTCTGTAGCGATTAGTTACAATTAATGCATTTTGTTCGACCAACGTCTTGATCGACAATTAATTGTAAGTCGATTAATTGTTGACATCCCTAGTGTGGAGTTTGCATGTTCTCCCCATGTCTGGGTGGGTTTCCTCCGGGCACTCCGGTTCCCCCCACCAACCCAAAACATGCATAGGTAAAATCCTCCAGCTGTGGTCCTGACCAAACCGAAGCAAGAAGATCATGGAGATGGTCCCCGGGCGCAGTAATTTGCTGCCCACTGCTCCTAATAACAGGATGGGTTAAATGCAGAGAAGAATTTCTCCTGTGTGAGATCAATAAAGTCACTTCTGAAGCATCTACAGCATTGTGCTTGTATTTTGTAGATTTTACTGTCCCCAAGTAGAATTCTTTTGACCACTTTTAAAACATTAAAGAATATGCTATATAATTTGCAATATTTATCGAAAACTTGATTAAAAAAAAAAAAAGTGTTTTTCGCATTAGGAAACTGCAGTGCCCAATGGGAGATGATGTTGCAGATTTCATTTGCAACAAAATGCCTACACGACGCTGCCGAATCCTATGCGTATCACCAGTTAAGAAAATGAGAGTTGATCAGCAAAATGGAGTCTTGAAAATAAGCATGCACAAATCACTCCAAATACAACTTCGAGAGGGTACATGAGAAGAGGAAACAGCTATAACATGGTATAAATCATTTTGCAGAAAAGGTCTGTTTTAAGGTGGATTCATCTGTCACCTGTTTGTTTCTCTGGTTACATCATTGCTCTGCCTGGAATGTTCCACAGTATCACCATGGATCTATAATAAAAATTGGATAAGGCACTCCCCCTCAGTGCTGGCTCCAGACAGACTAGTGGCCGCTCCAGGTCCTGCAGCAGTTTTTGGGAATTCAAACCATTCCCATGTTCGGTTGACCGGGCATCCAGCTTTCACAAAGTCCGATTTTGTAGAGATTCTTTTCTATTTTCACAACATAAACTTTTTTAAATGTTTTAATCCTGAAAGCATGGAGAAAAAAAGAGAAAAATAATTTTCCTCTTTGGGCCACGGGCAGCAGATGTGACATATGTCGAGGTAATTCAAAAACTGTTACAGAGCAACCATAATGTTAAAAAGGGCCAAAGCCTGTCTAATTTACATAATTATAAAAGGCAACAACTGAATTTTGTTTAGAGAATCAACGTTTTTCACAATCTAAGCCTTATTTCAGTAATAAAACAAGTTGTTTGACTCATGTCAGAAAGGGCAAGGCCAGAGGACCCAGGAGAAGACCCGGAGACAGAAATGTTAAACAAAGTTCAGTTTATTAAGGACATCTCCGGAAGTGCTCCATATGACACCAAAGTGCTATGGGTGAGTAAAACAACTTATTGTATTACCGAAATAAGGCTCAGATTGTAAAAAAAACTTTAATTCTCCTTTAATTGTTTTGTTCAGTATTTAAACTACAAGAAAAATGCATTATTTTACATAAATTGTCCTGCAGTTTGGATGAAACTGTGGATTGATGACATACTGTAGATAGTTGGATTCCTTTGTAGAACTTCATATATATATTTTTTTGTTTTACTTTTTTTCTTCACACTTAAAGGGATATGCCACCCCCAGGTCAAATTTGGGCATCTCCCCACAGTCCAGAGACTAAAATAAGTGGTGGAAAGCGTTTTCCTGCTCACCCAGCCATTGTCCGAGTCTGTCGCCACTGACCGCCGCGGTATCTGGTGCTCCTCCGCCTTAGACTGGAGTCTAACGTAGCCAGAGAAAGATTTCGGCCAAAAGGAATTAATTTGCTCGATGCGTTTCCCAATTACTTTGTGTGTAGTGCGCATTCATATCGAGTGCAAATAAATGTGCAAATCAACACGGAGAGCTTGCCTTGGTCATTTTGGGTGGGAACTATTTTCCAGTGCGTAAGAATACAGCCGTATCACGCAGCACGCTACCAGGGGAATCCCAGTTACGCACCGGGAAGTGAGTTCCCCTGTTGCACAACGTGGTTGTGCAACAATGTTACATTGTGTTCTGCAACATAAAAATGTTTTACACTATTTAATTTTTTTTTTTTTTAAATTAAAAAAAAAAAATGGAAAAAAAATCCGCGAAACAGCGAGGCCGCGAACAGTGAACCGCGATAGAGCGAGAGACCACTGTATTATATACAAGCCTTCTGTACTTTTGCTACGGGTATATGTGATGTTTTAGCCATTGTGTTTATTGTCTTGTTTTATGTTCACTGTGGGCATTGGGAGCGCTGCAATTTCAAAACCTGTACTTATGGTTTTGACAATAAAGCTGACTTTAAACTTTAGTAGTCTAGTAGTTGTGGCAGTAGTAGTAGTAGTAGTAGTAGTAGTAGTAGTAGTAGTAGTAGTAGTAGCAGCACCAGTAGTAGTAGTAGTAGTAACACTAGTAGTCGTAGCAGTAGCAGTGTCTGCATGGCTTAGAGAATAAAATTTTAAAAGTTACATACTGTGCCTCTAAAATGTACTACAACTGAAAAACTCACTTATATTCTAAAATATATCTGTGAATTCTTTAGAGCGGCCTGTCCTTGAATCTGCTCAAAAATATCATGGTAACACGCTGATAAAAAAGATTTCTGTATTTTTTTTTAAAAGCACATGGCCAGTCTATTTTGCATGTTGACCTTACTATAAAAGAAATAAAAAGACTGAACGGAGCCATGAGCGAATAAACTTATGAGAAGTAGTACACAAAGTTCAAGCCATTATGTAGTGACAGTATATGCATTTTTGTAGCACACTGACTTATCCGACCTGTAAATCGCCAATGCATTTTTTATTTTGAACATGGTGCGGAGCATAACAACAACTTTGTATCTGAAATCTCATTGTGAATCTACATGTTTTTATTAAGTACAAGCGGGTAGGCTGCAAACACTAAGCGTAATGAAATAGCTTATCTATCATTTGGAGCCTTCTCGACAGTTCACAATATGTTTGGCTGTGCGCAGAGACAGTGAAAAATGACTGCTCTACTCAATGAAGTACGCCACCCAGCTTTTCCCTCTTGTTTCTCTTCATTTGCACATGAGAGATTAGGGCTGGAGCAGTGGAGCTGAAAGAGCGAAAGTTTCAGCAAGATCGTTAAAAAAAAAAAAAAAAAGTGTACCGGTATGTGTGTGTGTGCACCTGTGCTCTGGTCATGATGTCGGATCGGCATCTTGATGTGGCGCACCTGTGAGGTGGGGTGGATTGTCTCAGCGGAGCAGAGGTGCTCGCTGTCACACATTTGGACAGATTTGTGAACAATGTTTGAGAGAAATGGTAGTGTTGTGTATCTGGAGTGAATTTTGTATCTTTGGGTCCATCTCAGGAAAAATGGGAGCAAAAACAAAAGTGTTGCGTTTATATTTTTGTTGAGTATATATATATATATATATATATATATATATATATAGAGAGAGAGAGAGAGAGAGAGAGAGAGAGAGAGAGAGAGTTTGGAGACTGTGGTAATATTTTCACGACATGGATGTATCTGTGACTGTTTTTACCAGAACATAAACAGATAATACAAAGGTTGGATATATCAAATTTGGAGTTGTATAATAAACTAGAAGTGACTTTTATGGCCATGCCTGTGTGTCCGTGTTTGTACTTGGATGGGAGACCTCTGTAACCAGGTACCACAGCTTTAATTCAGAATAAAATAATTTAATTCTGAATACAAATTCATTCTGCTTTAAAAAGACCATGTAAACACTTAATTCCTAATGAAAATTATTATTCGGAATTAGACTTAATTTCAAAGTAAGTGGGTGGTTTATTCCAATTTGAAAGCCGAATTAATTTATTCCTGATCATGTCAACGTTTATTCTTCTTAAAAATAATTTTGGTCATTCAGCGCATTACCCTTCACGATCTGGCTCCACCAGTCCTCGGACTTTCATCCACTGCTCTTTGGATTTGTGAGCGGGATGTGGGAGTGGGCTGAGGTAGAGCAGCTGGTGACTCAGTTTGTCTTCTTCCTCCTTCTCCAACACTCTTCCCTTCTCCTCCTCAGCTCACAGATGTAAAGCGTGAGGATAGAATTCTCCAGCTGCTGCTTAATTATCATCAGATCGACAATGTTTGTATCATGTTTGTGTCCATGGTGTAACGACAAACTGAGATGACAAAAAGCTGGTAGCCAGCTGACGTTTTTTTTCATGAAACATAAATATGTTTGTGCACCCCCCTGTCTAATCAGAACCCTTCCCGACCCCCAGACATTGAGCAGAATTAAATAAAGCCGTGTTTTCCATGTAAGCCTCAATTTGGAATTATTATTTCCAACTCGAAGGAGAATATTTTAATTCCAAACTATTTAATTCAGAACAGTTAATTTGGAATTAAAAACATCATGTAAATGTGGCCATTGTGTCCTCACCTTGTATGAATGTGGTTTGTGAGTGTTGGTGGTAGTCAGAGGTGGTGATGGTGTCAACTGGCAGCCTCACATCTGTCAGTCTGCCCCAGGGAACCTGTGGCTACCACCACAAACACTTTGAGAGCCTTCAACAGACAAAATGTAGTAAAATTCATCTGCTGAAATCATAAACTGTAAAAAAAAGTGGAGTAAGCGAGAGTGACGGCACCCATAGCATTCAGTGCCACTCAAATGAAGCTGTTAACGGTTAAAGGAGTGAATTTGAGACAGGCTCTGTATTATACATTTTTTGATGAAGAAATTTGAACAAAAAAAAAAACAAAAAACAGGATCATGTAGAATGAAAATTTTAAAACCAAAATGACAAGGCTCACTGCAGCAGTTACAGAGAGAGGGGCCACAATATTCAAATGTAAGTCAATAGGAGCCAGGGTCAAAAGTAGCCAGAAGAGCCACATGTGAACTTACTATTTGGAATTCAGCGGCTAGCACGATAGTTGTGTCCATTTATATTTACAGTATATGGTTGAACCACAGGCTTGTTTATTTTTACTGGTGGATAGCTACTTCTGTGGTCACATTTGTCCTGGGGTAGACAGGCAGAAATGTGGCTGCTCATCTACGACATCAGCCCCTTCAACCATCACCAATCGCTCACGCACACAGAACGTTCATACTAGGCAAGATGGGCGAAGTGCCTTGCCTAAGAGTACAACCCCTGCATGGCTTCTGAGATCGAATGAGATCAGGCTTTCTCAGGGTACTGTTAGCATGAAAGAGCTGCCGTTAAAATTCTGAATTATTAGATGTTTTCTAAACATTTGTATATTAAAAGTTGAATTTATTTACAGTTTTGTTTTGTGTTTTGTTTTAAGCAAACACAGATTAGTTTTTGATTTCCAGTTTATATGTGAAAAGCTCTAAGTGCTTTTTACTGTGGGGTGTTTGATGAGGAGAAAGTCTGTTCCTGTTTTACATCCACGACAAAAGAGGGACTTGATTTGATTAAGATGTGCCAGTGTCTGCATCGCCATGGCAAAGTGAGGTCTCAAAGTGGCCCTCCAGGATCACCTGATTTGAAAACTCTTAACAAAACACCAAACAGAATCGAAAATAGCTCCTCCATCCCTTCAAATATTAAAGTAACCAGAGGAGAGAGCTTTGTTATTTATGTTTGCTTCCATTTGTGGAAAAAGTCATATTTTTTATCATAAATATGTTTATGTACTGGAAAAAGGAGCCGCATTGACTTGAATTTGAAGTCTGGACTAGTTTCTGGTTATTTTAGGAATTTTTTTTTTTTTTTTTAAAGACACAAATACTGAAATAGTCCACTCAAATACTTTTACAATCATCTGCTTAGTTTATCAACAAATCAATAGATTATCAACAAATGTTCAACCAAAACCAACCCCAGTAGTAGTAGTAATGGCAGTGGTAGTAATCATAGTAGTAGCAGTAGTAGTAGTAGTAGTAGTAGTAGTAGTAGTAGTAGTAGTAGTAGTAGTAGTAGTAGCAGTAGCTGTAAAACTAAACCATAGGAGAGATCTTTGTTATTTATGTCAGTTTGCTCCCATTTGTGGAAAAAGTCCTATTTTAAACTTTAGCAGTCACATTACATTACATGACTTTCATGTTTTGTCTTTCATTGTAGTGTCTGGCAGGAACAGTTTTTATGCTGCAAAAGGAGCTAAATTAACTTTAATATACAAGTTTTGACAAGTTTCTTCTATTTTCAAACATAATTAAACCAGCCACAGTTACACTACCTCTATTTCTCCTACTGCTGCAGTAGGAGAAATAGAGGTAGTAGTAGTAGTAGCAGTAGCAGTAGTAGTAGTAGTAGTAGTAGTAGTAGTAGTAGTAGTAGTAGTAGTAGTAGTTGCACATGTATTAAACTGACCAGCTCCAGGTTGTTCATAGATACATGGAGCTTTCTCAGAGTCAGGAGGAGGAGGAGAAGGAGTAGGAGGAGTAACAGTAGTAATGTAGTAGTTGTAAAAGTAGCAGCAGCAGCAGCAGAAGTAGTTGTATTACATGTATTAAACTGACCGGTTGCATATCGTTTATAGACGCAGGGAGCTCTCTCAGAGTCAGGAGGAGGAGCAGTAGTAGGCTATTCATCATTAATAATAGTAGTAGTTGTTGTAACAGTGGTAGTAGTAGTAGTAGTAGTAGTAGTAGTAGTAGTAGTAGTAGTAGTAGGAGTAGTAGTAGTAGTAGTAATAGTTGCACATGTATTAAACTGACCGGCTGCAGGTCGTTGATAGACACAGGGAGCTCTCTCAGGGTCAGGAGCAGGTCCAGCTGAGCACTCAGGTACGGGATGTTACACATCTGCAACACACAGAGGGAAGGGAAATTTATTTGTACAGCACAAGTTGTATACAAGGTAATTTCAAGCGCTTTACAGAATAAAAAAGACATTAAAATCATCACCAAGCTAGGGGTGTCCAGTGGCATGCCCCCCTGGAAAATGTTTGAATGTAGATGCTCTGAGATGCTCTGGGGTCATTCCAGCCAATAAAAACTAAGATATCAACCACCCATTTTGTGAGGAAAAATTCCCTTTCCCCCTCTTGATGATCCCATTTTGCACTACCTTCTCACAAAATTTTACAAATATATATGTTTGCAATAAAGTAAAACTGTAAATCAAAGCACAAACCACATTTTATTCACATTTTTTTTTTTTTTACCTGTTTTTTCAACTTCCTGCCTGGAGTCACATTCTCTTACTGGTTTTGCAGTGGTATTTACCAGCCTCTGCACATTTACCAAATGCATGTCATGACAAACAGATGCATTTGTGCACTTTTATTAGGCAAAATTCAACCACATGTCACAGTAGACCTGCTCTGTGCTGTAAACCTGCTCTATGCCAACACTGTAACATAAATTTAAATTAGTTTTTGCTTTGAACTTAGTCTTGCTCTTCTAATCGGAACGCATTGAGGAGGGAGCCTGTGTGTGCTATGAGCAGGAGGAGCAAGAGCGTGAAAAGGAGAGGCGCGCTGACGTGAGGCAGACGGACAGGTAGGATGTTTTATAAAGTTTATCCTGCTCTGTGATACACGCTGGTACACAAAGGTAGACGCTATTGCGAACAAGCTGTGTGCGCGAGGGGCGCGTGTGGTGACGTTCCGCGCGGTGTTTGCGGCTCCAGTTGAGCGCACAGGCTGTAGTGAGAAGCCCTGCGTGGTCCAGCACACCGGTAAAAGTTTATTGCTAACGACAGCAGCCATAATGAAATATGATCGCAATCATCTCAAGACCAAGACCGGTGTCGAGTACTACGACACTACAATCTATCCACACTACCTTGGCGATCAACTGGTAGATCGCGATTGACGTATTGGGCACCCCTGTTTTAGACACTATTTTTGATTCACACGGTAATACGGGACAAAGTGCGTCCCTATTCAGCTCAATACGGGACGCGTACTTGTATTTTTGAATACGGGACAATTCAGTTTTTTAAAGTAACGATTGGCAACCCTAAACAAAACTGTATAAGCACTACTGTGTATTATATATATATATATATATATATATATATATATATATATATATATATATATAGATATATATATATATATATATATATATATATATATATATATTAGGGCTGTCAAACGATTAATTTTCTTGATCGCAACTAATCTCAGAAAGTTCATAGTTAATCGCGATTAATCGTGATTTATTTTGCATGTTTAAAATTGATATCTTGCAGTAAGACCATTTGAATCTAAAGTTAAACTCACAATGCAAAGTATTTCTCACCATTTTTTTATTTCAAAAAAGTGCAGAGAAAGGAAAAAGTAACAATGAACCAGTAATAGTGCTTACTTTGAGAAATTGTAAATAAATGATTGAAGCCCGCTCGAGCTGCCTACGGATGCGTAGAAGGAACAAAATACTAGCAAACTCAAAATAGCGCGTTTAACCGACAATGAGTTTAATTAATACAACCAAGCTGCATATGGATGGTAGAATTGCGGAAAATGCTGGCAAACTCTGATCGCGATTAAAAAAATTGTTCGCGATCATAACTCTAATCGCGATTAATCGCGATTAACGCGTTAATATTCCCAGCCCTAATATATATATATATATATATATATATATATATTTCGGGCTATCGCGTTAATCGCGATTAATCGCGATTAACGCGTTAATATTCCCAGCCCTAATATATATATATATATATATATATATATTAGGGTTAAGTTATGATCGCGAACAATTTTTAAAATCGCGATCAGAGTTTGCCAGCATTTTCCGCAATTCTACCATCCATATGCAGCTCATTTGGTTGTATTAATTAAACTCATTGTCGGTTAAACGCGCTATTTTGAGTTCGCTAGTATTTTGTTCCTTCTACGCATCCGTAGGCAGCTCGAGCGGGCTTCAATTGAGTCGTCGGCATTGGCAAGGAAGGACACGCTGTTGTCTTCAGTTTAGCCAACTTAGCCACTATTACTGGTTCATTGTTACTTTTTCCTTTCTCTGCACTTTTTTGAAATAAAAAAAATGGTGAGAAATACTTTGCATAGTGAGTTTAACTTTAGATTCGAACGGTCTTACTGCAAGATATCAATTTTAAACATGCAAAATAAATCACGATTAATCGCGATTAACTATGAAATTTTTTAGATTAGTTGCGATCAAGAAAATTAATCGTTTAACAGCCCTAATATATATATATATATATATATATATATATATATATACACACAAATTTTTTCTCAACAAATTTATATAAAAAATGACCCAGGTGGCTGACATAAAAGCGGAAATCTGCCAAAAAGCTGAAATTTTTCATCCCTGAATTATTGTAAAAAAAAATTATCCTTGATCAAAGTAGAGGCCTGTCTCACATCTTCAGGAGGACTGTTCCAGGTTTTAGCTGCATAAAACTGAAATGCTGATTCCCCGTGTTCAGTCCTGGTTTCTCTTGTTTTAGTTCTGACTCTGGGCACAAGCAGGAGGCTGGCCCCTGTGGTCCTCAGAGTGAGAGATGGTTCATGTGGCACTAACATGTCACAGATAAACTTTGGTGTTTGGCCATGGAGAGACAGAGCCACTTTAAAGTCTATTCTCTGAGCCACATGGGTTAGTGCAGAGACCTGAGCACAGGACGCATGTGCTTGGACTTCCTGGTTCGAGTCAGGACCCGAGCTGCAGCGTTCTGGATGTACTTCAGCTTACTCACAGCTCATTTGGAGAGGCCAGTGAGCAGGCCAATACAGTAGTCTAACCTACTGGAGAGAAATGGATAAGTCTCTTTGGACAGCTTACCTGTGATTTTTGCTCTGTTTTTAGATGGTAAAAAGCTGCAGATGTTACTGAGTTGACGTGGCTGATAAAGTTCAAGTCTGCGTCCATTATTACTGGTAGATTTCTAGCCTGATTTGAAGGTTTTAGAGAAAGAGACTGGAGGTGACTACTGACACTTTCACAAAGAAAAACAAGGTGTATCCAAGTAAAAAAAAAAAAGAAATAAGTGTACATAATAGATAAGAATTACCATGGGAAAATGGAAGTGATTTTTCTTTCTTTACATATGTTATTATGTATAGATGTAATGGGGGTGGGGTTAAATAAGTTTTCTTCCCCCCACTCCTTCTTGGATATTACAATTTTGATTGTTCTTTTGTATATTTGTACTACCCTTTTCATTTGACTTTGATATTGTACATCTTGAGAATCTTGAAAAATAAAAAATAAACCAAGGAAAAAAAAAAAAAAAAAAAAAAAAAAGGTTCTATGTCACTGTTATTAGTCTGCACCTCTTTGTATTGTTCACTGGTACACTAGTAACAATGCATACGTGTACACCAGAGCAATATAGCAAACAAATCATTGTGTTTTTTTGTCTTTTTGTTTATCCTTATACTTGTGGTTTATTCAAAGTTAATTAGTATAAACTGAAGTTTGATTATGCATAACCTTATTCTGCTGTTACTTATACATTTACTAATAATTCAGTAAACGCATTTCCTTTAATTTCTGTAATTTTCCCCTATTGATTACATTACACCCTGATTATTTTTATTCATGACAATAGATCTAAGAACTAATATTATACTAAGAAGCAGAAATAAGGCGTCTGGGCGGCAGTAGCTCAGCTCAGAGCGTTTGTCCACTGATCCAAAGGTTGGCGGTTCAAATCCCACTGACATAAGAAACATCAGTGGTTGAGCAATCAGATCCACTGACCCACAGGTTGGTGGTATGATTCCAGCTGTGTCCTTGGGCAAGAAACTTAACTCACCACGCCCTCAGTGTCTGTGTACACTGGTGTGTGAATGGGTGAGTGGTTCCTTGTTGTAAAGCGCTGTGGGTGCCTTGAAGGTGGAAAAGCGCTATATAAAGCTGTGACTATTTACCATTTACCATTAAAAGCAAAGTGATCAGTCTATAAACCAGGATGAGTGTGAAAGAATCTATGTGCAGACAGTGAAACGATTGCCTGAAGCTGCAGACTTTTCACTGAATGCTAACCTTCAATAAATCACTGTACGTCTCTCCAATCACTCTCCGGGGCTTTTCACACTGGCTATGTTCGTGTACACCAAACATCTGACCGTTATCTGATTTTCTGGAGTTATAGATCATGTAAACAGCTGCGTCTGATAGTAAATTGATTTCCTTCTCAGCGTTCACACTTTTGTAGGTTTTGACAAAAGAAATTATGCAAAAAAAGGCAAAGTAAACAAAAATTAAAAAGAAAATGTTAACGATTGAAAGAGTTATTTTGAAATTCCTTGTACTTATAATGTTGTGTCTTACACACATTTCATCAGTATTCTGGATTGTAAAACTCAAGAAAATAAAACTCTGGACTTACTGTATGCTAATTTCAAGGAGGCATACAGTCCCACCGCCCTGCCCCCACTGGGACGATCAGACCACAATCTGGTCCTGTTAACACCTCAATATGTCCCTGCAGTGAACAGGCAACCTGTCACCACTCAAATGAGGAGGTGGAGTCAGGAAGCCAGCGATGCCCTCCAGGACTGCTTTGAGACCACAGACTGGAATGTTCTCTGCCTGCCACATGGGGATAACATCGACAGCATGAAGAACTGTATAACAGATTACATTAACTTGTGTGAGGATACAGCCATCCCGACACGCACTGTTTGCTGTTACCCCAACAACAAGCCCTGGATCACCAGCCAGCTGAAGGCTCTACTCAATAAGAAGAGGCGGGCCTTCAACTCTGGTGATAAGGATGAGGTGAAGAGAGTACAGCAACAGCTAAAAGTCCAACTGAGGCAGGGGCAGGAGGCATATGGGAGGGAATTGGATGCTAAACTTAAACAAAATAACAGGAGGAAAATGAAGGCTATTACTGGTCTTTCCAGATCCAAGCAGAAGAACAATAGCCCAGAAAGGTCAAACCTACTCAATTTGCATTTTAATCGTTTCTCTCCTCCTGACACCTCCATCTCTACACCTCCAAGACACACCTCACCACAGACGACTCAGATGACCATTCATCAGCCCATCCCCTCTGCTCCCACACCAACCCCCACCCCCACGGAGGAACCCAGCTTTGTCTCCTTGTCACCTGGGCAGGTGAGAAGGCAGCTGGAGAAAGTCCACCAGAACAAGTCTCCAGGACCAGACAAAATCAACCCCCGTGCTGAGAACTTGTGTAGCACAGCTCACAGGGGTCCTGCACTTTCTCTTCACACTGAGTCTGCAGCTTGAAAGGGTATCGGTGCTTTGGAAGACCTCATGCATTGTGCCAGTGCCCAAGAAGCCTGTCCTATCTGGACTCAATGACTTTAGACCAGTTGCGCTGATATCTCATGTCATGAAAGTGTTGGAGAGACTTGTTCTGGCTCAGCTCAGACCCCTGGTGACACCATCCCTGGACCCTCTCCAATTTGCCTATCAGGCCCACATTAGTGTGGATGATGCTTTAATGTATCTTCTGCATCGGGCTCACTCACACCTGGATAGTGTCAAGGGCTCTGTGAGGATATTGTTCTTTGATTTCTCCAGCGCCCTGTCTGCACGACAACATTCCTGTTTTTTTTTTTGTATGCGGGGTGAAAAAAAGGCTCGTCCACACATGTGTTGGATCAGAAAATATTCACGTCAAGATGAGTGCGGAGCGCTGAGTGAAAACGATGTAGTACATATGTCACACCGATATGTGGCGCTGTAAACCGGAAAGAGCCAGAGCCGATGGAAACGCAAGACTACAAAGAGCACATGCGCATTAAGTCCTTTCTCTTTTGTAAACAAGCAAACACGTGTACTTTAGGGACTGTCAACAAACGCAAATTTATTTTGTGCCCCTGCTCCACCAATGTAGCAGGGACTCACTCCGGTAATGTGAAAATGTTGACGGTCCCTAACATAGACAGACGCCACAGAATGAAGATTTGTGCTGCGTGAGCAGAGGTTTTGCCTATAAATCGATAGTTAGTATTACTTTCTATCGTTTTATTAAATCGACATTAACAAGTAGAACTCTCGTTAACCTTGGTCGTGTTATTTAGGCAAAATGCTTGTTTGAATCTTAATACGGGAATGTTAAACATACTCGGACATTATGTTGGCTTTTCTGCGAGAATATACAACTGTGGACCATCACCAACGGGCAGCTATATAGTTGTGTGAATTTGTGTAAAGAAAACAGAAATGCTTTCATATATTTTTGTGTGTGATACTGCATGTGCCTGTTTGTAAAATATAAATTTTCATTCAATAAAAAAGACAAGAAATGGTTGCTCTATTTCTTTATTTACAGCACACAACACCCTCAAATTGGTATGGGCTCCTCATTGTCCACTGGCCTTTTCATTGACGGGATTTTTCCAGTTTTAAAATACGTATTTAGCTTTGAATTGGCAAACACTTGTGTGTCGTGCGTACTGTGCGCAGGGTTACCTTCTGGTCACTGATCACGTGATGATTACGGCATCGCGACGTCATCATTTTCCCAAAAGTCGCGTTTTTTGCCGCCCACACGACAACACGACCCCCGGCGTTCTCCGACTTCTCCACTCTGGAACCCGTTTTTAAAAAACACCGTTTACACCCCCAAAAAATGCCGGCGCCGTGTGGACGACAGGCCCAAACGAACACAAACTTCCCTGTTTCCACCCAAAAACGTTGTCGTGCAGACAGGGCCTAACACAATCTAGCCCTTTCTGATGAGTGAGAAGCTGCTCAGGATGGGTATCAGCTCCTCCATTGTTTCCTGGATTACTGACTACCTGTCAGTAGGCCTCAGTATGTGCGACCGGGACACCACCCTGTCTGATACTGTGGTCAGTAATGTAGGAACATCCTAGGTCAGTGCTTCTCAAATAGTGGGGCGGGCCCCCCTGGGGGGGCGTGGCATGATGCCAGGGGGGAGCGCGTATGACCCTGGGAAACATGTTTTTTTTGCTGTACTGTACTAGAACTAAGTGTAATTGCACATCAACAACAGTAGTTGGCAGTGGCGTTCTCAGATGCGATTTACGCACAGTCTCACCATTAACAAAACATCCTCTGTCACAGAAAAAACACGTATATTCCACTGAGTCGTGTCCTTTAGTCCGACAGAAGCTGACGCATCAGTGGCACAAGGAGAGAGCGTTTTTTTTTCAGTGCTTTTAGCTTATGCAAATGAGGTGGTTTTAAGTTTAATTTCTGTAAAACGTAAACAAATGTGCGCAAAGCTGCATTAAAAACACATTAATATTTGAGTCCTCAGTGCAGTCTTTGTTGTAAGTTTCTTTCTTTTTTTGTTTATAATGTTAATAAAAGGATACAATGGTGTTCTCATAACAATTTTCTAGACAAATAATACTATTTATAGTCACGCGCAAGAAGGGGGGTGTGACATTTTTTCTTCTTCCTAGGGGGGGGCGTCACAGAAAATAATTGAGAAGCACTGCCCTAGGTGGAGTTGTGTTTTGTTACATTCACACGTTTAACACACAAACCCTGCATATTTAGGCTGAGTTCTTTTCTTAAACTTAAAACACTCTGTTTCACCTTGTGATGTCATGTGATAATACAGGCAGTGCTCCACTGTGTTTTTAAATTCCATACACCTTCACTAGAATCATTTGAATAATTTGAGCCCTGGACAGTGTTGGGAAGTAACTGTATACATGTATCAATAAAATATTTATTATTCAGAAGACATATTATGTCTTCTGAATAATAAATATTTTAGGGAACTATATTCTGGTATTTGGTGGTATTCAGAATACACATACCTTTCTACAATTGGAGGAATACATTGTGGCATGGAATCTCACAATTTAGGCTTCACTATGTAGAATTAGTGAGAAAAAATGAAAACACAGCTCTTGTGATGCGTGCAAGTGTGATTTTACCTTCGCCAAAGAATGACAGGAAATGCAAAACAAACGGTGAAATGAACATAAAGCTGTTTTTAATCATGTTACATTTTTACACTATAATTTAAATGGGACTCGAAAAAGTATAAGTATTCAAAATACAGTACTCTGATTGGACCATGTATCAGAATACATTACAAAACACATTCTAATTTGGGTATTTTGTAACTAAATACATGTTCAAAGTATTCTTCCCATCACTGGCCCTGGAACTGCCAAATTCTAGTGAACTAAATGTAAAATGTAGCTGTTAACTTGAAAACTGCCTCTTCATGACATCACAAGGTGGAATAGAGCATTTTAAGCTTTGGAGATTTACAGACTAAAAATAAAGGATTACTCAAACATGTGCGAATGAATCAAAACACAACTCCAGGTATATGTAACAACATTATAGCATGACTTACAGAGCACAAGTAAGCACTAAGTCAATTCTGTGTAATATAAGACCTTTAAAGATTGAAAGAGTTATTTTAAAATTCATTGCACTTTGTCTTCTGAATACAGTTACTTTAAAAATCCATATTAAAATCAGATCTAATTACTGGATAGATTATACACGTTATCTGATTTTGACCAGCCTTTTAAATGTACCCATCAGCCTATTTTAGGAAATCGTTCTGTACCAGGTGACATCACAATTACAGGTGTATATTTGGTGATGAATATTTGAAATGGGGGGCAGTTAAAAGGGCTATTGTTAATGTAAAGATGTGTGTTGTCATATATCAAGTTCATGGGCCTAGTCAAAAATATTAATTTGAAGGTCCAACAATTATGGTAAAAGGAGATGGATTCTACCTGGACGACTGAGGGATTCTTCACACGTCCAACAATTATGGATTTTCCTTTTTAGTTTTTGAAAATGAATTAGAATATTATTATTATTATCATCATATCAGACATTTTGCCTGGACAGTATAGCATTAGAATTACCCTTTTTGCATGCATTCAATTACAGTTGTTTTTGTTTCCACAGATCATGTTAGACCACAGACCATGTTAAGATTGTTGTCATCTCATCAAAAGCATACCTGAAGCTGTGTTTTGTTTCATTCACACATGTTTCAGTAACCCTTTGTTATTAGTCTGTCTACATCTGCAAAGCTCAAAATGCTCTGTTCCATCTTGTGATGTCACAAAGTGGTAGTTTTCAAGTTAACAGCTACCTTTTACCATTACACCGTGTTCCAAATTATTATGCAAATTGTGTTTAAGTGTCGTAAAGGTAAAATGTTTAGTTTTCCAGTGAAACTCATGGATGGTTTTGTGTCTCAGTGAAATCACCTCACACACCTGTGCCAATGAGTTTGCCTGGTGAGTCCATTTAAAGGAAAAACGACTTTAGAAGGACTTTCCACATTATGAAGCAGAGAAATCATTTCAAGCAATATGGGAAAGAAAAAGGATCTCTCTAGTGCTGAAAAGTGTGAAATAGTTGACTACCTTGGACAAGATATGCAAACCTTAGATATTTCACAAAAACTTAGGCATGATCATTGTACTCTTAAAGGTCCCATGACATGGTACTTCTTGATGCTTTTATATGGCTCCTTAATGGTTCCCTAATACTGTAAATGAATCCTTCTTCAAAATCAACACTCAGTGCATGAGATATGACTCTGACAGTCTTCATGAGGCTAGATATGTGTCTAAAATTCTTTATTGTGGGTGTTGCTTCTTCACTGCAAATGAGAAGGACAGAGAGATTGGCTGAGGAGCGGGGGGGCGGGTTTCCCCCGCAGCTTAGCGCAGCTTGGCTCCGCTGTGTCTGCCCTTCCATGAGAGACAGATGAGAGAGTTAGCAATGAAAAAAAGCATATTTACACAGAAAATAAAATTAAACCACTGGTATTTCAGAGGTCCAGAGGGTCGGGTAAGGGACCTGCGAGCCTAGAAACACTCGCAGGTGCCTCCAGGCAAATAAAAAAACGCATTTCGCATTGCGTAGCGCATTCACAGTCCAAACTCTCTGGGCGGGATATACAGGGATGCTGAGCGGAGACAGAGGGAGGGGCTGGAGCTGCATTTGCCGATCTGACGTCAAAAAGGTGCCTTGTCTGAACTCGCCCGTTTCAACACTGGGTTTGTGTAACGCAGAAAAGGACCGCAAATGCTCAGTTTAGACATTTCGCAACTTTTAGCCATTGGGGGGGGGGGGGGGGGGGGGTAAACAGGGTAGGGGAGCTCAAATTAACGTTCAAAAACCTCAGAAAGTGAAAATTTCATGCCATGGGACCTTTAAGAGATTTGTAGCTGATTCAGAGCACACAGGTTTGTGCAGATAAAGGCACAATGAGGAAGGTTTCTGCCAGAGAAATAAATTGGTTCAACCCTCCGGTCGTGTTCGCCTCCAGCCCCCTACTTTAGTGTTCCCGGTCAAAATTGACCGGTCTGTTTTAACTGCTCTTAAATTAGCACAAAAACAGTTTTTTTCAACACCAATTTTTTTATTAAACATTCTTTAGTTGAGAACAATGTTTCAAAGTTGTGTCTAACAACAATTTATAGAAGTAAACATTAAATAACATCAGTTAAAATACAATTGGGCACTGAAAATGAACAACAAAATTAACATATAATACAAAAAATAAATGGAAAACCAAACACCAAACTCAACAGGGTGTGTGTGTGTGTGTGTGTGTGTGTGTGTGTGTGTGTGTGTGTGTGTGTGTGTGTGTGTGTGTGTGTGTGTGTGTGTGTGTGCGTGTGTGTGTGTGTGTGTATTCATGCACATGAGTGGCATGTGGCACTCAGGTCAGAGTGGGCCTTGCAAACATAAGCATGACATTAGCAGCATGTCAGGCTAGTTTTGATGTCTCTAGGGGCACAGAGGCCACAACGCTTCCTTTTCTGCCCATGTCCTTGTTGGGGGAGAGCAGCCAGGGCAGCGGCTGGGGCTGGAGCTTGCATGCTCCTAACCAGACTGGCGGAGGCTGGTGTGCGGGGAATGTGCTGGCGTCGCTGTATAAGAGGAGTCACCAAAGCTTTCCCCAGCTCTGCGAGGAAAAGTTTCCTCTTAAAACTTTTCCCCTGATTCCAGGTTGGGTCGATTGCTGTCCACACCACATACGTGTTGAAAGCTGACACATCCAGGATGTTGTGGAACAGTGCCACAGGCCAGCGAGCCGTCATCCGCTTACAGGTGTATGTACCAGTAAGCTTCAATAAAGGAACAATAAATAATAAGATTAGGAACAATATTCAATCTGTCGTACACAAAATGCTATGATTCACCTAGATAAAAATAAAATAAAATGCATGATGAGACTTTACATTACCTTATCAAGGCAGTCAATGCCTCCCTTGTTCTTGTTGTAGTCCTGGATCATCAGGGGCTTCCTTTGTACTGTGCTCATCAGGATGACATTTCTGTTCTTCTTTGGAACGTATGACACAAGAGTGTGAGTGTCAGTGAATGCAAATTGTGATGAGAGTGCCTGTCTTCCTCTGGTCGATACCAGCGCAGGGGGAAGTTCGGGATTGTTCTTCCTCACTGTCCCTACCATGGTGAGCTTTATTTTCAGTAGCTCCTGACCAAGAGCATGTGATGTGAGGAAGTTGTCACGTGTGATATTATGTCCTTGGAGACCGGTTGTCATGTCCAGCACAACACGCATACCCTGGTTTGTGTATATGTGTGTGTGTGTGTGTGTGTGTGTGTGTGTGTATGTGTGTGTGTCTGTGTGTTTGTGTGTGTGTGTGTGAGTGTGTGTGTGTGAGCTGGGGCAGTGTGTATGTGGATGTTTTCTGTATGTTGAATGAATTTACTCTGGATACCCATTCATTTCCTATGGCGGTCACTTTTGACCGGGAACACCACAGGTGTAACAAGGTTGATTAAAACACTCAAAATTGAATGAAATAGGTGATCATCACTTTTATATGTTCAAGTACACAGTGTGGAGGATATCATAAGGTCTTGAGGTAATCAGATGAAAAACATAATATTTAGGAGTATTATAAGTTGTAAAACGGTCAGATTTGACCCGAACACGACAGGAGGGTTAAGACAGCTGCTGCTAAAATGCCATTACAAAGCAGCAAACAGGTATTTGAAGCTGCTGGTGCTTCTGGAGTCTAATGGACATCAAGGTGTAGGATTCTCCATAGGCTTGAAGTTATGTATTAACCTTAAACAAAAGCTCACAAGCAGAAACGGCTCCAGTGGGCCCAGAAATACATGAAGACTTATTTTCAACAGTCTTGTTCACTGATGAGGGCCGTGCAACCCTGGATGATCCAGATGGATGGAGGGGTGGATGGTTGGTGGACCATCCTGTCCCAAAAAGGCTGGGACGTCAGCAAAGAGATGGTGGAGTCATATTTTGAGCCAGAATCATGAGGAGAGAGCTGGTCGGTCCCTTTAGGGTCCCTGAAGGTGTGAAAATGACCTCTGTAAAGTATGTAGAGTTTCTGACTGACCACTTTCTTCCATGATACAAAAAGAAGAACCATGCTTTCTGTAGCAAAATCATCTTCATACGTCATTGGCTGCTATGGGCATAAAAGAAGGGAAACTCATAGTGTGGCCCTTATCCTCCCCTGACCCTACTGAGAACCTTTGGAGCTCCTCAAGTGAAAGATCTATGAGGGTGGGAGGCAGTTCACATCCAAACAGCAGCTCTGGGAGGCTATTCTGACATCCTGCAAAGAAATTCAAACAGAAACTCTCCACAAACTCACAAGTTCAATAGATGCAAGGATTGTGAAGCTCCTATCAAATAAGGGCTCCTATGTTCAATTGGAACTTGACCTGTGAGGATGTCTTGATTGAAATAGCTTTTGATTTCAGTAATACCCTAATGCTTCTAATTGAAAAATAAACAAATGACCATTTTCAGTTCTTTACAACAATAACATGGTTTGAAACTCTGTTGTGCAGAATAATTTGGAACAGTTAATTTTAAGTTTTTATTTTTGAAAAAAATACTGTTATCATTGGTAGGTTTGTTCAATAACATTCAAATTGTACTGTAAAGGTTGATGACTTATGATGATTGTTATTTATACTGACAATTTGGAAAAATCAGAGAAAAAATATTATTTGCATAATAATTTAGAAAGCAGTGTAGTTCAGTCTAAATTGACAATTCCAGGGCTAAAATCATCCAAATGATTCTAGTGAAGGTGTGTGGAGTTTAAAAACACAGTGGAGCACTTCCTGTATTACCACATGATATCACAACTCCAGGTTTTTGATGAGGAAACAACAGCTCAGAAAATACTGTAATGTGGAACTTTAAGGACATACTGTGGAACACTTCAAAGCAATAACATCCCCATGGAGACTGCAACCAGAAAAGTTACATAATCTACTATATGGGATATTTAGGCATTTATTGTTTGTGTGTGTGTGTGTGTGTGTGTGTGTGTGTGTTTGTAGCAGTTCCTGGATCATGTCTCCTCTTTGCTCCTCTGATTTCTGAACACATTTTTGAATTTCCAATGAAGGCTTAGCAGATTGCGCCGATGCTACAACAGCTGTAACAGCTGTAACATCGATAATTTGATTCTTTTCAGGCTAAAATTGTGTAACATTAGTCACTGGATTTAACATTATTACATTCTCAGGTGTTGACTGTCTTTTTTTGTGCAAAGCTAATGAGAATTCACTGTGTTGCTTCAAATGGAGAAAACCCTTAATCTGCTGTTTATTTTTTAGACAATGTTTACCCTACTAACGTGTCTATGCACATATTTCACATAAATTATAAAATAGCATTTTCAAATAGGGTGCAGGATTCACTATGTACTTAAGGTGGTAGTTAGTAGTTGGAGTTTGCATGTTCTCCCCGTGTCTGGGTGGGTTTCCTCCGGGCACTCCGGTTTCCCCCATCAACCCAAAACATGCACCATAGGTAAAATCCTCCAGCTTAGGTCCTGACCAAACCGAAGCAAGAAGATCATGGAGATGGTCCCCGGGCGCAGTAATGTGCTGCTCACTGCTCCTAATAACAGGATGGGTTAAATGCAGAGAAGAATTTCTCCTGTGTGAGATCAATAAAGTCACTTCTTCTTAGTTACTAGGCTGATAATTACAGAGGTATTTACTGTGGTACTTAGAATGGTACTTATGGTGGTACTTACTGTAGTATTTAGAGTGGTACTTAGGCTGGTAATTATACTGGTACTTACTGCTACTTTGGCTGGTAGCTATACTTGTGCTTATTGGTACTTACTGATACATACAGCATAACTAATAGCAGTACTTTTTGGCACTTCTAGCAGTACTTACAGTGGAAGAAGTGATATATGGACTAATAGTTAGTGGTACTAGTAGTGGTACTACTTGATACATACAGTACCACTTATAGCAGGACTTAGTGGCACTTATAGTGATACATGTAGTGATACATGGACTAATAGTGGTACTAGTAGTGCTACCTATAGTAATAAGTAGTTTCTATTTGATTACACTTTTTTACATGCTTCTCTTTTTGTTATTTATCTACTTTAATTTTTGCATGCTCTTGGCATCCAGGGTGGGCAGCAAAGTAAGAATTTTATTATACAGGGAAACATGTTTCTTTACTGTGCATATGACAATAAAAGCTTTGAATCTTCAATCTTGAATGTTAAGTGTATGGTTCATGTAGATCAATATGATAATGATTTGTTTATGTGCACTATATCAGATGCTGTAGTTAGGTTTGGTTCGCATGCTCCACCTGACATGTGCTGTATTTGCATGTAGTCCTGTTGGCAATGCCACGTTATGACGCTGTTGTTAACGTGATTAATACGCAAAGTAAACTTTATCATGGCCTCGTCATTTATTACAACGGTTAATATGTGTCCAAACTAGGGCTGCAAGAATTTGAATGGCAAAGGCTAAAACTATGCAGGTATCCTTTTCCCTGGCTGGTTCTATGTCTTAGTATTTTTATACAGCAACAACAGTACCATCCAATCTAGTGCTGCTACAATATTGAAATTTCAAACGTAAAAACGTTAAAAAATAGATTTAATACAGGTTTTGATACCCAAATTATAATTTTAAAAGCCCCTTTTTAGACAATATTGTGATTGGTAATACACAACTAATAGTATTTGTTTATTACCATGTGTTCTTACATGAGTTCTGATAAAACTTAAAATGTATTGATACTTGCAAATTGTGTAGCTTTTCTGTTGGAGGGTCCATCTTTTGTTTTTCTCCATGGAGATGTTATTTCTTTGTGCAGAATGTTTCACAGAATGGCATTAAAACCTTTCTATCTTCATGGAGACCAAACTAAACCAAGTTACAGGTCAGATCTGTGGAGAGGCACCCCCGCTCACAGCCAGAATTCCTGTTTTTCTAGATATTTTTGAGCTATAAAACCACCTGTAATTGGATACATGTAAAGAAGAGTTGTTTAATTTGGAACATTCAAAGCAGGGGACAGACCCCCAATTGAAAAGTTACATAGTACATGTTAAAATGCGTATCTCCTTTTGATACTAGTTGTAGTACTGATTAGTATCTGGTTTTCAATACGTCATCATTTAGAATAAAAGTTTTTCAGTCTCCTGTGATATATTTTTTAAACTTTCTTTTTTTGCCCTCATAAACAGCCATTTTAGATTTAATGTAGACAACATGCATGTCTCTGATTGGCTAATCCACCTGTCAATTAAGCCCATCTGAACGCAGGGTGATTCAGCAGAGACCAGACTCACATCTTTGAGAAGTATTGAAGAGTCTGTTTTCTGCAAGCAAGGTATCCATGTCCTGAAATGTAGAGGATTCCTGTTTTAGTTTAGTAGTTTTCAGTTTTCTCTCAAATGTTGGACCTCACTTTCTTCCAATATGGGTACTTGTGCACATTTAAAAACCAAGAGCTGCAGAATACAGAACAACTGTTATAATCAAATTACCAAATGGAGCCTTTCTAATGAATGATAAAAGCAGTTTAAGGTCACTGTTTTATTCAAGTCTCCAAGGAGAGCGGCACAAATTACACTAAATGGCCGTGCAGGGCTTTTAACATGAGGACGACTTTTATCTGAAACATTTTGGGCAATTTTTATAAAAAAAAATACAAGTATAAAGTTAATTATATTTACCTTTTTACAGGTTTGTGAAAGGTTTACTTGTCTCCATGGAGATGTTATGGCTTTGGCTTTATAGAATGTTCCACAGTGGATGATTTCCTGGAATTGCCAATCTTTAAGCAGCTCCCCTTAAAAAAGGTAAGGCTAACTTGAAAAATACCGCTATGATATCATAAGGTGGAACAGAGCATTTTGAGCTTTGGAAATGTAGACAGACTAATAATAAATAATTACTCAAACATCTGTGAATGAAACAAAACACAACTCCAGGTCTGTTTTGGGGGAGGTAACAACATTATAACATGGCTTAAAACTCACAACTGTGTTAAAACAATATTTTGAGAAATAAAGATCCACTATGTAACTTTTCTGGTAGAGGGTATACTACATACTTGTCTACATGGAGCTGCTTAAACCTTAAACCATCATCAAATAAGCTTGTTACCCTTTCAGGCCAAATTACAGGTCAGATCTGTGGAGAGATTACACTCACAGAAAGAATGCATGCTTCTCAACGCATTTTTTTGATAAAACACCTAAGTGAAAGTAAGTGAAAAATACAGCATATTTAATGAATAAGATTTATGAATTATTCTGGAACATTTTAGGCAAGGGAATAACATCTCCAGACCCTCTACAAGAAACATTACATAGTACAGTATAGTTTTCAATATTGAGTATGTACCAGTTACAATACTGTTAAAAAGCAACAAAATGTTGATAAATAAACAAACAAAAATGACTTGGCATAATTTATGATATATGTGTATGGGCATAATGTGTTATTTCTACACATTTGCAATAAATGTGAATTTTCTTTTACTTTTAGAAGCTCAAGCCCGACATTTGCAGGTCCTGTATGTTTTAGCACATTTCAGGTTGATTGTAGAGACATCTTGTGAATTTGTTGTTCAGGAGAATCTTTAAAAATCAAGAATCTATCACCTACATAATAATAATGGCATAATCGTCTCTTTGGCCAGTCAAATGTTGCCTAAAGGGCTTGTGGGTTGCTTCGACTGCTTCTGTGTCAGAAATGTACCATGTGGAGAGATAAACAGCCTCAGTGTGAATGGAGGAGTGCTTTAATATTTATATATTTATAACATGATCCTCACACACACACAACACACACACACACGTTGGGTACATGCTTATAATAATAATATTAAAAAAAAACAGATCACGCTATTTTCTGATCTACTGTGTTATAATGTTTTTAATGCTGTTTCTTCATCACAAACATATCTGGACTAATAATGCAGCATTTCTTATACATCTGTGAATGAAACAAAACACAACTCTGTGTTTTTTGATGAGGTAACAACATTATAATCTTAAAGAGTCAAACAATAGAATTTCCTCCACAAGCAATAACACGTCCTGTCTTATTCTGCATAAAAAACGCTAACCCTGTAGTTTAGATCATACTAAAAAAACATGCTCTGAAATGTGATTTTTGGATTAGTTTGTCAGTTCAGATTTCAGTCTTTTTGTCAATTCTTTTGGATGTGTTTAAAGGTGCATTATTTTCTCCATGGAGATGTTACTGCTTTGTCTGGACTGTTTTATAGTATGGCATTAAACCTTTCTATCTTATTTGCGAGCTATAAAAACACTTGCAATTGCATAAAAGTAAGGTAGAGCTGTTTAATGTCACACTGTGGAACAATCCAGCCAGAGCAATGACACATTCATAGAAACAAGCAGGTCATGGCCTCTCCACCAGAAGAGTTACACAAAGCACCTTTAAACATATCCAGAAGAATTGACAAAAATACTGAAAACTGAACTGACAAACTAATCCAAAAATCACATTTCAGAGCATGTTTGTAACTACAGAGTTAGCTGTTTAGCTATTTTTATGCAGAATAAGACAGGATGTTTGATTGTTTGTGGAGGAAATTGTACTTCAAAAATTGCAGCCTTTGCAATGTGCTCATTGCATTCATTCACATTTCACTCAATTGCATTTAATCTTATAGCACTACTGCTATACTCATTTCAAACTTAACTACAGTCACTACTAATGTAACGTAAACGTAAAGGTGCATTGTGTAACTTTACTGGTGGAGAGTCCGTCAAATACTTTTCTCCATGCAGATGTTATTGCTTTGTCTAAAATGTTTCACAGTATGGCATTAAACTTTTCTATCTTCATGGAGACCAAACCAGACCAAGCTACAGGTCAGATCTGTGGAGAGGCAACCCCGCTCACAGTCAGAAAGCTTGTTTTCTAGGTATTTTTGAGCCATAAAACCACCTGTAATTGAATAAATGTAAGGAAGAGCTGTTTAATTTTATACTGTGGAACATTCCAGGCAGACAAATGACATATCCATGGAAACAAGCAGGTGACAGACTCCCACCCAAAAGTTACAAAGTTACATCACTAATAAACCCATATCTGAATCATGTTGTTGATCTAATAAGACATGGGGGACCTAATTTCTTTCAGTAAAATTGTATATAGATAGACGTACCTACATCTGTCCGCAAACACACACAGAGAAGCAGAGTTGCCAGGTCTGCATCTTTATAGAGACTTTGGGCTTTTTTTTTTTTTTTTTTTTTTTTTTTTTTTGTCGCTTGCAGATTTATTATTTAAGAGGGACTTGTTTGACAGTACAAATCACCTCATCTGTTGCAATTTCAACCAAGTGAACTCTTTCTGGTCAAACTGTGTTAAAAAAAGCTCAGATTAAAGTCACCCAGAGGAGTGCTTTCAGTTAGCTGCTAGAAATAACTCAAATAAAATGTTAATGTTTAAGCCATTATTGATGCTAATATGCTAATATAACTATGTGTATCTCATTGACTGCATGCACATGGTAGGATTGGATCAGGATTGGGTTGATTTTTTCACACTTGCTCGGCGGGTGGTCTGTCTTCCAATCCGAGTGCACATGCATGTCGCGCAATCAGATTCAGGTCAGCGACCTGGCACGCTCCGCAATGCTATGTGGCGCTGTAGTCCAACTACTTCCGGGTGATGGCTACTCAATAAAAACAAAACACAATACAACACAGATATCTGGCAGTATACTGCAATGGCTTTTCGAGGAGTTTGACAGAGCGGCAGTGGCGTACTTGTTGTGCATTCTGCAGTTAGGTTGTTCGTATGAACGACAAAACAGCGTTTTTGGTTTCTTTAATACAACACAAACTGTGTTGTCGGCGTTTGATATTACAAGCAATCGAGGACAACGAAAATTACGAGGACTGGGAGCTATACCGCACACGTTTTAATCATGTTCTGCCTTGTTGTTTTTTGTTGCGTGCATCTTTTGTGCCACAAATAAAGGCATTACATTTGTAGCTATGGATTTATCGTTCATTTATGTAAGGTCTGGGGAAAATTACACAACCACACTTTCATTTTGTATGTCTTTGTAATGCTTAGCTTATATTCTGTTGTCTCTTCCACTCTGTTTTGTCCTGTCTGAGTGAAAAATTTCCACACTGATTTTAATATTTACGTTTTTAATATTTAAGTTATACAACAGTTTAAAAAAAACACACTCTTCTGATACTAAGAGGTCACAATAGATAACTCAAAATGTTTGTAAAAGTACCCTGTGCGTTATTTCAAAATTTCAAAACTCCATGCACAGCTTCCAGGTGCTGGTAACAACAGGAACATTGAATAATCCCAGAAAAAAATGGTGGAAGATGGGACTTGTTGGTTCCGTGAAGAACGCTGTCGTAATGCGGGCAAGTTGTACGGTCTTGACCGCTCTCCCGTTGTTCTTTCTTGCCGTGGCACACGCCGCCCTGGCGTTTTTCCACTTGATTTTGATTTGCTCCGGGGTCCAAGCAAACCCTGCCTCGGTCCAGTAGTGCGAGCTTGTAGCTTTCTTCACAGCCACAGTTTTCGTCTGAAAGTCCGGCAACAACAAGCGCTACTTATGACGTCGTAGGCACCCCCTACCACTCCTACAACTTCCGGGTGACATTCCTGAAATTCTGGCGCGCCTATGCGCAGTATGCTAATCCAATCCAAAATCATTCACATGACGACTCCAAGTGGTTTGCTATCGGTTTGGAGTTTTCCATGTGCACGCAGTCATTAGTGCTAGTTCAGTTGTGATACATGGTGTTTAGTGCACCCCCTCCTCACTGAGAACAATAAAGTTTGATTCTTTTATCTGATGTCTGCTCCTGAAGCCTTCCTCAGATTTACTCCTCTGTTCTGTGGTTTTCTTCGGGATGCCGCTAAATATGACACATTTGATTGACAGCTGAAAAATGGAGGCTCAAGGAAAGGAATCAAGAAGAAAGCAAGGAAAGAGAATTGAGACACGGTCCTGCAGGTGTTTGCTCAGGTCAAACAGGGCTGCTTCTGAAGGAGCACGTGGGATGGAGGAAGTGAAAATGCTGGCACTTGCAGTGAGGGGGAGAAGTACAGTACTTGATACCAGTCACATTTTCACAGCTAATCTCTTTCTTTCTTTGTATAAAATAATCAAGACAACAAACAACAATTTAGATATTAATCATGAGTATTTTTCAGTAATTAAATACTGAAAACACTCATTTGTATTAACTGGATACCAGATTCTTACCATGCCTCTTTTTGCAGTTTGGACTTAAGTGTTCAAACAAAACGTCATGTATATATTTTTGTGCATATTTAGGCAGCTGGAGGGGCCAAACTGATATCGGTTTCTACTGGAGATTTATGGACAATAGGTGATATGCTAAAAAGGGCAAATATCGGCATGATATATCAGCCAGAGATATACTGTTTTTTGTTCAATTAATATTTCAATTTTGTGCATAATAATGAAATGTATTCCATTGAATTTTGCAGTATTGGTTTTGCAAGACTCTTGATACTCTTTTCTCGGTCTCCCGAACCGGTTCCCCTCGGTTGGACTTCTGACCTTGGCCCTTATACCCAGTGGTGTTTGTTCCCGTGCCCACATCCCCCGTTGTGTCTTCTGAGTACTTTGCAAATGTTATTGTGGTTTTGGTGATATGTAACTTAAATAATAAAAGATTAAAAAAACAAACAAACTATGTCTTGTCTTAAAGGTGCACTGACTTTTTGGTTGGGAGTCTGTCGCCTACTTGTTTCTATGGATATGTCATTTCTCTGTCTGGAATGTTCCACAGTATGACATTAAACTGCTCTACATTACATTTATTCAATTGCAAGTGGTTTTATAGCTCAAAAATATATAGAAAAACAGGCATTCTGACTGTGAGTGGGGTTGCCTCTCAAAAGATCTGACCTGTAACTCAGTCTGGTTTGAGATCGAAAGGTTTAATGCCATACTGTGAAACATTCCAGACAAAGACTTCACATCTCCATGGAGAAAAGCATTTGACAGACCCTGCAACAAAGAAGTTACACAATGCACTTTTAACTGTATTTTTATTAAAGTACATTACTGAAATTGCTGAAAGGTTAAATTACTGAAAGATTAAATAAATTGAAAGGTGAAATAAACAAATGAAATTAATTAAATGAAATGAATTACACAAACATGCCATCATGTTTTTGAGAGTTAAAGCTAATTGTTATTTTTCTGCAACAGAATACATACACTTTCGACTTTTTCACACTAGTTTTACAGTCCAGTAGAAACTCTTATTCCAATTCCTCTGCCCTGAATACAGTACAGTCCTCTGTGTTGTACTCACAGTGACCCCAGCCCCGTTCTGCTGCTGTCACTGCCCATCAGTGTCTGTGTGTCTCCTGTATGTGAGAGGAGCTCTGAGATAACCCACCTCCATCATGTACTGATCCACCACGTGCAGCTCCGACACTGGGCCCTTGTGTGATCTGTACATCTCCACATCGTCTATGGTCGGAATGTACCTGTAAAATAGAGAAACACATATTTAATCCAGTTATGCTAAACTATAATTATACACTTTACTTAGCCTTAATAAAGCATGAATAAAGACTTCATTCATATAATCAATCAAAATCAGACAAACTTTATTTATTATAGAGAACTTCTCAGCACTCAAGGTGACTAAAGTGTTTTCCAGTAAAATCAACAGAACATAAAAACATTAAATAATGGGGAAAAAAACAAAAAAGAAAAAGAAAGAAAACAAATTATGCAAAGTGTCACTGCATTATCATATTTAAACAGGCCAAAAAATATGAACAATCAGTTCAGATTTAGGTTAGTTAAATGTGCACTGTGTAACTTTCTGGTGGAGGGTCCGTCACCTGCTTGTTTCTATGGATATGTCACTGCTCTGCCTGGAATGTTCCACAGTATGACATTAAACAGCTCTACCTTACATTTATTCAATTACAGGTGGTTTTATAGCTCAGAAATACCTAGAAAAACAGGCATTCTGACTGTGAACTGAGATCTCCACAGATCTGACCAGTAACTTGGTCTGGTTTGGTCTCCATGAAGATAGAAAGGTTTAATATGATACTGTGAAACATTTCAGACAAAGCAATAACATCTCCATGGAGAAAAGCATTTGCCGGGCCTTACACCAGAAAAGTTACACAATGCACCTTTAAGTAGTTACTAATCCTGAATCCAGATTTTCATCTTTATCAACATAGTATATTCAAAACAACTATTTGTGAACCTTCAAAACAAATGCTGAAGAAATTATTGAGAAGTTATTGAAGTTGAAGTGATGACTAACCCTATGCGTGTGATTTCTACCTGTATGCACTTATGAATATGCACGCACTTTTTAATACTGGATAATGTATAGAATTGTTTTGAGATTGTTTATTTTAGAATTGCTTATATTTTAAGATTTTATCCTGCACTAGCCTGTTAAGATTGTACCTTGTATTTGATATGTGATTTCTTTTTATTATATTGTATTGTATTTTTATTGTATTTATAATTGCACTTTATCGTATTTTTGTATTGTATTTTATGATGTGAGGACTGCAGATGGAAATTAGCTTTGAGCTAAATCTGGTGCAGACATCTTTTTAATGAAACTGCACACTGTCCTTAATAAACTAAACTAAAAACTAACCCTAACCCTAACCCATGCATTTAAATCCTAGACATGACATGACTAAAATGTGGTAAAAACAATAATCTGTATACTTTTGAGATACAAATAACATTATTGTGTGGTCAGCAGCTCCAAATATTATTTCAGCCTAATCTCCAAAGTAAATTGTCATTGAACGTTGTGTTCCATTGACAGGTCTGTGGTAATGAGTCTTAATCGGCATAAAAGGCAAAAATAACCATTTTCAACAGCAGACCTTGATGCATTCAGAGTGTACAGTACGTTCACTTTTAAAGGTAAAATATGAAGGCTCCAAAGAGACACGAGCACTGCAGGTACTTCTTCCACTTCCAATTTTCTTTCACCAATTCAACATACTATAATGCCTTACATTTGTATTGCACTATAAGCTTGACAAGAAACTGTATTCATTCGGTCACGCCACAAAAATGAACTTGGAATTGGCTCTTCAAACTTGCCATGTTAAAAGTGCATTATCTAACTTTTCAGGTGGAGGGTCCGTCAAATGCTTTTCTCCATGGAAATGTGATTGCTTTGTCTGGAATGTTTCATAGTATGGTACTAAACTTTCATGGAGACCAAGCCCGACCAAGTTACAGGTCAGATCTCTGGAATGGTGACCCCACTCACAGTCAGAATGCCTGTTTTTGTAGGTATTTTTGAGCTATAAAACCACCTGTAATCGAATAAATGTAAGATAAAACTGTTTAATGTCATACTGTGGAACAAAGACATATCATAGAAACAAGCATGTGACGGATCCCAAACCAATAAGTTACATAGTGCACCTTTAAATTAGCTCCACAAACTTGCCATGTTAATCTTTTGGTTTAAAGTCCTCTGAACTGACCACAATCACATGGTCTGTTCAGTTGAATAATGGCACCACGTTCTGATGCTATCATGAACAAAATAAATTCACTTTGTGCCAGTTTTTGTTTCATGTGGGTAGGCCCAGTAGTTAGAGAAATGAACCATAAACCAGGTCC
Source organism: Paratrypauchen microcephalus (assembly GCA_036785185.1). Taxonomy (NCBI): domain Eukaryota; kingdom Metazoa; phylum Chordata; class Actinopteri; order Gobiiformes; family Gobiidae; genus Paratrypauchen; species Paratrypauchen microcephalus. Next base: position 77,262 of record JAVJIX010000407.1, read on the forward strand.
ACAAATCAGCAGTTAACAGTAAAAGGATCCATGGGTCAGCGGGACCCTTCTGCCAAGCAACAAAAGAAGCAGCTGAAATGAGTGCATCTGGTGTCATGTGTGCTCAGAAAACATCTCCAATTATTTATCTCCATATTAAGACCAAAATGACTTCTGTATTTTAAACAGAACATTTGCTAATAGGGAAAATACACAGAGCATTTTGAGCTTTGGGGATGTAGACAGACTGATAAGAAAGAATTACTCATGTGTGAATGTAACAAAATACAACTCCAGGTATGTTTATCATGAGTATAACACAAATTTTACCATAGAATGCTCACCTGTACTTTAGCTCAGTTTAATCTATAGTGATCTTGCAAAGTTATGATGTCTCGTGAACACAACTTATTCTACAAAGTTCAAAATATTAACCATAAAGCTTCCATAATTATAAACCAGCTGTAATTTATTTAGAATTCACTGCATTGCAAAACATGAATTATCCATGTTTTTATTTTATTTTGAATCTAACTTATGAATAAACAAGTGTGAATGTCAAAGCAATGAAATCGAGTCAAACATGCTACACTTATTTTTGAAAGCTGTATTTGAAATGCTGGAGATGGGACATACACTATAAACACACACATGGAACCTTCACACTTTTAGTCTCATTTTAAATTATTCATCAGTTTTTTTGCAAAACACATTTTTCCTTTTTGACCTTTGCCCCATGTACTTCCTCTTATTCCATTAGACAGATGCTACATACAGACAGAGCGAGAGGAACACCGAGTGTTTTTGACTATACATTGTAAAAATGTCAATGTACATAAAATTAAATTTCGAAAATCTAAAAATTTTTAAATATTGTTGTCTTGTATATAAAGTCCTAAATGGCATTGCCCCACCACCTATGGTAGAATTCATCAAAAAAAGGAGCCGTGAGACCAGCACGAGATCCACAATGAGGGGAGACTGTGAAGTCCAGTTTAGAAAATGCACCTTTGCCCAAAACGTTCTTTCTATAAAGGGCTGTTTGAGCTGGAACACTCTGCCTGCTGCAGTCAGGGACAGCGCCACCTTTGGGTCTTTAAAAAAACAACTAAAGGGTTGGCTATTTAATAATCAAAGATGTGATCACTAAAAATCATTTTAATCTTTTAATCTTTTTAGACTAGTTGTGTGAGAGTGTGAATGTGTGTATGAAGCTGAGTGTGTGAAAGTAAGTTGTAGTGAGTGAGTGAATGAGCACTATCATAGGCACCTTAACTAAAAGCACTTTTAGAATGTGAATGTGAGTGCATGAAGCTGAGTGTGTGTATGTAAGTTGTAGTGAGTGAGTGCATGAGCACTATCATAGGCACCTTAACTAAAAGCACCTTAGTATTAGAACTACCTCATGGCATTTTAAGTGATTGTACAGATTTGTTTTATGTCTTGTCCAACCATGTGTATAATGTTTGTTGTATTGTCTTAATCTAGACTGTGTTTTTTATTATTGTCTGTCACTGCATGTTTTGCTCTTTTTCTGTATCCTGTTTTACCCCTCCCAATGGGACTACGGATGGAAATTAGCTCCTAGCTAAATCTGGTGTATTTACAGCACTAGTCGTTCATTAATACATGATGTCCCATTCAAATAAATAAATAAAATAAAAAATAAAAATAAAAACATAAAACTAACTTTGTGTAGTGGTAATTTACTTGGGATAAACCACAATACACGAATTATGCAGTCATAATTTTAATATGCTTTTTCCCCCAGGTACTATAACATATGTAGATGTGGGGAAGCTAGCCCAATGTGGTCAAAGACAAAGACAAAAACTGATTAAAAAAATAGACTTCTGGTGTTAACGCAAAATAACGTAATCACAAATAAACTGTTCAAACAAATAAACAGAAAATACGTAACTTAAATCAAATACAACGCAGCAACAACATGCACCGAACTGCACAGAAGTCTTAACTTAAATCAAATACAACGCAGCAACAACATGCACCGAACTGCACAGAAGTCTTTTTTTCCCTAATGGACTAAAATAGACTGCTTATATACACTCCTCAGCAGGAAGGACCTCCCCCAGGTAAATACCATATTCCTTTGACAGGTAACACGTGTAACAGGTGTAGGTGTACCTGTAGCAGTATTCAAAGCAAGGATTTATAAATTATGAGGGCCTAAGTGTTTAACCTAAACTAAACTAAACACTAATATATATAAACCAAATAACACAAAACAATAAAATAAAAAGGAGCTGAAACCATATGGCCAACCTACTGTAATACATCCCCTCCTTTGTCTCCAGACCATGTGGAGCAACAGGTAAGTAGGTGGATGTATGATGTAACTGAAATGTATTAACAAATAAAAGTACATTTAAATTAACAATGCTTAGGATCAGAAGAACCGTTGACTCGCCAAGATAGTCAAGTACTAATAGCATGCAATAATAGTACATGGTAAAAAAGTGTTGGAAAAAGTGCAGGGGAAGAAGTAAACAATATAATTTTAAAAAATGTAATAAAATATAATAAAATACAAAGGTACAGGTAGGATTAAATAAGGTGTAAGTAGAGTATTTCACAGATTGCACATAATAATATTAATTGTTCATTTGTTCATTAACTGCAAAACTGATAGACGTTTTACTGTAACAAGCAGCTGGTTTTCATTTCATGTTTTTACTGTTGAAAATTGACATTTTTGAACCCTTCATGTAAGTCATATATACATTTTTTGTACTTAAATGCAAGTTCAGAGAAGTGGGCGGTGATAGGGGGTAAGTGAAAACTGGAATTTTATGAGCACTACAGTACAGAACAATACAGGGTTGCTCAAACAAACATAATTCAATCGAACAAAAACTCAGAATACACAGGACATATATTTTTTTGTATAATAGGTCTCCTTTAAATAAAACATACTGTACTTGTGTCTTCTATCGTTATAATCTACATTCGTGGATCCTTACGTTGTATTTTGAGCATTTTGATCATCTATTACAACTTAATTAAAGAAACTAGTCCAGTGTGTGCCAAAATCACTGCACGACGCTGACGAATGTTATGCATATCACTGACTAAGAAAATAAAACTGGAGAACAAAGCAAGTACAGACCAGTGGACATGAAAATGGGAGTAGATCAGAGCAACGAGGTCTTGAACACAGGAGAAAAAAGACTACTCAAATGTGCACAAATCACTCTAAATACAATTTCGGAGGGTAAATGAGTAGGGGAAACAACTATAACAATGATAAAAGCTCTGAAAAGTCCATTTAGGTCTTCTTTAAACTTTTTTATAGTGCAAAACAGAGGCCATTTTCTCCAGTCTGCTGCACTCAGTCTGAACCCAGTTTTAAACTGTACTCTCTTCTGGTCCTATTTCTTTCTCTCTTTTTCAACCAAAATCATTCACTTTTTCATGAGACCAGCTCTGCGCCACTGGAGACACCATGCATTATCAATATTTCAGCACCGGATTGGAGTGGTCCCTTTCAACACTGTACTCCTCTGGCTCTTACTATTTGCGGTGCATTAAAATATATATCTTTTACTTTTTCCTCATGTGGAATTAATAAGGCCTTCTATGAGATCAGGAGGACAGTGCTGCAGGCCAGTGGCTGAGTGAACGTCAGGTACTGGTGGTTTTCTGATGTGATGTCATACTAAAAGATGATGGGAAAGTGTTAGTTTTCCCTATTTATTATATTGGATTTTCATGACAAATCTTCAAAAAGAAAAGTCACAAAGGGCAGTCCTGCATGATGTTACATAGTACTTGAAACTGGAGTGGCCACGGTAGGCAGTACACAGAAAAGGACTAAGAACAGTAGCCTACACGTTACTAAGACACCATATAAAAGCAACAACAAAAAAAAGGCTGATTTTAGTGTTTAGTTTCACTTTTTAAAAATATTTTCAGTCTCTTGCATGTGGGGGTGTCATAATGCCAGATGAGGGGCAAGAGACATTTTTCCCTATTGATTACACTGTATTTTCAGTCTAATATCTAAAAGGTAAATTCATGAATATTGAACTTGATCATTTCTACTGTATTAGTGTGATGCCATAGCCATTATTCCATTTCCAAACTTTCCTCCATGTCTGCTGCCTCCTTAGTGCGCATCAGTCGGCCAGCTCGAGCGTCTTCCATATTATGTTGCGTCACACTTAGGGTGTGACATCACGAGTACCGCCATATCACTTTTCGTTTTCGTAATGATTTATTTTCCCCTATCTGTGCTAAGAACCTATTATTAGGATATTTTTGGTTTATGGTAATATTTGTGATTTTTCGGTATGGGGGAATGATCCATTTCTATTTGTAGAGAAATAGCTGTTATTCTTCGTTAACTGATTTGGGGGAGGAGCCTCGTATTATAAAAGGGTTCTCTCATCTTCACAGAGGCAATGTGTGTTAAGAGGAAGAGCTATTCACGGGCTGCTACAGACAAATCCATGACAGTCAGTGACCAGACCTCTTAGCTCACAGTATGAGGTTTAGCTACCCCATCTGTATTAGAGGTGTGCAAACATATAAAAATATTGATATGTTGTGATACTAAATTTGGTGATACAGTATCGTTCTCGTGAGCTGCTATCGATATAATGTCAAGAGTACTGTTTGGTATCTTTTAGCAATTTGTTTTGTGACCTCACTAGAGTTTTGTTGCTGATTTAGTGGAAGGAAACTGTTGATGCAATACACTTGACATATTCACTGATTTGATGATTAAAATACATGTATAACTTTGCACAGACAGTGGTTTAACAAAGAAATATTATTGTTACAATGTATCAAGAGCATTATATTGATTATCACATTTATTTTATTTATTCTTTTATTTAATAGAGACAGTGGATATTAATGAACATCTACAACACTGCAGTGTAAATACGCCAGATTATAGCAAAAATGCTCATTTCCATCTGTAGTCCCTAGGCAGGTGACACCACAGCAAAAAAACAAAAACAATGACAATATATGCATATATCACCATATCGTGATAATACCGTAACGCCGTGATTCCCAGCCCTAATCTGCATTGAATATTATTGGCCTATACAATGTTGTGATCTCATCTGAAACCCAGTGGTATAGAGGACTACATACCTGCCCCTATTCTTCCTGAAGCTATACGTCAATAGTGTCCATCTCCATAAATAACCACCAAGATAAAAGTTTTATTACTGCTTCTCTGTTAAAAGGTTCAGGTTTCTGCTCTATAACCAAACTGTGAGGTGGGATGGTGTAGTCAGACCCAACAAGGGGAGGAGGTAAGGATGTGCTATGAATCAAATGTCATTCAAGGTTCAGTCCTTTGAATTTCCTGCAGAATTTGTTTGTAATGGTCAGTGATCAGCTTAAGTAACTTTTTAGTTGAGGGTCCATCACCTGCTTGTTTCTATGAATATGTCATTTCTCTGTCTGGAATGTTCCACAGTATGACATTAAACAGCTCTGCTTTACATTTACATTACTGATTTCTTGGTGGTTTTATAGTTCAAAAATACCTAGAGAAAAACGGGCATTTTGACTGTCTGACCCGTAACTTGTTCTGATTTGGTCTACATGTAGATAGAAAGTTTTAAAACCATACTATGAAGCATTCCATACAAAGCAATAACATCTCCATGGAGACAAGAATTTGACGGGGGGGGGGCTCGTGGTTTTGGGTAAACAACAAGCATGCTGCTGTATCACACGTCGTAATGGATCTAACACGTGTTTTGGACTAAATTGTTTTACTGGATTTTATTCGCTCGATCCTTACGGACAGATTGATACCAAGCTTGTGGTGAAATACAGAGTTTGACCTGTGCAAGGCCTTCAAAGATAAGCTAAGTAACAAACCTCATTTTGTGCTTTTCCGTATAAAAGCCCCATGTGCTCAGGGAGTGATTGTTGTGCCGGGAAATGAATTGCATAGTCAAAAAGAGGAGACTGTAAGGTTTCATTTGATATGTAGATTGTCATGGTACACGATCGGGAATGTGTGTTTTCATGCGAAAAGGAAAAAAAAAAAAACAGTGAACGGGACACCGCGTTTTATTAATACCGTTGTTGTCGGCCGGGTGTGCGCTGGGTGCGCGCAGGTGCGCACGCGGGTACGCGAGCTGCCCGCTACGGCGCGTCCGGGTGACCCTCGAGGTTTGCCGTAGCTAAAACAGGAAGTGCCATAGCCACTATCCACCTATGCGCCACGAATCCTACACACTGGACCTTTAAGACAAAAACTCGTCCACCCAAAGGACAAAACACCGAGCCACAAACAAAGCAATGTGGTCTACTCCATTCAGTGTAGTGAAGACTGCAGTGAGCGCTACATTGGAGAAACAAAACAGCCACTTCACAAGAGGATGTACCAACACAGGCAGGCGTGCCAGAGTGGACCGTCATCTGCCGTACATCTTCACCTAGAAGCCACGGGCCATTCATTTGAGGACAGTGAGGTTCAGATCTTAGACAGGGAAAAGAACTGGTTTGAGAGGGGAGTTAAAGAGGCGATTTTTGTCAAAAAAGAGAATCCTTCTTTAAACAGAAATGGGGGAGTCAGACATAACTTGTCTCCCATTTATAATTCCATTCTCAAACCAAAGTCAAAACAGACAAAAGAAACAATAGGGCAGACAGGTCAGGGCCAGAGGTGTGGAGACGGTCGTTAGGGTTGAATAGGTATGCTAAACTAGACGCCAGAGAAATTCGAAAAACAAAAGAGAGAAACTCAAAAACAAATTAGTTGAGATAGTTTCAGAATAATTTCAGTATAGTTAGCTCCCTGCAGCTAGATATAAGCAGTGTCTAACCAGCACTCGAACTAGAATTGACGAAGCCTCACGGATGAGCGGCGAAACGTTTTAGACGTCCAGTTGACAAATTGAATTTCTCCTTTTATCATAGGTGCACTATGTAACTTTTTCGATGGAGGTCTGTCACTTGCTTGTTTCTATGGATATGTCATTGCTCTGCCTGGAATATTCCACAGTATGACATTAAACATTAAACAACTCTCCACAGATCTGACCTGTAACTTGGCCTGGTTTTGTCTACATGACGATAGAAAGTTTTAAAACCATACTATGAATCATTCCAGACAAAGCAATAACATCTCCATGGAGACAAGAATTTGATGGCATCTCCACCAGAAAAGTTGCACAATGCACCTTCATTAATTCATCTTCTTCCGCTTTTCCATTTTCTGGGTCGCAGAGGCAGCAGTCCAAGCAGATCTGCTGCCCAGAACACAATGCACTATGAATCCTCCCGCGGGTGGTGGGTCCACAGGAGGACGGCTCATGTCACAACAGGCCTTGATGTATCTTCTGCCATGGGGGCTACCAGTGTCCACAGACACTGGGGAGGAGGTGGGTTAAAGGACACAAGGACACAACGGCAGCACTCATCTGTGGGAGCTGGGATCACACGCGGTCAACCTGTCAAGAGCGGGATTCGAACCGCCAACCGAGCTACTGCCGCCCACAATGCACCTTTCATTTTTACTTCAGTTTTATTTTGTTGTATACAATGCACCTTTCATACGACAAAATAAAACTGAAGTAAAAATCGTGATTGACCAATTTGAGGAAAGAGGTCATGTTTTTTGTAATATGTTTCAAATATTAATATAAAAGATAATAATGCATTTCCAAAAATTCTAATGCATGACAAGCTTCTCAGAGCATTACAGTGAACCATAATCATTTATTTCCAACATGTGATAGTGGCAAGTTAATTTTGTAGCCACAGCTGTTCTGAGAAGGTGGAAGTGAGACTTCCGTGCAATAATTATTCTCATTATGTTTTGAATGTGGTTTTGAAGTGGAAAGGACATTGAGTTCTGGCATTTCAGACTCCAAAATATTGTCAGAGATTGTATGTGAATGAACGAAAAAACAACACTCCAGGTATGTTTATGATGAGGAAACAACATTATAACATAAATATAGGCATAAATAATATTGTCAAATCTACTCAATGATCTGTCGCCATATGTTTACATGTACAATCAGCACAACAATGAAATTCGTAACTCATTTGGGGGTCTGTCACTTGCTTGTTTCTATGGCTATGTCATTGCTCTGCCTGCTTTACATTTATTCAATTACAGGTGTTTCAAATCTTAAAAATACCTAGAAAAACAAGCGGGGTTGCCTCTCCACAGATCAGATCTGTAACTTGGTCTGGTTTGGAATATCTCTTCAACAGAACTACACAAACATCCATAACTCAATCAAAATACTACTCTGGGCAAGCTACTGATGAGGTAACAAGATTATACCATGGTTAAACCTCATCAAAGTACATTTTAGATATTATGTCCCCTTTAAATAAAGCAAACTTTGAGGAAAGGTCAACAGTTGGGACGAATACATAATTTTGTGTCATTTAACTGCCTTCAAAGTGAAACTGCAGCGTGGAGGTCTCATTTTCTGGAATATCTTCAAAAACGCGCAGCAGTTTTGTCCCTGGCAGCAACAAAACATCAGTGCCCACAGCTCGCTCACTTTTCAACCTCCACGAGACACCGTACACAACGCATACAAATCAGATGCAGGATTTTGAGGGACACAGGCCGGTACCACAATAGTAGCCACTGAAGTAGTAGTAGTAGTAGTTTTAAATTTAGAAGTACTAATATATATGCTTACAATAATCTATTTTAATTTATTTTCAACAAATAAAATAAATAATATCATTTTAGACAATAATATTGATAATTTTATGGACTAAAAATTTATTAAAATTATTAGTCCATAATATTTTAGCCCAATCAAACCCTGTGAACTGACTGTTATAGAAGAAAGTAAGGAAGAAATATTAATATTAAAATTAATATTAAAATCAATATTAAAAGTATCAGTATTAGTCGCACTAATAATTTCTTTGATATATACTGTAGCACTTTTCAAGATACCAAAAGAGTGTTGTGTTTCGTTATTCATTCATACTGCATATTCACTCAAGGCTACCCATCTGCACCATCAGCCCCTCTGACTCCCTACGTGCAGAGTAAACGGTGAAGAGTACTGCCCAAGGACACAATGAAAGCATGCACTGGCCAGAGTTATGTGTTAACAATTAATACCCCATAGAAGTTTATACCCAGTCTATAAGTATTCATTTGTAGTGTAATTTTGGGCCTTGCAAATGTTTTTTATTTTTATTTTTTTTTTTTCTTCCCTATTACACTGGTCTTAAAAGCAAAATGCTTCTGGAACAAAAGTAGTGAATTTTTTCTTGGTTTAGGTCACTAATAAAGAAAAAGCAAGTCAGAAGTGCTGATTGGCTATAGTATTGGGTCAAAATAGGAAATTCATGCAAAATAAGGCAAAAACGGTAGTTTATCAGAAGGTGCAGTGTGTCTACTAGCAACAGTTCTATCTGAAAGCCTGTCTGCACATTCCAATACATTCATTTATATATATATATATATATATATATATATATATATATATATATATATATATATATATATATATATATATATATATATATAATACATATCTCGAATACATTAGCTAAACAGCACAGTTATCAATTGATCATCTTATCAATATAAATGAGATTTAGCCACTTTTATCTCGGAAGTAGATCGAGTCCAAAAATTCAGTATGCAGTTCACAGCAGGAGATTGAAAAAAAAAATCCATATTGGATTATCCCTACGACAAAAACATTCCACATCGTTTTTGACCTCTGTGTGTTTCCGTGAACAGTGAACACAATCAAGCATCAAAGGACAACCATCACGATTGCTCTGAAGGTAGAGTGACTTAACGCAGGGAGCAAAGTGAGCGGCAAAAACAAAACTGAAATGAAATAAACACGCCCATTGCTCTGCACTTACAATACTTCATCTGCCATCCGTCGGGGGTTCTAACAACATCACAGCACATTTGTCTCACTGGGAACCAGTTTTCTACTATTTAAGTCAGCGACATGTCTCTTTTATTATGTCGTTTTAGATAAATATTCTGATTTAAAATGCAAATTACAACACAAAGCTCCATGGTAAAAAAAAAAAGAAAAGAATATTGGACTATACCTACAACAAAAACATTACAGATCCTTTTTTAACCTCTGTGTTTCCATAGACAGTGAAAACTCAAGAGACATTTTTGGGCGCACCTTCTGAGCGCTGTGATGTGCTCGTCAGACAGACCTCCATCCTCCTTCTTTACAATGAAGAGTCTGTCCTTCAGCTCGCCTGGACCCACAGGGAAGCTTTTCAGGAAAATATCTGTGAAAAAACACACATACAAAAACAAAGTAGATTAAAACAACACGTAAGCAACACAGCTCATCCAGAACATAAAAGGTGCTCATCTGACAGTTCGCTCTTTGGAGATGGAGAAGCTCAAAGAGTTCTTTCCTTAATCACTCACAGAATCCACAGATGAGACGCTCTTATTTGCATGGTTTACCGTCAAGTGGAAGCCATTACATTAATTATCACCTCAAAATAATGTGAGATTGTGGACGCGAAAACATTTAAATTGTGGCAAGTTTAGGTATTTATTAAAGTGGCTATACACAATGTTTTTTCATATAGTTGAGCTTCATTTGAGATTCAGGAAGTGTGCTGTTAGCATGGTAGTTTTTGTAAGCATTACCGTGATGGCAAAACCCAGCTCTGGCCTCTGACAACTGTGAAAACTGCTTATAATAAGGATGCTGTGCTCGTAATGCATAAAGTAAGTGAGGAATAACTTTGGACCACTGCAAACTGTTTCGAAATGAATTAATTCTGATTTTCGCACTTTTCAGACAGTAAAAGTCACGTACAGCTTCTTAAATACTAACTGTACACACAACTTACTCTTTAGTCCCCATTACCATATGAATACTGCGCAATTCAAATCTCCTGTTTAAAGATGTTATGCCTGTTATTTTGCCTAGAATGCTCCATATTAAGGCATTAAACATTTTTATCTCCATGGAGACAGGTAAGCAGTGCAACCAGGCCAAGGTACTGGTTAGATCTATGAAGAGACGACCCTGCTCACACAAAAAATGCATGTGTTTAAAGTATATACGTATTTGGCAATACAAACACCTGCCTGGGTGGACCTTGCCCTCATAATAGGAGTACAAGTCTGAAAGTTGCACTATGTAACTTTTTTGGAATGGTCCACCACCTTCTTGTCTCGATGGAGATGTTATTGCTTTGCTGGACACTTGAGTATTTCACATAGCCAAGTTAGATCTGCGGAGAGGCAACCACGCTCAGATTAAGAATACATGTTTTTGAAGGATGAGTATTTTTCACCAATGAAAACACTTGCATAAATACTTGAATATAGACACAATTAATGCCTTATTGTGGAACATTCCAGGCAAAGCAAAAACATCTCCCACAAAACAGGTCAAATGGCATACCCTCCACCAGAAAAGTCATGTATCTTTACAGGGCCCATATTACTCTGTTTTCTGATCTATGTGAAAATGTTGTAACTTCATCACAAACCTCATCAAAAATATACCTGGAGTTGTGTTTTGTTTCATTCACACATGTTTAACACACAGGTCTGGATCTTCTCTCAAACAGAAAACACTGTTCTACTTTGTGTTGTCGTGTGGTTATACCGAAAGTGCTCCACTGTGTTTTTAAACCCTCTACATACCTTCACTAGAATCATTTGGATCATTTCAGCCTTGGAATTGCCCATCTCTTTTGAACTAAAGGTAAAAGGAGCTGTTTACTTGAAAACTAAAGCTTTGTGACATCATAAGGTGGAGTGTTTTGAGTTTTGGAGATGTAGACAGACTAATAAAATTACTCAAGCATGAGTGAATGAAACAAAACAAAACTCCAGGTATATTTTTGATGAGGTAACAACATTATAACATGGCTCAAAAGTAGATTACCTTTTTATTATTATTATTTTTATTATTGATGTGTGGACAACATTTTACAACATTATGAACTGATTTTACCTTTTCATTCCTATAATAAAAATTTTGCCCAGTTTCTATTTGCAGGATAACAGTCCAAAACAGTCACATGAGGGTTTGTATTGATTGGCACGCACACTGGCCATTTCCCTTTTTAAACCTGCTCTCACCGTGTACAGGGACACACAGGTGCACTTTGTAGTTTAGAGTTCTGCAGTAGCATTGGTACTAGCAGTACCAGTAGCAATAGCAGTATTAACAAAACAAGTATACAAGGCGAAACAATTGTAGTGAAGGATTAATTAGAATGGCCATATCTTTTACCTGTGTATTTTAGAGTAGAAATCCTAACATAAACATTTTTTTTCTGGAAATGGACGTGGTTATTTTCTTTCCAAAAGACAAATGAAACCAAGCAAATTAAGCCATACAGTAGTAGTAGTAGCAGTCTATTGTAGTAGTAGGAGTGGTATTAGTAATAGTAGTAAAGAAAGAAAGAAAGAAAGAAAGAAAGAAAGAAAGCTATACCTTTATTAGTCCCACAGTGGGGAAATTCCAGTTCTGCATTTAACCCATCCTGTTATTTGGAGCAGCACATTACTGCGCCCGGGGACCATCTCCATGATCTTCTTGCTTCAGTTTGGTCAGGACCTAAGCTGGAGGATTTACCTATAGTGCATGTTTTGGGTTGGTGGGGGAAACCGGAGTGCCCAGAGGAAACCCACCCAGACATGGGGAGAACATGCAAACTCCACACAGAAAAGCCCAGGCGACCCGGGGATCGAACCCAGACCATGCATGCAAACTCCACACAGAAAAGCCTGCGGACGGCCCTGGGTCCGAATGATGTGCAATTTCCAACTTAGAGTCTTAGACGAATACCCCACGTGATAGGTGGGGTGTGCAGTCAATCTGTGGCGGGACGTAAAACCTTTCTTGTGCTCTCATAGGTCTCTGAGCTGTCAACAATGTGGGACCAGGTGCTGGGACTGGGAGTGCTTTGTGACATAATACTGGGACTGGGAGTGCTGAATCTAGACACTTTGTGACATATTTCATCTTGTTTAATATAAGTATATTGCATAAGTGTTGGTGCTGAACATCAAATGTTTGTTTTATTTTATTTATTATTTTATTATATGCTCTACTACAATGCATGATTGAGGGAAAATGACATGTCACCCACGAAACATCTTGGAATAAAAAACAACAACAAAAAAACTTAATACACTGTTGTTGTGGTGGTGGCTATTTTTAGAAAGGATGTGCTTTTGATGTCTGCTGAGGGCTGTATGATTATTTGTGTATGAACAAAATGAGACTTTTTAACAACCCCTGTAACATTATCTGTCTTGGTCCTGCTTGGAATCAATAAAAAGTTTTATTAAAATATTGTTTTTGTTTTAGTTACTTTTAGAAATGGCATGTTTGACACCAGGTGAGGTCCCTATGACGGGAGATTGATTTATGGTAGTCTAAAATGTTTTAAGACATTAATGAACGTGCCACACAACCACTAAACACTAGGCTACAAAGCTGTGCAAAGAACATTACATATCTCATAATTACTGAAATCACACTTGTTCACACATCTGTATAAAAAATATAAGATTACTAAATGACACAACATGCTGTTATAGTAATTCAAGACACTTTAATGATTAAAGTGCATGATGTAAAGAAAACTAAACAGTATAAGGCATATTTAAGTCATTAAAAGACATCACTACAAAATGATGACAGTGCACACATTGCATTATTGGTCAAACAGGAAGGGAGTAGAAAGGAAGGGCATTTAAGTGTAAGAAGACTGAATATTATTTACAATAAATACAATAAAATAAATAGACAGAGAGACAACAGACAAAGCAGGTAGCGCAAATAGAAAGTGTCACAGTGCAGTTGCAGGCAATAAATAAAATAAAAAAATAAGTCGGCCTAATACAATAAATAAAGACAATGAATAGACAAGTGAGACAACAGACAATAAACCTGCAGTTACACAGTAACAGTAACAATGTAATAGTAATAACAATGGGAAGAATCAATATGATGGAAGTATAAATAGTATAAAACAGTAAAACACTTAAGAATAAATAGTATATAAATACTTATAATAAAATACTTAATAACAAATAACAACATGATGGTAACAGACAGAGTAGAAAATGTTACAAAAAATAACAAATATACAATATGTACATAGTCTGCTCAGACAGACTCAGAGGTTTGTTCTTGGAGTTTGTCCACTGCCTTTGGCCTCCTTGCTTGTCTTCAGGATGCACTGTTGCCTGTCTTTGGGCACACTTGGGTCCAGAATGCACAGAAGAGATCAATTCTCTTCTGGGAAGACAAAGACTGTAAGCTCACTTCAATGTTTGGATAGAAATCCCTCCATGCCCCAAGATTATATTATAACTATACTGCTATATCATAATAACTTATGATAAACACGTGTATTATATATTATTATATACACTGCTCAAAAAATAAAGGGAACACTTATACAACACAATGTAACTCCAAGTCAACCACACTTCTTTGAAATCGAACTGTCCACTTAGGAAGCAACACTGATTGACAATCAATTTCACATGCTGTTGTGCAAATGGAATAGACAACAGGTGGAAATCATAAGCAATTGCCAAGACACACCCAATAAAAAAGTGGTTCTGTCGGTGGTGACCACAGACCACTTCTCAGTTCTGATGCTTTCTGGCTGATGTTTTGGTCACTTTTGATTGCTGGTGGTGCTTTCACTCTACTGGTAGCATGAGACGGAGTCTACAGCCCACACAAGTGGCTCAGGTAGTGCAGCTCCTCCAGGATGGATGAGCTGTGGCAAGAAGGTTTGTTGTGTCTGTCAGCGTAGTGTCCAGAGCATGGAGCCGCTACCAGGAGACAGGCCAGTACGTCAGGAGACGTGGAGGAGGCCGTAGGAGGGCAACAACCCAGCAGCAGGATCGCTACCTCCGTCTTTGTGCAAGGATGAACAGGAGGAGCACTGTCAGAGCCCTGCAAAATGAGCTCCAGCAGCCCACAAATGTGCATGTGTCTGTTCAAACAGTCAGAAACAGACTTCATGAGGATGGTATGAGGGCCCGACGTCCACAGGTGGGGGTTGTGCTTACAGCCCAACACCGTGCAGGACGTTTGGCATTTGCCAGAGAAAACCAAGATTGGCCAATTCACCACTGGCGCCCTGTGCTCTTCACAGATGAAAGCAGGTTCACACTGAGCACATGTGACAGACGTGACAGAGTCTGGAGACGCCGTGGAGAACGTTCTGCTGCCTGCAACATCCTTCAGCATGACCGGTTTGGTGGTGGGTCAGTAATGGTATGGGGTGGCATTTCTTTGGAGGGCAGGACAGCCCTCCATGTGCTCGCCAGAGGTAGCCTGACTGCCATTAGGTACCGAGATGAGATCCTCAGACCCCTTGTGAGACCATATGCTGGTGCAGTTGGCCCTGGGTTCCTCCTAATGCAAGACAATGCTAGACCTCATGTGGCTGGAGTGTGTCAGCAGTTCCTGCAACACGAAGGCATTGATGTTATGGACTGGCCCGCCCGTTCCCCAGACCTGAATCCAATTGAGCACATCTGGGACATTATGTCTCGCTCCATCCACCAACGCCAAGTTGCACCACAGACTGTCCAGGAGTTGGCAGATGCTTTAGTCCAGGTCTGGGAGGAGATCCCTCAGGAGAACATCCGCCGCTACATCAGGAGCATGCCCAGGCGTTGTAGGCAGGTCATACAGCCTCATTTTCACTTGTTTAAAGGACATTACATCAAAGTTGGATCAGCCTGTATTGTTTTTTTCCACTTTAAGTTTGAGTATAACTCCAAATCCAGACCTCCATGGGTTGATACATTTGATTTTCATTGATAATTTTTGTGTGATTTTGTTGTCAGCACGTTCAACTATGGAAAGAACAAAGTATTTAATAAAAAATATTTCATTCAGTCAGATCTACAATGTGTTACTTTAGTGTTCCCTTATTTTTTTGAGCAGTGTATATTATAACATATTATGACTATTATAACTATAATACTATATCATAAGCTGTATTATTATCCACAGGTCTCCAGTACATAACCTTAGACTCCAGTAGGCCAATGGCGAGCGACAACTGTCTATCGTATTTACGTCTGTGAGCTCTATCCCTCTACGTAAAAAAAACAAAGTAGCTTTTGTGTCGCAAAGCGGTCTGTTTTAAATTATCACGCTATCCAAAAATACGCTTCTTACCTTAAACAGTCAAATCAACCGCTCCTCTTGTCCTCTCCTCTCCGTGGTAAACGCTATCTGAGAGGTTTATCATTTCGCAGGTCCCGGCACGGGGGACCCGCCCAGCTCAGAACGCTAGACGGTCCCGAGCCGCGATTGGCCGGAGGCGCAAGAAGCCGGGGAGAACGCTAGACGATCCCGAGCCGCGATTGGCCGGGAAGGATAGACGGGATAGACGAAGGGACGCTCCCATTGGACGTCTACGTTGCGCGATTGCACTTCCTAGTGTCCGGGTACTGCGAGCAACCTGGGGATCGAACCCGAAACCTTCTTGCTGTGAAGCATGAGCAAAAATAAAAATAAATAAATGTGCTCCTCACCTTCCACGGTGGTTGGTCTCTCTCTCTCATCCAGCTCGGGTCCTCTACCAGAGGCCTGGGAGCTTGAGAGTTCTGCACAGTATCTTTGCTGTTCCTGTACTGCACTTTTCTGGACTGAGATGTTTTCCTGGGATCTGTTGTAGCCACTCCTCCAGTTTGGAGGAGTATATATATATATATATATATATATATATATATATATATATATATATATATATATATATATATATATATATATATATATATATATATACACAGGCTTGGGGAGTAACGGATTACATGGAACGGCGTTAAGTAAAAGGATACAAAAAAAAGGTAACTGTATTCCCCTACAGTTACAAAGAAAAAGACGTACTCAGATTACAGGTACATTTAGTGAAAATGGGGATTACTTAGCAGGATTACAATTTGAAAGCATTTTATGTTATTTCATTTTTTCATTTAAAGCCGGAGGTCATATGTAGGGAAAACAGAACGAACGTACAGACTCGCGGCGCGCTCTGTGAAACAAACTTGCAGCGGCGCGCACTGTGGAATACACTTGCAGCGGCTCGCACTGAACTTCACGCAGGTCGCGCACTACGGATTAAACTTGCAGCGGGCATGGTTTCAAAAAACGCATTTAGCGGTTGGAAATTTAGGGAGAATTTTATTTTTAAAGAAGACAAAGACACAGTGCAGTGCAAATTGTGCCTTCCAGCGGTTAAACACCTATTAATGTCAAAGGATTCTACTTCCAATCTCAAGAAACATTTACAGGTAAGATCGCTAATATTAACGCTTTGATACTGACAGGCCCTAAATGTCCTGCTTCAGTCATGTTATGTGTGAATATGAGTCATTTCTTTGTCTTGATTCATTGGTAGGAGCCAGTTTCGACTAGCAAATCGACTAGCTATCGACTAGCAAACTATTAGCAAGCTAGCTAACGTTTGCGGTCACAAGTACACTTTGTGCATTTGTAGAACGATATTACAATATTTAAACATTATCTAGGCAACATAGTCATGTTAACTGATCCATGAAGACCCTTTAGACAATTCCGAGCAAAGCTGTCGTTAGATGGAGGCCAGCACGCAAGCTGGACGAACATCCTGTCCAGCTGCGAAGATCAGGCAAGATGACTGTCCCGGTAAAACTAAAACTTTAACAGAAAATATAATTTCGTTGAAGTCATAGGTGTTTAGGTGTTTGGTTTAGTGAGTGACCTTGTTTACTAGTGACTTGGCTTATAGTGATAACAGTTGTTAAAACTACACATAGAACTGTACTTGTCCTCCTAAAAACTTTTAATTGTATTGTACTTATTTATATTTACAACTATCACTAATGCCACTAATGATAACTTTTATGATGATGGGTATTGTTATTGTTGTTATTTATAATGCACAAAAGTAAGTAATTTTCTTGTTTTCTTGTTGTTATAGGATATTTGGTGTTAAAGTAATCCAAAAGTAACTGAAAGTAATCAAGTTACATTACTTTAATATTATAGTACCGGGATTACGTTACTGAATACATATTTTAAGGAGTAACTAGTAACTGTACCGGATTACATTTCTAAAGTAACCCTCCCAACCCTGTATATATATATATATATATATATATATATATATATATATATATATATATATATATATATATATATATATATATATATATATATATATATATATATATATATATATATATATATAATAGCAGTTATATATATATAATAGCAGTTATAGTAGTAGCAGCAGTAGTTGTAGTCAGTTGTAGTAGTACTAGTAGTAGTAGTAGCCATAGTACTAGTACATATAATAGTAATAATAATGGTAGCCATAGTACTAAAGTACTCATAGTCATAGTCGTAGTCATAGTTGTTGTAGTAGTAGTAGTAGTAGTAGTAGTCATAGTAATAGTAGTAGTAGTAGTAGTAGTAGAAGCAGTGATAGCCATAGTAGTAGTAATGTAGCAGTAGTATATTTTACCTTAAACTACCAGACCCTGCACTGATTGACAGTAACACAAATTTTCAATTGTAGCAGTATGATTTTAAGTAGTAGTGGTCATAGTCATATTAGTGCCGCCACTAGTAATGGTGGTAGTAGTACTACTAGTAATAATAATAATAATACATTTTATTTAAAAGCGCCTTTCAAGACACCCAAGGACACTGTACAAAACAAAGTTAAAACATAAAAATACTTAAAATACAAAGATAATAAAATACAAATACAAAAACTGGAAGATGGTGAAAGTGACTGTTATGTGGTGTAGGATTGTCTGAACAGGTGTGTTTTGAGTCTGGATTTGAAAATGGGAAGAGAGTCAATATTGCGGAGGTCAGGAGGGAGAGAGTTCCAGAGCAGGGGAGCAGAGCGGCTGAAGGCTCTGCCCCCCATGGTGATGAGACGAGCAGAGGGGACAGAGAGCTGGAGAGAGGAGGAGGAGCGGAGGGAGCGAGAAGGAATGGAGATGTGGAGGAGGTCAGTGATGTAAGGTGGGGCCAGGTTATGGATTGCTTTGAATGTGGTTAGGAGAATTTTAAAGTGAATTCTTTGTTTTATGGGAAGCCAGTGTAGTTGTTGGAGGATGGGGGTGATGTGGTGGGAGGAGGGGGTCCTGGTGATGATGCGGGCAGCGGAATTTTGGAGAAGCTGCAGTTTCTGGAGGGATTTATTGGGGAGACCAAAGAGGAGGGAGTTGCAATAGTCAATCCGGGAAGTAACAAGGCTGTGAACGAGTATGGCAGTGGTGTGAGGAGTGAGAGAGGGGCGGAGACGAGAGATATTGCGGAGGTGAAAGTAGGCGGAGCGGGTGATGTTATTAATGTGGGATTGAAAAGAAAGTGTGCTGTCAAGGATGACACCCAGACTCTTGATCTGAGGGGAAGGAAGGACAGTGGAATCATGGATAGATATAGAGAAACTGCTGGATTTGGAGATAGTGGAGGGGGTGCCTACTAGGAGGACTTCAGTTTTAGAGCTGTTAAGTACTACTATTCATGGTAGTAGTTTTCTACTACACATAGTAGTCTGACTACTATCGTGGTAGTAGTCATGGTAGTAGTGATAGCCATATTAGTAGTAGTAATGTAGTAGTAGTAGTATATTTAGACCTATGTGACCTTAAATGAGCAGAACCAGATTGTGTATTGATTGGCAGTCACACACACTGTCCACTGTAGTAGTGGTAGTCGTAGGAGTAGTAGTAGTATGGAATGGAATGGAAGCTTTATTTGTCATTGTAAACAATAAAAAGACTTGGAAATGGATGGGTCCATGGACCTTAAAGCAGCCGACATGGGGCGCTAACGTCCCCCTCTCTCTTCAGTGATACAAGAACATAAACATAAAAGGAATTGCAGAAAATGCAGATACAATCACAGTAGTCACAAACACATATGACGCAATACAGTGGAACCGTAGTAGTAGTTTATTTTGACCTACTTGACCTTAAAACAGCAGAACCAGACCATGTATTGATTGGCAGTAACACAGACTGTAGTAGTATTATGAGTCGTAGTAGAGGTAGTAGTAATAGTAGCCATAGTAGCCATAGTAGCAGTAGTAGTTGTATATTTAGATCTATTTGACCTTAAACCAACAGAACCAGACAGTGTATTGATTGGCAGTCACACACACTGTAGCTGTATTATGACTAGCAGCAGTAGTAGCCATAGTAGTAGCAGTAGTATTGTATATTTAGACCTATTTGTCACTGTCCATTGGCTTATGTAAATGCGTTCCCACTGAGCACAGGAAGCCACAGGTGCTCTTTTAATTAGCACAACGACATTTCAGTCATCAAACGACCGCCGCTCTCCAGGTAAATAAGCATCTTCGTTAGCTAGGCACATCCACAGCAACGCGCTATGATCCGATGAGCTAGATATCATCAAGGCTGGAGCGGGCATAATGGGGAAGATATTAGCATTTCATCTGAAAATTCAAACTTTACAAAGACGTGCACTGAATAAAAGCAATGTAATTATGAAAATGATGAAAAACCAGTTGGCCATGTTGGCTCAAGTTTGGACCAAAATCAGAGGTGGATGATTTGGAAAAAAATGAAATAGCTTTTATTTTTTTAAAAGGGGGTATTATGCATAATCGATTTTTTGAGTTTTCTACCATGTTATAATATTGTGCCTCTCATCAAAAACATGCCTGAAGAGATTTTAGATTTCACCCATGCATGGAGCATTTTAGCAATCTCTCCCAGGCCCTATTTGAACCCTCTTTTTTTTAATTTATTATTATTATCCTTTATTTATCCCTGTAGGGAAATTATCCTCTTCATTTCACCCATCCTTCAGGAGCAGTGGGCAGCACATCTTTCAGGCGCCCGGAGACCCATCTCCATTATCTTATTGCTAGGCTTTGGTCAGAACCTCAGATGGAGGATTTTACCTATGGAGCATATTTTTGTGTTCTGTGTTTGTGTTTTGTTTTGTGTCCTTATGGTTAACTTTAAGACTCTAATACCTTGCACTTGTATAATTGCTTTTGTTTTTAGTTATTTTATTATTATCACTTTATTTATTGCTATTTTAGTAATGTTTTATTAAGTTTTATTGATTTTATGTGCAGCACTTTGGAAACTGTTTCTGTTTATAGAAATAAAGTTGGATTGGATTGGATTACTCATTCACACCATACTGGGTGGTGGTAAGCTACCACTGTAGCCACAGCTGCCCTGGGGCAGACTGACAGAAGTGAGGCGGCCAATCTGCATCATCGGCCCTTCCAACCACCAATCATTCACGCACACACCACTTTCATACTAGGTAATGTGGGTGAAGTGTCTTGCCTAAGGACACAACAACAGAACTTGGTCCGAGTGGTACCCTTCGGGTTGGGGAACTGCTCTAACCACTGAGCCATTGTCACTCAGATTCTGTGCAATGCTCAGCCCACAAGCCTACGTCACCCATGGTCCCATAATTCTCCATGAATATACAAAAGCATGATACAAAACTGTTCATGACAATTTCACAAACCTGATGCAATGTGCAGTAATTTCATTAGTGGGATGCATGCTGATTGTGTTGTGATAGCGCTCTGAAGGGGGAGTGACTTATCACAAAGGGAGGGGAGCCTCAGAGCATCAAAAACAAAAGTGACATTTATAAAACATTGTTTTAGGCTAACAGAGCATTTTCCAAACAAAAAAGGAAACATGGTGATCTACATATGTTATAGATATCACACTATTTATTTACCCAGAGTCAGATGAAGATTGTGGTCTGAACAGTGGATGGGTCAAGAGGGTGAAATGCCCTGGGTAAATACTAAATCAACTTGTAGTTCAATAAATGAAATCTGGAACTATAATTTTTGGAGGTCAGTATTTATTGTTTGTACTTTTTCTTTGTTTTAGTGGGAGATTTTATGTTGGGTTTTTATTATATATTATATTTTACTACAAAAAAGATTTGTGCTGTAGAACGCTGAATATAGAAACTTCTATGACACCAACTAACTCCTAAAGTTCACCTCGCTGTTTCGTGGATTTTTTTTATAGTGTATCAACATTGTGTTGTGCGTCCTGATTGTCTTCTCCTCCGTGTCTCCTGTACAGTACAGAATGTGTTCAGTTTGACACATTTATATAGATGTTTTAGAGGGGGGACCCAGGGGGGCTCCGGGAGTCCCGCTGGATGCACGAGGAGCGGAGACATGAGTCACTGGATCCATAGGAAGTCCAGACCGGGACTAGGACATGAGGACCAGACTGGAACCAGACCGGGACTAGACCGGAACTAGACGAGGACTAGTCCAGGACTAAACCAGGACTAAACCAGGTCTAAACCAGGTCTACACCTGGACTAAACCAGGACTAGACCAGGTCTAAACCAAGATTAAACCATGGCTTGCGGCTCTTTGCCTTGTTTCGTGTGGCTCTTGTGCGTGTTCGCTTCGACTGCGTCGTTGGACACGGTCCTGAGGGGGAGGCACGGTCCGGGCGCTGCCAGCCTCGGTCTCGTGCTTGCAGCTCACGGATTTGACCACGATGAGCGGGTGTACGTGTCCATGCGCACACTTCTCCGGTCTCAGGACTAGACCAGGTCTAAATCTGGACTAAACCAGGACTAGACCAGGTCTAAACCAGGATTAAACCACCGCATGCGGCTCTTTGCCTTGTTTCGTGACCACGCTCATCGTGACCACGATGAGCGGGTGCATGTGAGAGAAATGTGAGTCTGAGAAAAGTGTATAATGTGTGTGGTGAGGCGTTTACAGCCTTAAAACATTCAACATTTCTGATAATCCTGTTTTATTGTTATTGTGGTATACATAAACATCAGTATAGCACACTTAATATGTGACAAGCCTTAGCTATGGGTACAAAAATATACATTAACGTTTGTTCATGTCATTGCTCTCCCTATGCAAATTAAATTCAAAGCTAAGATCCTCAAAAGTTGTAAAAATCACCTATACTCTGGAAATGTACAAGCCACAAACATTCAGTGAATCTATTTGAAAAGATATATATGAGGAGAGTTGCACAGAGAATTATCCACTTGACGAAGAGTGTGCAGTTTGTATGGGCTAGAGACACACTGCCACCTACTGACGCTCATACGCAATAACAACTCTGCTGATTTTAAAGGAGATGTGAGAAAAAAAGAACATCTGACTAGCATCTACTTCTGTGAGCTACGGTATTCAACAGGCTGAGTATTTTACATTTTCCATATTAAAATTGATCTATATGTACAAAATATTTAGTTCTTGTACTATTTGTGTTTCATATTGAGATCTGAGTAGATTTTGAGCACAATGAAATGATGAATTTTAATAATACTGCTAATAATGCTTTACATTTGTATATCACTTCAGAAGCTTGGCAAAATTCTCAAAATACTGCAGCCACACTGTTATGTAGCCACAGCTGCCCTGGGAAAGACTGATGAGAGTAAGGCTGTGTTTTTTTAAAATTCATGTTCTTAAGGTTAACTCCATATTTTGTATTGATGCTAATAGAGGGTAGATAGTAGTACTGGAAACAAAAAGTATATTTTTAATTTTAATAATACCAGTAATATTATTATTTCTGGCTGTCATGAAAATAAAATAAAATAATAATTTGCTTTACTTAAAGGTGCACTTTGTAACATTTCTGGTAGACAGTTTGTCACCTGCTTGTTTCCATAGAGATGTTATTTCTGTGTCTGGAATGCTCCACAGTATGACATTAAATATACCTAACTGTATGGAAACAAGAAGGTGACCCCACTAGGTCACTAGCAGAAACCCTACCCAGAGTGTTTCAAGGCATCTTTCGCAGCATTAAAATACACTTGTAATTCATTAAATGGATATATTCAAAGCCATAGAGAGGAACATTCTATAAAGTTACACAGTGCACTTTTAATAATAAAAAAAAAGCATCTGTTAATAATAGCCTAGATCTGTACTCACTGAAGTTATGAGCAATCTTCTGGTTGAGCATGATGTTCTGTGTGTGAATGGACTCCATGATGCTGTGTGTGGTCTCCAATTTCTTCACTCCAAACTGTTCTAACAAACGCGACTTGTCAATTTCAATCTTCTTACCCCCACTCTGGGACCAGAACGACTTTGAGACCTGCACAAAGAGGAAATAACTTAATAACTTAATCAATTCAGGGCCTAAACCAGGACTAAACTATGATTAATCCATGTCAGGTCTAAACTAGAACTAAACCAGGACTAAACATGACCCACCAGTGGCTGCAGTTTAGGGTTGGGCGGTAATACGGTATACTGCGGTATCTAAAAATAGCAACGGTATCAGATTCATTACCGTCATTAAAAAAAAAAAAATCTTGCCCTAATATAATATTAACTATAATTAATTTAATGCCTAAATAAAGAGTGTTTGTCCAGCACTTATGTATGTGTGGTTGTGTTTGTTTAATACTATTACAGTTTAAAACTAATATTACTATCGGAGAGATGACGTTCGATGAAGTTCCTGGATGTTGCGTTGTCACGTGACATTACCGCTCAGAAGGAGGAGGAGAAAAACAAAACAACATGACAGGCCGCGCTGAGTTGGTCCCAAAGTAAAACACAACGTCTGCAATTTGGCAGCATTTCGGATTTCGGCCAAATGACAAGGGAGAGTGTGAGAAGTTTTCGGGTTTCTTATTACAAACGCAACTTCCACACGAGGCTGTTATTCTGGGAGATGAAGACCCCCTTCTTTGGTGGAACGAGGGTTGCCCGAAAATACCTGTGCTCTCCATCGGAACGGGTCTCCAGCACCGCGGGCAAAGTTGTCAATCCACAACGTGCCTTACTCAAGCCGGAAAAAGTGAACATGCTGGTTTTGCATTCAATAGCTTAATATTTTTATTTTCAATAAGGAGTAGCTTTTTCTGACGGACGAAAATGGTTCGGAATGTTGTATAGTTGTACGTTTAATTTATTTGATTCATGTTAATAGATTTTAAAAATATACAAACGAGCAGTATTTTCCACTGCCTTCTCGGGACAGGGTTATATATGCACATTTCCGGTTATGTCTTGTTATTTATTGTTCAGATTTTCTTATTTGATAAGATCAAGTATTTTATTTATTTGATCCCTGTTGGTTTGATAGCTTTAGCCCACAGACAATTTGTTATTTCGTTCCGTCGGTTGGCTGCTGTATTTGCACTTTAAACATTTGTTAATAAAAGTTACTAATTTTGTACATGTTTTGTTATGTTTTCAGTATCATTAGGCCTATGTAATGCTTGCTATTCTGTTTCTGAACGGTACAGGTGCAAGCTGCCATTTGGCGAGGCGACTCCACGGTAGTGCTATGAAGGTTTGTTTTTTTTTTTAGCCTTAGCAACGGTAATACCGTATACCCCCGGGAAAATGTGGAGACGGTTTAACGGTATCAAAATTTGGATACCGCCCAACTCTACTGCAGTTACATGCACACTCAAAATATGATTGTCATTATATTTATTATATATAAGCTAAAGGTTTATGGAAATTAAACGTAAACAGCAAAATGAACCGATTTCTTTCTGATCATGTTCTCGCTGATTCCTCTCATCAGACTGTGCAGTGTGCATGTCTTAAAGGGATAGTGCGGGTTTTTTTATGTTAATCTGTATGGGTTTCCTTCTAAAAGTTATAAAAGCTTATCTCTGACAGTCTCAGCTGATCCCGGTTCGGCTCGCTTTCTGAAGCCCACGTAAGTCTGCCTGTTCACTTGTAAACTTCGGCGTAGACATCCGCTGAAGGTGAACAGGCTGATAGAGTTAACATGGGCGTAGTGATACGAGTGGAGAGAGACAATATGCAAATGCGAAATACGCTGCTGGATGTTTCGTGGACAACTGTTCTGGACGCAAATATATCACCTTTCTAACAAATGTTTTGTTTTGAGAAGAAAAACAAGCTTTATTTCATGTTCCAGGGAAGTTACCGGACCTACTTACGTGGGCTCCAGAAAGCGAGCCGAACCGGGATCAGCTGTCAACACAAGTAACTTTTAGAAGGAAACCCATTCAGATTAACATAAAAAAACGCATTATCCCTTAAAGGCATTTGAAAGTGTGATTCAAGCTCCCACAGATGAATGCGGTCATTGTGTCCTTGGGCAAGACACTTAACACACCTTGCCCCCAGTGTTTGTGTATACTGGTATATGTGTATGAGTGTGTGTGTGAATGGATGAGTGGTTCCTTGATGTAAAATGCTTTGAGGTGGAAAAGCACTATATAAAAATGTGACCATAGAAAATCAGATATCAATCAGATTTTGGTGAGCATGAAACCACAGCCAGTGATTCATGGAAATTCTTTTGCTGGCTCAGACCACATCCAGTTCACCTATAGCTCACAAATTTCACCCTGATGTAAGAAAGTCCAAATAAATAAAAATAGCCGGTATAAGAAGCTTCAGAAAAATCAACATCAGTCATGACTCATGTCCAAAAGTGGGTCAAGAACTCATGCTTATAAGTCAATATAAAGAAAACTGTCTGCATGAAGTTCAGTAAAAAACAACTGAGTTACAGCGATCCAATGTCTTTCTGGACAGAGTGGAATTCAGTATTGTCAAAGAGTTTAAATACTTGGGATTGACGTTGGACCCAACATTAACATTTAAGAAACACATTAAGCACCTCACAAAAATTGCTAATTTTAACTTTGTGAATTTTAGACAGGCAAGCTTTATGACTCTATATGCGGCACGAATGTTTTTACACTCCATGATTCTGTCTCATATAGAGTACTGCAGAACCACATGGGCACAACACTCAAACCAGTTGAATCACTTTTTTAAAAAGCTGTGAAAATATTGGACAAGAAACCATTCTCAGTTCACCACTGCACTGGTCCAACTTGCTTAATTTTAATAATTTTGTTCATTTCAAATATGTTTATATGTTTTATATATAAAGTTTTGCTACAGGATTTTATTAAAACAAAGACTCTCAGTGGGATGGGAACTAGGGCCATGGCCTGGGGGAACTGTGAGGTCCCGCACAGACGCTCTACATTTGGTGCTTTCAGTCAGAGGCACTAAGTTCTGGAACATTCTCCCATTATCAGTAAGAGAGACTCCAACACTGGACACTTTCAAATCACACTTGAAACAGCGACTAAAGGAAAACCAGACTTGTGGACACTTTTAATATTTAACTGCTGCTATTGTCACTTATTTTATTTTATTTTTTTGTTGTTTTTGCTGTGGTGTCACCTGCCCAGGAACTACAGATGGAAATGAGCATTTTTGCTATAATCTGGTGTATTTACATTGCGATGTTGTATCAATCAATCAATCAAACAATATTTATAAGACAAACATGTTGTAGATGTTCATTAATATGAACTGTCTCTTTTAAGTCAAGAGGATGGAGGGTATTTAAAGGGATAGTTCGTGTTTTTAAAAAAAATGTTAATCTGTATGAGTTTCCTTCTAAAAGTTACGTGTGTTGACACCGGCTTACCTCTGACAGTCTCCACTGATCCCGGTTCGGCTCGCTTTCTGGAGCCCACGTAAGTGGGTCCGGTAACTTCCCTGGAACATGAAATAAAGCTTGTTTTCTTCTCCAAACAAAACATTTGTTAGAAAGGTGATATATTTGCATCCGAAACAGTCTACTAGCCTGTTCACCTTCAGCGGATGTCTACAAGTGAACAGGCTGATAGAGTTAACATGGGCGTAGTGATATGAGTGGAGAGAGACAATACGCAAATGCGAAATACGCTGCTGGATGTTTCGTGGACAACTGTTTTGGACGCAAATATATCACCTTTCTAACAAATGTTTTGTTTGGAGAAGAAAAACAAGCTTTATTTCATGTTCCAGGGAAGTTACCGGACCTACCTACGTGGGCTCCAGAAAGTGAGCCGAACCGGGATCAGTGGAGACTGTCAGAGGTAAGCCGGTGTCAACACACGTAACTTTTAGAAGGAAACCCATACAGATTAACATAAAAAAACCGCACTATCCCTTTAAGCAATGCTGCTGGAATGTTAAAGGAGAATTAATGTTTTTTACAATCTGAGCCTTATTTCGGTAATAAAACAAGTTGTTTTACTCACCCATAGCACTTTGGTGTCATATGGAGCACTTCCAGAGATGTTTTAGATTTGCGATCTCCGTAATGTGAGTTCTCGGGGCAAATGTTTGTGGTCTCCAAATAACACAAACTTTAGCACTTTTCAAATCATAGAAGCTCAATGTCTTAGTCTACGCTTTCGTTTGAGTCAAAAGTGGCCTGTAATCCAAGATTTATCCATAGTTTCGAGTAGATGAGGAGGCCAGTGCGCATATGCGGAGTCACAGTTTATTTCACTCTCAGCTCTCCTGACCCAAACATGAAACGCAAAGCTGAAAATTATGGATAAATCTCAGATTACAGGCCACTTTTGACTCAAACTAAAGTGTAGACTAAGACATTGAGCTTCTATGATTTGAAAAGTGCTAAAGTTTGTGTTATTTGGAGACCGCTCAGGGCATATATAATATGCTCGGGGCATATATTATATGCTCGGGGCATATATTATATGCCCCGAGAACTCATGTTACGGATGTTGCTAATCTAAAACATCTCTGGAAGTGCTCCATATGACACCAAAGTGCTATGGGTGAGTAAAACAACTTGTTTTATTACCGAAATAAGGCTCAGATTGTAAAAAAACGTTAATTCTCCTTTAATACAAGCAAGCAGTTGTATTCACAGGTGTGATTTGACAGCAGAAATACTCAGAACTAGTCTGGGGACTTCTACCTCTGATGTCACAATCCAGGGAAAATAGAAATGTAATGATTTCTGAGGCTCAGCGTATTAATAAAGAGTGAATGGAGTGAAAATACAACTCCAGACATGTTTTTGATGAGGGAGCAATATTATATCATGGTGAACGGCTCAAAAATGTTCATTTGTCATAATATGTGTTCTTTAAGTTGAGCAGCTTGTGATTTTAGTATCTCAGTGATCTCATTATATATATTAATAGACTAGAGATCTAAAATCCATTACCTTATCTGGACCAATCACGTCCCAATGGAAGGGCTTGGTTAGATTCATCTGCATCTTTGGTTTGGTGGGTAGGGGAGGGGGCATAGGAGGAGGAGGAATGAAGGACTGAGGTGGAGGAGGAGGGATGAAGGATGTAGGGGGATGTAGAGGAGGAGAAGTTGCTGAAGAAGATAAGACTGGATCTAGACGTTGTGGGTGCGACTCACTGTGGGAATTTGGCAAGTCACTTAACCGAGGCGGCAGTGTAGGACTAGTAGTGGGAGAGTCAAGTGCTAGGATGACACTAGAATGGGGACTAAATGGCGATTGTCGTAGAAAATTGATAGGAGATTTGATGTTTTTTGGTGAATTTGGAACAGTATTTTGGTTGACGGGTTGAGGGCTAGCGGGAGGGAGGATGCTATGACCTGGTAATTGGCTTGGAGAGCATGGAACAGCTGAAATCGCGCGAGGTTTTGGTACTGGTTTAAATACTGCACTGTAAATAGGTTCTGAGTTAGAATTAGCAGAAGTTGCATTATCCGCATCATTATTAGCCACCGTGCTAGCCGGTTCTTGCTCTGTTTCGCTATCCTCCTCCTCCACTATGCTAGTGTGTTGTAGTGAAGTTCTAGGTCCGCCCATGCCGGATTTTCTTTTCCAGTCTGTGCACAGTTTGTCGATGGCCTGGACCCATGCGTCGCGCTCACTTTTGACAGAGCTGGAGATGCTTGCTGCCTCCTGTGGTGGAACTCTAAAACTGCAGGCAAGCAGACAAAAAATAAATAAATAACGTGGGTTACATGTAATAACAACATAAAAGGAGCCACAAGAGCCCAAGAAGCAGCAGGAGAATAGGAATATAAATAAAAGGTCGAGATAAATAACTAATAAAAATATACTTAAATCTAACCAAATGAGACATGTTATTCAAGAATGGCTTACATGTTTCAGTGAGGGCTGTTGTCAAAGCAGTTAAAAATATTATAATTTGCCCTAAGTGTCAGGAAGTAGTGGTCACAGAAATATGCCAATATGCACAATTCAATCATGGGTACTTATTACTTTTAATAGTCATAGTCATAGTCATAGTTTGCTTTATTGTCGAAAACAATCATGTACATGTACATAGAGTGAATTCGAAATTTCGTTTCCCCACTAACCAGGCAGGACAGTGATAGAGTGGGCTAGGGGAGGGGCCGCTGCGCATGCGCGCGCCGCCGACTGGGAGATGCAGAGTAGAAAAGATGCAGTACAGTGACAATTTAACAACATGTAATGACAGAAAAACAATTGGAGATATAACATACGGTGATCTTTTTTTTTGGCAACATAAGGAAGGGGTGTGGGGGGATCAGATTGGAAATCAATGAAATTGATTGAACCGAGAGCAGAGATCAGACCTTTCTAAAAGACAGGGAACATTTATGTTTATGTAGAGTTCATGATAACAAAACCACATCTGTGGCCTTGGAGTGTTCTTGCAGGGAGGCGAAGTCAAAACACAGATAACTGTTGGAGACAGGTTTTCACAGGGATACATCATTTGCAAAGGGATTAATTTAGCATGATGAAATACATTTTTAGAGACCCAGGTGAATAATTTAGATTGAGCTTGGGTTTTTGCCAGACCCCCATCTTCACATCGCCATGAAGATTCATGAGAGATCTCATTAGTTCCTCTTGGCGCACAGACTGCGCTGGGTTGGCTTGACACAGTTCTGTAACCATGCCCGTGATGATATCCAAACGTCGAGATGTTTCCTTCGGTTGAAATCCTTCCAAAAGGTCCTCAACCTGTCCCACTTTCTGATGTAATCCTTTCAGGAGATCTCCCACTGCTTCACAGTGGCTCGAAATTGCTGCAGACAGCTTGGGGGACTCTTTACTTGCTGCCAGCTTACAAATTTTGCGATAGATTGCAAAATTTGTATAAATAGATAAATAAACCTATTTTGACCTCAAGAGCTCTTTATACATCTATACCAGGGAAAGACAAGTGTTGCTCAACTACATGACCAAAAATCAACTTTAATAGTTATTACATTTCATGAGCACACATGACTCACTGGTATTCATTTTTGCTGGTGGTGAGGGTGAAGGTTTCTGTGCTCTGCATTTTTTGGACTGTGGTGTTTCCGTCCGACAGGTGAATCACTGTGGAGACAGGGGGCGCCGTCTCTCCCTCTGCTGTGGTTCTACGTTTGACAGGGATCATGACCAGTTGACCAGGGTGGAGCTGCACCTCATACCTGAAAGACAAAATGAATCAGGGCTCTATACAGGAAAACAGACTCAGTTTTCACATTTTAGACATGTTTACACTGCGT
This sequence comes from Paratrypauchen microcephalus, assembly GCA_036785185.1. Lineage (NCBI taxonomy): Eukaryota > Metazoa > Chordata > Actinopteri > Gobiiformes > Gobiidae > Paratrypauchen > Paratrypauchen microcephalus. The sequence continues at coordinate 108,540 of JAVJIX010000407.1, forward strand.
TCCAAATTATGCAAATTATATTTTTCTCAGATTTTACAGATTGTTAATATAAATAACAATCATCATAATTTCCAAGTCATCAACCTTTACAGTACAGTTCGAATGCTATTGAACAATCCTCCCAATATTAACAGTATTTTTATCAAAAGTAAAAACTTAAAATGAACTGTAATAATTATGCACAACAGAGTTTCAAGAGTTGTAAAGAACTGAAAATGGTCATTTGTTTATTTTTCAATTAGAAGCATTAGGGTATTACTGAAATCAAAAGCTATTTCAATCAAGACATCTTTACAGGTCAAATAATTGAACATAGGAGCCCTTATTTGATAGGAGCTTCACAATTCTTGCATCTATTTGCAGGTACGGATGCAAATTATCGATTAATTCATTAATTGATAGTTGATTGACCTTATCGATCGATTAACGATTAACTGATAAGCGGCGTTTTTCACCTGAATTTTAGTGTTTCAATAGGGTCTTTAAGAATATAAGCTATAGTATACATAACACAGAGTCAAAAATATATCATAGTATTATTATATTGTATATTCCTCAATTAATTATTCCTTAGTAAAAAGCAGACAAATGTATTGATGCTGCTAATCCCGCGCTCTATTGCAGTTCGCAGATTTTTTTTTTTTTTTCAGTTTTTTTTATAGTGTAACATTTTTTTATAGTGTAACATTGTGTTCTGCATCCTGATTGGCTAAGAGACTAGACTAGGACTAAACGTGGACTAAACCAGGTCTAGACCAGAACCAAACCAGGTCTAAACCTGGACTGGGCCTGGACTAAACCAGGTCTAACCCTGGACTAAACCAGGATTAAACCACCACGTGCCGCTGCTGGTTTCGTGCGGCTGGTTTGTTGCTTGGGCTGAGACTACGCATTTCGGCAGTACACCGTGGTTCGATCTCGTGCTCAGCAGCCCCGGATGAGGCCCGCGCGTACACCGGGCAGTGCCGTTGGCGCCTGCGGCCGGCTGTGAGTCAAGCTTGGCGCAGCACGGTGCGCGGTTGCCTTGTTTCGTGACCACACAGGTGCGCGTGTCCACGATTAGCGATTAATTACAATTAATGCATTTTGTTCGACCAACGTCTTGATCGACAATTAATCGTTAGTCGATTAATTGTTGACATCTCTATTTGCAGGACATCGGAATAGCCTCCCAGAGCTGAGCTGGATGTGAACTGCCTCCCACCCTCATAGATCTTTCACTTGAGGAGCTCCAAAGGTTCTCACTAGGGTTGAGGTCAGGGGAGGATGAGGGCCACACTATGAGTTTCCCTTCTTTTATGCCCATAGCAGCCAATGATGCAGAGGTGTTCTTTGTAGCATGAGATGGAGCACTGTCAAGCATGAAGATGATTTTGCTACAGAAAGCACAACTCCACATACTTTACAAAGGTCATTATATAATGCATAATGTAGAAGGTTTATGCATAACTTCAAGCCTCTCGAGGATCCTACACTTTGATGTTTGCGGGACTCCAGAGGCACCAGCAGCTTCAAATACCTGTTTGCTGCTTTGTAAAGAGATTTTAGCAGCTGCTCTCTTAATCCGATGTATTTGTCTGGCAGAAACCTTCCTCATTGTGCCTTTATCTGCAGAAATCCATATGTGCTCTGAATCAGCAACAAATCTCTTAATAGTACGATGATCACGCCTAAGTTTTCGTGAAATATCTAAGGTTTTCATCTCTTGTTCAAGGTATTAAACAATTTCACATTTTTCAGCACTAGAAAGATCCTTTTTCTTTCCCATATTGCTTGAAAATATTGCTCTGCTTCATAATGTGGAATGTCCTTCTGAAGTCGTTTTTCCTTTAACTGGACGCACCGGGCAAACTCATTGACACAGGTGTGTGAGATGATTTCACTGAGACACAAGACCATCCATGGGTTTCATTGGAAAACTAAACATTTTACCTTTACGACACTTAAACACAATTTGCATAATAATTTGGAATGCGGAGTAAAGTGCAATGTGACAGGTTTGCAAATTTTTATAACTAAGACTTGATTTGGTGGTATAGTACCTGTGGTAAGCTTGTTTCAAAGTTTTACATTAGCTAAGAATAAAATACAGAAAGTCACAGTGAGTTTTAAAACAGAATCTCTATCTCAACAACACAGAAAATTCACTCCAAAATGTAGAGACAATTTATGCACAAGGACATTTTACACTTCAATTAACGAAATGTGAACATTTTACACAGTAGTTATCATTAGACTAATAAAAATAAATTAAATCTTATTAACATCAGCCTTAATGTACTTTATATTATTTATTATACCCACTTGACCCATCTGAAGGAGGCCAACCCGCCCCTGTGCAGCAGCAGTACCCCCTCTCGGACACTCTGTGGCGCTGTGGAGGGCTGAGCGGTTTCTGCACTGCCCTCTTCATGAGCCGTGTAGATGTTTCCATAAATGATTTTATTCACCAACTCCATCATCTGAAACAATACAAGAAGAAGACACACAAAGTGGAGGAGGAGGAGAATTATTAGGTATTCTATTTTTGGGAGGAAGTATACCACCTGCTTCTTTCTCTGGAGATGTTTTTTTAATTATAATAATGCCTTACACATCCGCCCCATCAGATTTGACTTGTAGGGGAACCTGGTGGTGTTTAATGCAATACTGTGATAGCATCTCCATAGCAGAGGGCAGCTTCTCCATCCAAAAAGTTACACAGTGATGCTTAAGGACAGCAACAATATCCTGCTTAAATGGTAAAGAAAGTGTGTTTTGTTTTTTTTTTCATTTTTTTCTTTGAACATTTAGGATTATTTTGGCTTTTCCCCTCCTTTCGGTTGTTAGTTCACCTCCTCCCAGCATCCCAGCTGAGGGGGAGAAACTTTCTCTTTTCCCTGTGAGCTTTCCCTGGGCGGTCAGCGCGATGTCAGCCCCCGATAGGCCCCAGGCCGCGGCGGTGGATGGCGGACTGGGCGAGGAGAAGCCGACTGAGAGAGCGGATGGTAGGAAGGAAGATCCTATGAAGAAAAATGATGGCGATGCAAGGAAAAATAAGGATGTAAAATACCAAAAAGAGCTGACGGTCTTTTTGGAGATGGAGGGTGGAGCGGGCCTGTCCCCTATGGCCTTGCTGAAGGCTACAAAGGAGGTGTGTGGGATTGTACTTGCCTGCTGCATGGTGACCAAGGACAGGTACGAGATGACGGTGGCATCCCAGGCAGCCAAGGACAAGCTGCTGGATGGATTCCGGGTCGGCGAGACTAGGGTCCATGGCAAGACATCAACACGAACGAGCTGGTGGTTTCTTTCATGGGCCTGCCGGCGTACATCTGGGATGAGGAGATCGTGCAGAAGCTCCTCTCCTGGGGAGTCTCCGCTGTTTCCGGGATAAGGAGGAGAGTGTGGCCCGGGACTACCATCACTGACAGCACCAGATTTGTTAAGGTACGTTTCACTGACGCTGTCCAGTCTCTGCCGTACTCTGTCAGGTTCAACACTGCGAGGGGGCCCAAGTACTTTAGGGTCATACACGACAGGCTGCCCTGTCAGTGACAGTGAGGCTGCCCAAGACGCTGCGGTTCAGAGTGCACGGGCGCTCGTGACGGAGGAGAGCGAGGAGCTACTTTCTCGCGCCTTCTCTTCGCGAGGGGGAGAGGCCGGGGAGAGCCTCCACCCTAAGGCCGTGGTAGCGGGGGTTGAACCGGGAAGGGGGACAGATGCTGCAACGGTCCAGCATTTCCCCCCTGAAGCAGGGGGGGGTGGCGCCGCCTAAGAGCTAGACCCCCAAGCCCTGCCGCTCCAGCCAGGGACGCCAGCGAAGGCAGAGGATCGGGGCAAACAAGAAGAAGCTCGGATCTCGGGTCAAGAGAGACAGATCCATTCAGGACAAGCGGGCCGCTGAGCCCGCCCAGTCCTCGCTCACTCCAGCCCCGTGTGGTCCAGTCTCCGTGGGTCCCTGTGGGCCCGCTACCACGAGTGCAATCGCAGATGAAGAGCTGATGGACTTCAGCATTGACAATATTGAAGAGGAACTTAATGACGAAGGTGGTGCGAAAGGCATTTAAAAACTCTGAATGTAATGTAATGATTAATCTTGGCGCTCTCCCTGGTCTCCCTTAACGCGTGTGGTCTGAGGAGTAGAGTCCGGATGCACAGTGCGATCCACGACGCCACCTGGGACATGCTGTGCATACAGGAGACAGGGTGGGGGGTGGAGCACGCGCGCAGAGTGGAGGCGATGCGGACCCGTTCGGTCGCTTTTTAGTGATTGATTTTGTACGCGGCCCTCTCTCATAAATATCCACGCGCCGAATGATGTGATGGAGAGGAAGAGGTTCTTCGTCAGCATTTTTTTCCTTCGTTAACGAATCCACAATTATAATAGGGGATTTTAATGTCCTCTCAAAAAATGATCTTGGACCAAATAATGTTTTTAGGCCTTCACCACAAGGCCAGGGAGTTTTCTCAGCACCAGGTGGTGAGGGGGGTCCTCCGCCAGTCGCATTTGGACATGTGCTTTGTTTCGTCAACGATATGGAAATTTATTAGTAGGGCCATGTATACGTGCTTGGGCTGGAGCGATCACTCCCTTTTCTCGGTCAGCCTCAACTTCTTAGGTGGGAAAAAGAACGGAGGAGGCTGGGTGTTCAATAGCTCTCTCCCGGACGATCCTGGTTTTATTCAGAAAATGAAAAAGTTATGCGACTGTTTCGACACTGAAATTGAAGTATATGATTCTCTAATAGATTGGTGGGATGGGGCGAAGGCCCAGATAAAAAAAACTGTCCATTAGCCACAGCAAGCAGAGGAGGTGGAGCCGGCTGTGTGGGAGCACACGGTGCGTGACCACCTCCAAGTGCTGGCTGTGGCGTCTCTGGCGGGCCCTGTGGACCCAGAGTATCTGGAGCTACAGGCTGAGGCATTTTACAGGAAAGTCGAGCTAAGGGTGCCATCCTCCGGGCCAAGGCTCAGTACGCGGTGGAGGGGGAGCGCTCAACCGCGTATTTTTATGGTCTGGAGAAGGCCAGGCAAGGTAAGTTGTATATAGACAGTTTGGTAGATGATTAGGGTGACCATTCGTCCGGATTTCGTCCGGACAGTCCGGTTTTAGAGCTGTCTGTCTGGCCGTCTGTCACGTGTCCTCCTTTTTTACATTTTGTCCTCCTTTCGGACCCTCGTCGGCCACCGTTGCATAAATCGTCATAAATCCCCACCCATTATTTACACTTGCTACTCTGCGAGTTCGCCGTTTCCCAATGCCAGCGAATGCACGGTTCGCAGTGTGGTTTCAGTCTGCAGTCGAGGCGGTGCATACTCGCTGAGCCCTGAGTGCAGTCCGGGGATCACATGGGCGTCTGCAAAATGAAACAGATCCTGCCTCAGCTCAATGAGCCGGGTGGTCTGCTCTTTGTTCCCTACAGACAAAAATATTATTCTAGTGCGACTAGTAAGACTTGGAATTGGGACATGGCCAATGTTCCCCCTAATTTTTAATGTGTCTGAGCAAACACACTAACTCCCTGAGCGGTCCTTGGATCCCTGTGCGCGACATCCGAAATGCACCCCCCCCCCCCCACCGCGCAACTCGCACTTTGCAGATATAAAATAAAATGACCCCGCGGCTCAATAAAAAGCGGAGATCCGCTAAAAGGTCTTTCATCCCTGATTTACAGTAAACGTTGGACATGGCTATATCCATGTTGTAATATCCAGCATTACAACAGCCCCCCCCCCCCCAAGGGAAAAAAAACAAAAAAAAAAAACAAGGTGTCCTCACTTTAGGGCCTTTGTCCTCCTTTTTGGACACAAGTGTCCTCCTTTCCTGTTTCATGCCGGTGGTCACCCTATAGATGATACAGGTAGGTTAGTTAGTGACACAGGTAAGATTTTAGAGGTGGCAGGCAAGTTTTATTCGGGTTTATTTGACAGTGAGGGATAAGTGAGGTAAGTTGCAGTCAGGTACTAGACGCGCTGGATGCGAGTCTTAGCACTAGTGACACGGATTTGTGTGATGAGCCCGTCTCATTAAATGAAGTTTTTGCGGCCGTCAAGGGGCTCAATAAATGTAAGAGTCCCGGAGAGGACGGTCTGACCGCTGAGTTCTACCAGGCGTTTGCTCACCGGCTGGCGCCTATCCTCCACACGTTGTTTCATGATATCAAGAGGGAGGGGAGGTGCTCACCCTCCTTCACTCTTGGTACCGTGACCCTAGTCTTTAAGAAAGGTGCACGGGAGAACCTGGCCAACTACAGGCCTATAACACCGACTACAAAATCCTAACTCGTATTCTGACAGGTAGGTTAAAACGCGTCATACATAAGATAGTCGCGGACACGCAGGCGTATGGAATCCCGGGGCGTGACATCTCGGACAGGGGGAGATGCGCACCACGGGTGGCATTCACGTCTCTGTTGATTTCAATAAGGCGTTCGATAGAGTAGAGCACAGCTTTCTCTATTGCGTTCTAGGAAGGTTTGGCTTTAAAGGTACGTTCATCAATTGGATCCGCTTATTATATTCGAGTGCGGTCAGCCGCGTGAAATGCAGCGGCCTCCTCTCTGACCCCTTCCCTTTGCGGAGGTCGGTCAGACAGGGGTGGCCGCTAAGCATAGTGCATAGTGGCTGAACCCCTCGCTGCTGTGCTGAAGAAAGACAGGGCCGTGCGCGGACTCACGAGCCCCTCAGGTAGGGAATACAAAATTTTTCGGACGACATCAATTTGGTCCTTCGAGACGTGCAGAGCCTCTACGCGGCTCTCCACGCGCTCAATGTTTACTGCCTGGCTTCAGGCGCCAAAGTTAATTTTGACAAGTCCTTCGTGGCTTTCTGCGGAAGCCTCGCGGGCGCCCAGAATACCTGGGGCCTCAAGGACGCGGGGTACCTTTACAGGTCCTCGGCGTCCCACTGGGGAAAAATGAGGCGGCCTGTAGAGACAGTTTATGGACAGGTTTGTACAATAGTGTTAACGCTTGCATGAATTTATGGCGATTGCGTAATTTAAAAATCAAAGGCAAGGCTTTAGTCGTCATTGCCTTGTGCCTGTCCAAGCTCTTGCATGCCCTCACCGTGTACGACTTGCCAAGCGCAGTAGCAAACAAAATTAGCATTGCGGTAAGCAGGTTTATTTGGAGAAGAGAGCGTGGGCTGATTGCACACAATGTTATGATAGGCGAGCACAACCAAGGGGGACTTAAACTCATCGATTTAGTTGTTAAAAAGCGCCCGTTACGTCTTAAAATACTCAAGAAGTTCCTTGACACCGGCTTCACGGCCGCGTGGAAGGACTTCTTTGCGGTTCAGGTAGGTCATTTGGGTGAGTACGGCTTATTTAACCTATGCATGGTCCTCCAGCAAGCCACCCTTGAGCGCTTTCCCCCTTTCGAGAGGGAGGTGTTTGAGGCCTGGGCTGCGCTGAGGCCGTGCACTGTGGCAGCACCGCGTTCCCTGTGGCAGCTGGGGCAGATGCCTCTGCGTTTCAACCCTGACATGCTCTCCGACCCTCCCGAGAGGAGGGAAAGCATGTTCAGTGGAGTTTTGGAGAGAGTGGGAATTAAACAGGTAAGACAGCTTTTAGATGCTTCAGGCAGGTTTAACATAGAGGAAATCAGGGGTAGGTTTACAAGGGCTAGGGTTGGGTTTAGGCGAGATGAAATTCTCAGAAAGGCAAGTATAATCCAGTCTTCTGTCCTGGCGAAGTGGGGTGTCCTCTTTGAGAAAGCCCCCCCTGACCCGGGCGAGGTAAATGAGGAAGTAGAAGGTCAGTGTTCTCTGGATTTTGATATTGTATGGGGGGAGAGGATGTCGAGGCTGACGGAGACGAAAAGGCATGCCTTCTACCGAATGTTGGTGGCCGGGGTCGCTCGGCGCCCTTCTGCAGAACACAGGTGGTCATAGACATTTCCCATGCATGACACTGCATCCATCTGGGCTCACATATACAACTGGTACACCCCACCCCAAGTCAATAATTTTGACTTTAAATTGACACACAGGATCATTTACACCTGCACCAGATTGCACGCAATACACCCTGACAGGTACAGCTGTGACTGTCCGGTATGCGGTGAGGCGCCTGAAGACCTCCTCCATCTGGCCGCCCGGTGTCCTGTCGCACAGCGGTTCTGGACCAGGCTGCTGGACCTTCTCACTCGGAGGCTGGCGTTGAGGCTCCACCGCCGGCGGCCCATGGAATCGATGACCCCGAGCTCTGGTTCTGCCTCTTCGGACCTGTCCAGCGGCAACCTCGGGGGCCGGACACCGCCATGGTCAACTGGGACACCGTCCGCCTCGTCCTGTCCATGGCCAGGTATTCCATCTTTGTGGCACGGAACCACCACCTCCATGACGGCCGCGCAACAGAGCACTGGCCCCTCTTCACAGCGCTCCTTAGCACCTACATTCACCATCTCCACTCCGCAAAGGAAGCAGAGTTTCGCAACAACTTCACCCCAGACAATACACTTTTCTCCATCTCCCAAACCGGTTCCCCTCAGTTGGACTTCTGACCCCTACCCTCCTCCGCTGTTCCCTCTGGACCCTGTCATCTGGACCGTCCCTGGACACTGCATCACCCATGTTTTCCCCCAGACCCCCTTTCTTTACCTGGGATAATCCCTTTGGACCTCCTCACTCCTCGTTTTCCTTCTCGGCCCCCCTTGTATTTCCCCAGGTACCTTCAAGTCCCTTAGCCCTTGTACCCAGTGGTGTTTGTTCCTGTGCCCACGTCCCCCAATGTGTCTTCTGAGAGCTTTGCAAATGTTATTGTGGTTTTGAAACATGTAACTTTAAAAATAAAGGATTAAAAAAAATCCTGCTTAAATGGTCAAAGGTTTGTTTTTAAATGTTCATTTTAGCTGCCCCATCTATATTAAATATTATTGAACTATAGAATGCTCTGATGTCATCTGAAACCCAGCAGGAATGATTCCTGTTCAGACCTTGTACTTATCCTCTATAGATGTGGCCTCCAGCTCATAGTCGTGGTGACCTCTGAAGGAGATGGAGAACCTGGAACCTGCTCCGTCATCACAGCTCTTCACGATGGAGAAGGGCAGCTGCCTTTTGACGATGCCCTTCTCAATACTGCACAGGAACTTGGAGCTGAAGTCAAACTACACAAAGGACATAGATATGAGGGAGGCTGGCTATCAACTTATCATTAATCATTAATTAGGCATTTGGTAAGCGGAAAATACGTTTAGACAACTCTAAGCTGGCTAAAATGAACTAGGTCACGTTTTGAAGACAGAAGCCTTTAATTAGGTATCATTCCCTCTGACTGCAACCCCCACACACTCCCATTCACCGAACACATGCTCATCACATTCAGTCTCAAACTCACATTAGCCAAACTCCTCCTCCCTCGCACTATATAATTTCGCAAAATAAAGGACATTAACACCAATACATTTTCTTCTGATATCAATAACTTCCTCAGTACAGATCCTACTACTCCACCTGATGACCTAGTCTCTCACTACAGCAACAGCCTACACACACTCCTGGACACTCATGCTCCTCTCAAAACAAGATCAGTTTCCTTCTCCTGCTCTGCACCCTGGTTCACTCCTGCACTACGACAACTCAAAGCCAAAGGCCGACAACTGGAATGACTCAAAAATAAAACTGGTCTCACAGTTCACAAGGACATGTACAATAACCACATTATTCACTACAAAGACTCAATATCCACTGCCAAATCCACCTACTACTCCGGCCTGATTCACTCCAACAAACACAACTCCAAGACCCTTTTCTCACTTCTTTCTAACATAACAAAACCCCCTGACTCTCTGCCCAACCACCTGTATTCCACTGATTTTTGCAACTCTCTCATGTTTTTCTTTGTCTCCAAGATCACAACCATCCACCAACACCTGACAAATGGAGCTGCAGTCTCTGGAGTGGACACCTTCCCGCACTCACCTCTGTCACCATTTTCAAGTTTTTCCCTTCCTTCTGTCCAAGTCGTCTCTGAGCTCATTCTTAACTCCAAACCCTCTACCTCCCAACTTGACCCTATCCCTACAACCCTTGTTAAATCCTGTCTCTCCTCTCTTGCCCCCATCATCACTAACATCATTCACTCTTCCCTGGTCTCTGGTACGGTTCCTTCATCTCTCAAAACTGCCTCTGTTACTCCCATTCTGAAAAAACCCGGTCTAGATCCCAACAACTTCAATAACCTCCGTCCTATTTCCAACCTGCCCTTCATTGCCAAAATTCTCGAAAAAACTGTTGCCTCTCAACTCCACACTCATCTCACCACTAACAGTATCTACGAACAATTTCAATCCGGTTTCCGCCCACTCCATAGCACAGAAACTGCACTTCTCAAAATCACCAACGACCTCCTGTTAGCTTCTGATTCCGGTTTACTTTCTATCCTCATCCTCCTCGATCTGACAGCAGCCTTTGACACAATCTCCCACAACATCCTCATTCACAGACTTCAGTCTATTGGTATTTCCACATTCCTCTCTCCTGGTTCATTTCATATCTCTCTGATCGCAGTCAATTCATCCAATTCAAATCTTGCAAATCCAACACTTTCCCTGTCTCTGCTGGTGTTCCCCAAGGTTGTCTTAGGTCCCCTTCTTTTTATCATTTACATCCTTCCACTTGGCTTTCTGCTCAAACATTCTTTTTCACTGTTATGCAGATGACACCCAGCTCTACATTTCTACCAAACCTTCCTCATCTCTCCCTCCAACCTCTCTTACCCTCTGTCTACAAGAAATCCATTCCTGGTTCTCCTCCAACTTTCTCAAACTTAACAGCTCTAAAACTGAAGTCCTCCTAGTAGGCACCCCCTCCACTATCTCCAAATCCAGCAGTTTCTCTATATCTATCCATGATTCTACTGTCCTTCCTTCCCCTCAGATCAAGAGTCTGGGTGTCATCCTTGACAGCACACTTTCTTTTCAATCCCATATTAATAACATCACCCGCTCCGCCTACTTTCACCTCCGCAATATCTCTCGTCTCCGCCCCTCTCTCACTCCTCACACCACTGCCATACTCGTTCACAGCCTTGTTACTTCCCGGATCGGCTCCCTCCTCTTTGGTCTCCCCAATAAATCCCTCCAGAAACTGCAGCTTCTCCAAAATTCCGCTGCCCGCATCATCACCAGGACCCCCTCCTCCCACCACATCACCCCCATCCACCAACAACTACACTGGCTTCCCATAAAACAAAGAATTAACTTTAAAATTCTCCTAACCACCTTCAAAGCAATCCATAACCTGGCCCCCCTTACATCACTGACCTCCTCCACATCTCCATTCCTTCTCGCTCCCTCTGCTCCTTCTCCTCTCTCCAGCTCTCTGTCCCCTCTGCTCGTCTCGTCACCATGGGGGGCAGAGCCTTCAGCCGCTCTGCTCCCCTGCTCTGGAACTCACTCCCTCCTGACCTCCGCAATATTGACTCTCTTCCTATTTTCAAATCCAGACTCAAAACACACCTGTTCAGACAATCCTACACCACATAACAGTCACTTTCACCATCTTCCAGTTTTGTATCTCTGTTTTTATCTTTGTATTTTAAGTATTTTTATGTTTTAACTTTGTTTTGTACAGTGTCCTTGGGTGTCTTGAAAGGGGCTTTTAAATAAAATTTATTATTATTATTATTATTATTATTATTATTATTATTATTATTATTATTATTATTACAGTTAAATTAAAGATGACAGCCAAACTGATATGGAATTGGCGCTTGAATTGCGTGAGAAATGCCGTGTCTCACACTCTCAAACTTAAACTACAAAGCAACTAATGAGAGTTATATAAATGAAGTTATTACCTGATGGTTCTCAGTTTGTTTTCCTCATGTTCAGTCGCTGTCCTTATCACTGACAGCGCAGTGCATGCTTAGCAGCTGAAACTACACTCTACGGCCTGCCCACTCTACAGTCTGCCCAACAACAGAACAATCTATTTTCTGATTGGCTGAAAAGGGCGCGGCGCCTGATAACTGAGATTTTTTTCACTGAAAATGTGCGGTGCCTGCATAAACTGAGCCACACAGACCGATTTTCTGGGCACGAAAAAAAAAAAAAATCACCGTGACAAATGCCATGTGTGAGCGTGTGAACACGTCGAATTGCGTGTGTCACACTCTCAATGCGTGAGACTTGAGAGCCCTAAAATGAGAGAATAATAAAAATCTGTCATATCAGAGCAGGTTTGGTGAAGATTGTACAGACATGAATATACAAAAACACTAGATAGATTTTTATGGGGGAATATTACATAAAGGGTTATAAGCTCAAGCATGTTATATCTGCACAAATCTACGGAAAGTTGAAATATAAAGTGAACTGACCTGTATAACACGTTTCTGCCACCTGTAGCGTCCATGTTTGTGAACACTGAAGTTGTACAGGGACTGCTCCGGCTCCTGCAACTACACCCCAGACATCTGATATTAAACAATTATTTGCATTAAAATTTTAATTATGATTATTCGAAACATTTAAAGGGCCCATAAAGTGGAACAGAGCATTTTGCGTTTTGGAGATTTAGACAGACTAATAAAGGGTTATTCAAACACATGTTAATGAAACAAAACAAAAACAAATCAAAAGAGGAGGTAACAGCATTAGAACATATCACAAGTTCACAGCAGTCAATTTTGTGTAATATGGGGCCTTTAAAATGATTAATCTTGGATTTATTCAATTAAAGGTGTGTTTCTAAATACAAATTTAATGCCATGCCTGTAGAACATTTCAGGCAAAACAATAAGGCAATGCCTCATGAATGAAGAAACATAATGCACTGAACTGATGTCATTTCAAGATTATCTGTGATCACCTTTGCTATAGACACTTCTGGCTCATACATTTGAAATGTGAGCACTCAAACCAAAAAACAAGAAGAACCGCTCATAAACAGGACTGTTCTGTGAAGACAAAGGCTTGGGTTAGTCTGCAGAGCTCAAAGTGATTAGTTCAAACAGGTTCTGAGAAAATAGAACACAAACAAACACAGTGGAAAAGTAATTATAAGGTGTTACTTACTGTGACGTTATTTGCTGGGATCTAGGGTAGGGAATATTACAAATGGCTGCAAGTATTTAGGTAATAAAGTTTTGTCTATATAAGAAAAATAATCCTGTTTCCATGTGGTCATATTCTGTATAAAAACTGCTAACCCTGTAGTTTAGACCCATAGACTGACTGTATATATACTTTAAATGGACATCTGTGGGGTTACTTTTGTCTCATTAATATTCACAAATGCACTGAGGTGATCTACAAATAGTCATGGGTTTGTACTTGTGTTTTGATATCCACAAATCCAAATTTAATATTTGTAACTTGTATTTTGGTCTTTACATGTGCGTCTGTCTGTGGTTGTAGATTTCTCAAAAATAGTGTCTCAAAACTATATCATACAGGAAATTTCAATTCAACACGATTTCATGTAATTTGTGATCTACAAATACAAATCACATTTTACAAACAGAATGTTCAGTTTTACAAATACACATCTATGACAAAAATACACATTATGAATATTAATATTAAATTTGTATTTTTGGATATCAAAACACATGTCCACACCCATGACTATATTCACAAATGCACAGAGGTGATCTATAAATATTGAGACAAAAGCAACCCCATACACATAGCCTCTGATAATAGCACCCTAATGGCAATTGATGTACTGAACTCTGTTGTTACAGTTTCAGTGGAGAGAAATCATCTAGAGCTCATGACCATAGGTGAGGGTAGGAATGTAGATTGACCGGTAAATTGAGAGCTTTGCCTCGGCTCAGCTCCCTCTTCACCACAATGGTCCGGTACAGCGATTGCATCACTGCCGACGCTGCACCGATCCGCCTGTCAATCTCACGCTCCATCCTCCCCTCACTCGTGAACAAGACCCCGAGATACTTGAACTCCTCCACTTGAGGCAAGGACTCCCCACCCACCCAGAGAGGGCAAGCCACCTTTTTCCGGTCGAGAACCATGGCCTCGGATTTGGAAGAGCTGATCCTCATCCCAGCCGCTTCACACTCGGCTGCAAACCGCCCCAGTGCACATTGGAGGTCCCGGTTTGATGAAGCCATCAGGACAACATCATCTGCAAACAGCAGAGATGAGATCCTGTGGTTCCCAAACTGTATCCCCTCCGGCCCCTGACTGCGCCTAGAAATTCTGTCCATAAATATAATGAACAGAACCGGTGACAAAGGGCAGCCCTGGCGGAGTCCAACATGCACCGGAAACAGGTCCGACTTACTACCGGCAATGCGAACACAGCTCCTGCTCCGGTCATACAGGGACCGAACAGCCCTTATCAAAGGGCCCCGAACCCCGTACTCCCAGAGCACTCTCCACAGGACCCCACGAGGGACACGGTCGAATGCCCTCTCCAGATCCACAAAGCACATGTGGACTGGTTGGGCAAACTCCCATGCACCCTCGAGCACCCGATGAAGAGTATAGAGCTGGTCCAGTGTTCCCCGGCCGGGACGAAAACCACACTGCTCCTCCTGAATCCGAGGTTCGACTATCGGTCGAATTCTCCTCTCCAGCACCCTGGAATAGACCTTACCGGGAAGGCTGAGGAGTGTGATTCCCCGATAGTTGGAACACACCCTCCGGTCCCCCTTCTTAAACAGAGGGACCACCACCCCGGTCTGCCAATCCAGAGGTACTGTCCCCGACCGCCATGCAATGTTGCAGAGACGTGTCAGCCAAGACAGCCCTACAACATCCAGCGACTTGAGATACTCAGGACGGATCTCATCCACCCCCGGGGCCTTGCCACCGAGGAGCTTTCCAACCACCTCAGTGACTTCGGCCAGGGTGATGAACGAGTCCGCCTCCAAGTCTCCAGCCTCTGCTTCCGCCTCGGAAGACGTGAAGGCAGGATTGAGGAGATCCTCAAAGTATTCCTTCCACCGTCCGATAACTTCCCCAGTCGAGGTCAACAGCTCCCCACCTCCACCGTAAACAGTGTTGGTGAAGCACTGCTTCCCCCTCCTGAGGCGCCGAACGGTTTGCCAGAATTTCTTTGAGGCCGTCCGATAGTCCTCCTCCATGGCCTCTCCGAACTCCTCCCAAACGTGAGTTTTTGCCTCGCTTGGCCCGCCGGTACCCGTCAACTGCCTCAGGAGTCCCATGAGCCAACAAGGCCCGACAGGACTCCTTCTTCAGCATGACGGCATCCCTTACTTCCGGTGTCCACCACTGGGTTCGGGGATTGCCACCGCGACAGGCACCACAGACCTTACAACCACAGCTACGGGCGGCCGCATCGACAATAGAGGCCGAGAAAAGAGCCCATTTGGACTCCATATCCCCAGCCTCCCCCGGAATCCGGGAGAAGCTCTCCCGGAGGTGTGAGTTGAAGGTGCCCCTGACAGAGGGCTCAGCTAGACGTTCCCAACAGACCTTCATGATACGCTTGGGCATGCCAGGTCTTTCCGGCTTCCTCCCCCGCCAGCGGACCCAACTCACAACCAGGTGGTGATCGGTTGACAGCTCTGCCCCTCTCTTCACCCGAGTGTCCAAGACACGCGGCCGGAGGTCAGATGACACGACAACAAAGTCGATCATCGACCTCCGTCCTAGGGTGTCCTGGTGCCACGTGCACTGGTGGACACCCTTGTGCTCGAACATGGTGTTCGTTATGGACAAACTGTGGCTAGCACAGAAGTCCAATAACAGAACACTGCTCGGGTTCAGATCAGGGAGGCCGTTCCTCCCAATCACCCCTCTCCAGGTGTCACTGTCGTTGCCCACGTGGGCATTGAAGTCCCTCAGGAGAACAACGGAGTCCCCGGGGGGTGCACTGTCCAGTACCCCTCCCAGAGACTCCATGAAGGCCGGGTACTCTGCACTGCTGTTCGGCCCATAGGCCGACACAACATTGAGAGAGCTGTCCCCGACCCGAAGGCGCAGGGACGCGACCCTCTCGTTCACCGGGGTGAACTCCAACACTCGGCGGCTGAGCTGTGGGGCAATGAACAGGCCCACACCAGCCCGCCGCCGTTCCCCGTGGGCAACGCCAGAGAAATGGAGGGTCCAGCCACCCTCAAGGAGTTGGGTTCCAGAGCCCAAGCTGTGCATGGAGGTGAGGCCGACTATATCTAGTCGGTAACGCTCAACCTGCCGCACAAGCTCAGGCTCCTTCCCCCCCAGCGAGGTGACATTCCATGTCCCCAGAGCTAGTCTCCATGTCCGGAGATCCGGCCGCCGAGGCCCCCGCCTTCGACTGCCGCCCAGATCTCTCTGCACCCGGCCCTTATGGATCCTCCTGCGGGTGGTGGGTCCACAGGTGGTGGTCATGAGCTCTGGGTAATGACCGAAAGGACGAGATCGTGGATACAAGCGGCCGGAATGAGTTTCCTCCGTAGAGTGGCTGGGCGCACCCTTAGAGATAGGGTGAGGAGCTCAGTCACGCGGGAGGGGGTCGGAGTAGAGCCGCTGCTTCTCCACGTCGAGAGGAGCCAGCTGAGGTGGCTCGGGAATCTGTTTCGGATGCCTCCTGGACGCCTCCCTCGGGAGGTGTTCCGGGCATGTCCCACCGGGAGGAGGCCCCGGGGAAGACCCAGGACGCGCTGGCGGGACTATGTCTCCCGGCTGGCCTGGGAACACCTTGGGGTCCCCCCGGAGGAGCTGGAGGAAGTGTCCGTGGTGAAGGAGGTCTGGGCGTCCCTGCTTAGACTGTTGCCCCCGCGACCCATAAGCGGAAGAAAATGGATGGATGGATGGAAATCATCTAATCGAGGTGTTCATGACAAACTGGTGTTAATGAATTCTCTGTATGGGTTAAATCAAGTAAAACCTGAACCCACAGAGTCACTTTATTTAAATTGTAAAATATTAAATAAACAACCTATTAAAATTCAAATGGATGAAAGTAAAGATTACCTAATTGTTAAAAGTAGAACTCTTCACTTTGTGGCACTGTTGTAATATTTATTATGTCGTAAAATTTGCATTAGCATTAACACAAACAGGCTCTATGTTTGAATAGGATTTTTTTTGACGGGCAAAATAACGGAAAAAACCCCACCAGGATCATATAGAGCGGGTTAATATGAACATTTAAGACCAAAATGGCGAGGCTCACAGTAGCAGTTACAGAGAGAGAAGGAGCCGGAAGAGCCGCATCCGAACTTCCTATTTGGAACGTGGTGGCTAGTTGTCTACAGTCTATGGGTCATTCCAGAATTGGAGGACATTTTGGCTTTAAAATTCTTGAAAAATAAACCTTCACTTTTCTGATTTTCTGCTACATATTCATCAATAATAGGTAATAAACTATTAAATGCTTGATTAGCTCAGCTGACGGTCAACGGTAAAATGTTTATTATATGATTTATATGGTTTATTTATTTATTTACTCTAATCACAGTAACAGGGTTGCAGGTAACAGGGTTGCAAAATCACGCTAATGTTAGCTTTATCTCAGAAATAGAAGCTAGCTGTTTAGCTAGCTGTTATTACTAATCAAGAGGAAAAACTTATTTATGCAAATACGTAAAGGGAAAAAAAATGTCTTATTCTGATCATTTGCATAACAGGGCTGCATGAGGTAGCGTGAGACATTCAATCAAGGCTAACAATGTTATAAAAATATGAAAAATAGAAGAGAAGATAAACCTTTGCTCTACCTATTCTTTTGGAAAACTGTTTGATGATGTCAAGTCCAGGGGATCATGTGGTTTACTGCTTTCTTCTTCTTCTACCAGACTAAAAATGTTCTGGTAACAGGGTTGCGTGCATGTTGTGGGACACATGTTCCATGAATAATAATTATTATTTGAAATATTATGTCTATTAAAACAAATGTTCCCACAGTTACAAGAGATGGCATCGAAACAAATTATAGAAAAAACAAGAAATTTCAGTTCAATTTTTATTCAAGTTTTATTTGAGATTCAGTTTGGTCATTAGAGGGGTGGGACAAGAGGAAAATTGCATTTTGGGGGGTACCCCAGACTTATTTAGTATTTTAAAAACTATTTTCAAGCATTCTTTTCTCTTAGTTTTTTTTAGATTTGGTCTCAGGACAAGTAAATTCACTCAGAAACTGTATGTTTTAGTATTTTGTATGTGGATTTTGTATGTGGATATGTGGATTGTATATTTAATATTTGATGGGTGGGACGTAAAATGTCCTCCAATTCTGGAATGACCCCTATATGTCCTTTGGAACATGTTGTCAGGCACATCCACTCACAGCTCCCTGTTCACTGCCTTATCTTTAAATATTTATTCATTTTAGCACAACTCAGCAAAAACCTCATAGATACACAATTATACAGGAAGTAGTGACACTAACAGTGAGGTTGCCGGATGCCGTTGTGCACATGTGCAGCATGTAACTTTTTTGGTGTAGGGTCTCCGCAGAGATGTTATTGGTTTGCCAAAAATGTTTCATAGTATGGCATATATAACTCATATAACTCCATGGAGAAGCAAGCCTGCTTACAGTAAGAATGTATGTTTTTGAAGTGTAATGCTGTACCGTGAAACATTTCAGGCAAAGCCATAACATGTCCCTGGAGACAAGACCATCCACCAGAAAAATTAGTTTTAGTTACTTTAATTGCTATGTGTACATATCAAATTAAGAGCAAAAAATCAAAATATAAAAGTAAAACATAACCAGTACTCGAGTTGAGGGGGGATTGGGGGGGGGGATCCCCCCTGTGGGAAAAAAATGTCAAAATCATCCCTCTTCTAAAACGGGCATCCCTTCTTCCATCCCTTATGGCATTTTATCAATCAGGCATGAAAATCCCTAAACTTTTGGCGAATTTCGCCATTTTTAAGTCAAAATGGCCAGTGCCAAGAGCCAATCATAGGCCGAACTGCGCTCCAGCTTCCAACCATGTTGCAGCATAATTACCCACCGATACGCGCTCCCGCCAATCACGATTGCCGCTGTTGTGTTTGCGAATGTTCGCCGATCAGCTGTGAGTGAGCCGCGTGAATGTTTACAAGAGAAGAAGAATCCTTAACTTGCTACGTTAATGCTACGTAAGAAGGAACTCTCACCTCGAGACACAGGATAAATTCGGGATTATGTCCTTTTCTCCGGAGCTCCGGATTATTAAAGACAACACGGCAAACTGTTAGAATGGAGCTGACCGCATTCTTATGGGTGAGTCATATTATCAGATTATTTCTGCATCTATTTCGGCACTAAACCAGGACTAAACCAAGACTAAACCAGGTATAAACCAGGACTAAACCAAGACTAAACCAGGTATAAACCAGGACTAAGCCAAGACTAAACCAGGTCTAAACCCGGACTAAACCAGGTCCAAACCAGGACTAAGCCAAGACTAAACCAGATCTAAACCAGGACTAAACCAAGACTAAACCGGGACTAAACCAAAACTAAACCAGGTCCAAACCAAGACCAAGCCAGGAATAAAACAGGTCTAAACCAGGTCTAAACCAGGTCTAAACCAGGTTTAAACCAGGTCTAAACCAGGTCTAAACCAGGACTAAGCCAGGACTAAAACAGGTCTAAACCAGGTCTAAACCAGGACTAAGCCAGGACTAAACCGGGACTAAACCAGGACTAAACCAGGACTAAACCAGGACTAAACCAAGACTAAATCAGGACTAAGGTGTGAATGATTATATTGACGTCTATATGCTTTACTCTGTTCTGAATCATTGATGAATGAAATGCTCCCTGGAACAATAAAGGCTCTTTGAACCTTGAATGGTTTAAGGTAAGTAGCACTTTATTGTACCCAGAGTAAATCTGTCCACTGCAGGTGCGCTGGGTAAACCAGTGGCTTACTGAAATCATAGTGAATACAGGGTGCATGGTGGAGAACTACAGCAGTTAGCCTGGGCTTAAATTACAAAGTCTCCAAAATGACAGCACTAACTGACCAAAATCCCCATCGATTTTAAATGGACAGTCATATATAAATTTATGCTGACTCATCTCCAGTCCATAAATCTGTCAATGTACTGTATAAAGCACAATGTGGTACCTGCATCACCTAGAAAATTAAAACCATACATTGGAACATTGCAACTGGGGAGGATTATAGCCAGAGGAATATCATTTCCATGGAAACAAGCAGGCCAAATAAGAGCCAGGTTTGTGGAGATACAAGCCCACTCCGAGTAAGGATGATGTTTTATCAATGCAATACACACAAAGCAAAAAATAATATAGATTTCTGTTAGTATATTTTTGGAGTTACATAATTTGGCTTTAATAAAATAATAAAAAAGCTCTATTGTATTGAATGACTCTCTGTTACCTGGTCAGAGCTCTGTTGTTTGCGCACTTGCTCTTGATCTTTTCTGGCTTGGTTCAGAGCGTCGTCGATGGACAGCTCTCCTCTCTTCACTTTGTTCATGATGATCAGCTGCATCTCATTACTCAGCTGAAATATAAACACAACAAACACTTTTACTTTTACCTGCACACTTCACACACGCACACATATCACACACACACAAAATTATGGCTAAACTCAGACTAAACCAGGAAATAAATCTGAACTAGACCAGGACCAAACCAAGTCTACAACAGGACTACTGTAATGATACGTGCACAGACTTGGGACAAA
The DNA here is from genome assembly GCA_036785185.1 of Paratrypauchen microcephalus. Lineage (NCBI taxonomy): Eukaryota > Metazoa > Chordata > Actinopteri > Gobiiformes > Gobiidae > Paratrypauchen > Paratrypauchen microcephalus. The sequence goes on from JAVJIX010000407.1 coordinate 129,100, forward strand.
ACTGGGACTAAATCCAGAACTAAACCAAGACTAAAACAGTACTAAACCAGGACCGTGCCAAGTCTATATAAGGACTAAACTCAGGATCAAACCTGGACAAAGCCAGTACAAGTGTGAATACAACCTAGAAAAAAAGTATTGATTGACAACGATAATAAATTTAATATAGTTGTTCAATCGTATAGTAAAAAGCAAATACAATATAGTCAAACTAAGCATACAATAAGTAAATAATATAAGAAAATCGAACTTCATCTCTTGTACTGAAGGTTAGGTTTTCAAGAGCTTTTAATTTTACTTTTAATCACAATAAAAGATGCCAAGGAAGATAAGGATTCAAATTTGACTGATGCAACTTTTAATGTCCTGCCTGGAATGTTCCTTAGTGTAGCATTAAAACTTATTCATCTCGCGTTTATTTTATTAGATGCATTACTACTGCAAGAGGGGGTGACTCTCCACAGATCTGACCTGCAACTTGGCCAGGTAGCATTACTATGATGCTTGCCTACATAAAGATAGATACATTTAGCGCTACACTGTGGAATATTCTATGTAAAGCAATAGCATCTCCATGGAGACAAGCAGATGATGAACTCTCCACTAGAAAAGTTACATAGTGCATCTTTAAACGGGTACCTTGCATGACAAAATATTACACTATAAAATAAAATAGTCTTTAATGAGGTGGCAGTGATTCCATGGAAATAGAAAAGTTAATTCGGAACATTTAGAAGATATGTTTTTCTATGTAATATGTTTTTCTTCTTCCCACTCATATGGATAATACTCTCTTCCATTGTAAAATCAAGTAAAAATGCTTACTTGTCCAAAATAAACAACATAACATAATTGGGGAGGATTACAGAGTTGAAATAAAATAGTTATTTAATCGTTTTACATGTACACATGTCAGTGTAGTATTTTAACTGTTTCAGACATTCAAGCATTGTCTAAAAAGAGGAAATAATACCACTCAAAACAATGACATACAACCTGTGATCTCCCTGCATCAATGTTTAACCTGGGGGAAGTTTTAAACAAAAGAGGAACTAAAATAAAACAAGACTGACTACCTCCAAGAAGTATCATCTTACATTTACTTGAGTAACTTTTTGAAGAAGTTGTTTTCAGAGTACTTTTGTGACAGCATACTTTTACTCCTACTTGAGTAAGTAGGAGACTCTAAGTCTCCAAGTGACAGTTATGACAGATGTACTTTGTCTCATTTTTATCTCTATCTTTTGAAAAATCCAGATTTGGTGTATTATTTCATGTTTTCTCCTTCAAATAACATTCACTTGAAATTATAAATAGGATGTTACGTCCTGCAAATAACGTCTCCCAAATACTGCTTTACTTGAGATAATTTTGAACCACTGCTTTGTACTTTTACTTGAGTAATATTATTTTGAAATCTTGCTTGAATACAATTTGTGGCTACTCTACCCACCTCTGTTCAAATTCCCATTGACCAAAGCAGTACAGTTTTGTCTTCAAAATGAGCAGACTTACCTGTGGCAAGTTTTCAGCACCCCACTCCATTTTGTAAGAATAGCTGCTGTTCTTTTGCGACGATTAACTTTGCATAGCATTCATTCACATACTACTGAAATCATAACTTGCTTCTTGTATCTTCCAAAGGTACATTTCGCACTAGTTTTCCTCATGCTCTGATTTGTGGCAAGTAGTTCTTGTTCACACTCCCTTCCCAGTCGCAAAGGGTTAGGTGAAGTCAGTTCAGCCACACCTACTGTGAGCTCTCTCTCTGTCTTTCTCTCTGTTGGTGAAAAAAATGTCCAAAAACAATCCAAGTTGCTCGTCAAGTCTCTGCATGTCTTATATTCCATGTTTATCCACCAGAGGGCGCATTTGAGGGCATTCTTTGGCAGTAATGGTGCAGTACTCTTCCTCATTGTGAATCTACCAGAAGAGGAAGAGAGATATGACTTAGTATTGCTTAGTTACTTATACTTGACTATTATTGGGGAAACTTTTGAAAGGATTTAAAGGCAAATTAACGTTTTTTTTACAATCTGAGCCTTCTTTCGGCAATAAAACAAGTAGTTTTACTCACCCATAGCAGTTTGCTGTCAATTGGAGCAGTATCGCAGAACTTATGTTGAGCCATTCTGTTCTACTAATGATCCCGTATCTGTTAACATGGTGCTCGTATCATATGCTCGGGGCATTACTTTGCGGTGTCCAAATAACACAAACTTTAGCACTTTTCAAATCACAGAAGATCGCTGTGCCAGGGAAGACTTTGAGTGGATTCCAAAACGGCCTGAAACCCGATATCCAGCTATAGTTTCATTTGATGACGTCATCAGAGAGGACAGTGCGCATGCGTGAACTCAGCTGTTTTGTAAACACAGCTAGTCCGAAAGAGGCTAACACCGCTCTGAACTGTTGCGATATCGGGTTTCAGGCCGTTTTGGAATCCACTGAAAGTCTGCCCTGGCACAGCGATCTTCTGTGATTTGAAAAGTGCTAAAGTTTGTGTTATTTGGACACCGCAAATCAGTGCCCCGAGCACTCACGCTAACGGATACGGGATCATTAGTAGAACAGAACGGCTCAACATAAGTTCTGCGATATTGCTCCAATTGACAGCAAACTGCTATGGGTGAGTAAAACTACTTGTTTTATTGCCGAAAGAAGGCTCAGATTGTAAAAAAAAAAACGTTAATTTGCCTTTAAGCAGGTACAATACTCTTACCTTTGGTTACTCTATTACTACATATACATACAGTATAATTTTGGGCCCAGTGTTCATCACGTGTACATTTTCTTTGCAATAATTGGGAGATTTCTGACATTTTTATGTTATGCTGTAAGATTTGAGCTGTGGAGGGTTGAATAAATAACTCCTATGGCAAATTAATGGTTCATTCTACTATTTATTTGTTGCAGCTCAGGCTTTTAATGAGACTGTTTATTTAAAAATACAGTTAAATACAATACAATTTTAATATTATCATGTATCTCAATATTTCTCTGTAACCTACTTTGAATGAATGAAGTAGTTAACTCGTACTCGTACCTTTGGTTACTCTATCTACTTTGGATAAGTCAGAAAAGTTGCGTATCCTTTTCGATATCATTTACTGGTAAGGTCACTAAAGACTGTTCATCTCCATGACATGTTACCTGGTTAAATAAAGGTCAAATCAAATCAAAACTTGACTTTATAAAATGGGGACTTTACAGGTAAATATTGTTTGGCTCTACTCCACATTACTCAAGGCACACCGGCACAGGTCTTCAATAAGGAGCCATAGACCACCAAATAATACAAAAATAAACATTACTCAGATTGAACTTGTGATTAACATTAGCAATAATAGCAACAAAAATAAATATGTTTAGTTAATTTAGTTTAGTTTATTTGATTTATTTGACAGGGACAATGTACAGGAGCATTAATCACCAAAAAATGAAAAGATGCTTTGTACCAGACTTTAGCTCTCGCGGCTCATTTCCATCTGCAGTCCCTGAGACAAACAACATCACAAACAATGAACATAAAGCATAAAAACAGTGCAATTCATAATAATTACAGTGGAGGTGATACATTTCATCAATTACTAAAAAATAATTAAAACTCTTTTCCCAATACCTGTACCCCCTTCTCATGTCTATTTTTTAATGCTGACACGTCTGCACTCTCACGTTAACCCTAAGCAATGACTCAAAATAACCACAAATGATGTACTGTACTTCAGTAAATATGAAATCTAAACAAAATAGGATTCATTATCTCAATAATGATTATTACCACAATTTGTTTATTAGAAATTAGATTATTACTAAAGTTTAGCCTCCAACAATATCTTAATCTTTACTATGTAACTTTTCTGGTGCACAGTCACCCTTATCTATCACCATGGAGACAAGCAGGGGACACCTTCATACCAAGTTACAGACCAGACACACCCTCTCACAGTTTGAATGCATGTCTTCCAGTATATTTTTAGTAATAAAACACCGTGCCGTACCATAAAAGATTGGTACGGCACGGTGGCTGAGTGTCTAGCGCTCATGCTTCACAGTGTGTTCTGTGTGGAGTTTGCATGTATGGTCTGGGTTTGATCCCCGGGTCGCCCGAGCCTTTCTGTGTGGAGTTTGCATGTTCTCCCCGTGTCTGGGTGGGTTTCCTCTGGGCACTCCGGTTTACCCCATCAACCCAAAACATGCACCATAGGTAAAATCTTCCAGCTTAGGTCCTGACCAAAATGAAGCAAGGAGATCATGGAGATGGTCCCTGGGCACAGTAATGTGCTGCCCACTGCTCCTAATAACAGGATGGGTTAAATGCAAAAAATAATTTCTCCTGTGTGAGATCAATAAAGTAATTCTTCTTCTTAATGCCATACATTCAAAGCAAAGCAATAACATCTCAAGCTGGTGGCAGATCCTTCATCAGAAAAATTATGATTCTTTGTTACCAAGTTTAAAACTGAAGACAGAATGAAAAAAAAAAAAAAGCTGGCTAAGTGCCTTCATCTTCCAGGCCTTCTCCAGCTCTTCCTTGAGCCCCTGGTATTTCTCTAGTTTCTCGTGTTGCTTTTTCCTGATGTTACCATTGCTTGGTATTGCAGTGTCCACCACCACGGCTTTGTTTTGTTGCTTATCCACCACCACTATGTCTGGTTGGTTCGCCATCACCATTCTGTCAGTCTGTATCTGGAAGTCCCACAGGATCTTGGCTCGGTCATTCTCCACAACTTTCGGAGGTGTTTCCCACCTTGACCTTGGGGTCTCCAGCCCTACTCTGCACAGATGTTTCTGTACACTATGCCCGCCACTTGGTTGTGTCGCTCCATGTATGGTTTCCCTGCAGCATCTTACACCCTGCAGTTATTTGCTGGACTCTCAGGAGCCTCTTTGCACAGCCTACTAGAGGTAAGATCTTAAGCCCGAGCCCGAGCCCGAGCCCGAGCCCGACCTGACCCGACCCGAAATTCGGGTCGGGCCGGGCCTAAAATGTCAATCATTGCTTCGGGTCGGGCTCGGGCTCGGGCTCGGGCCGGGCTTCTCTCTTGCTGACTTTTTAAAAAATAAATATATGTTTATAAAAATGTATAATAAAACGATGTGTAGATACTAAACTAAGGAATACTTGTTTTAAAATAAATAATTTGGATAAAACAGAGAAGGCACTGTAAGGTAATTGCTATTTAACTATTAAACAGGAGCCGCTCTTAATAATCTTCCCCTCCGCAAGTCCGCATCTATTTTGACCTGGTATCCCCAATATGGAGGAGCAAGAAGTTAAGGATAACTAAAGACAGGAGAACTGAAAAGACAAACACGCACCGGTGAGGTGTGGAAAAGCTTCAAATTGATTGTTTTAATTGAATGCTACAGAAACTTGCGTTGGCTTCGCTGAATGTAGTCAATGTGGCGCTTTGCTTTCATACGAGAGCAAAAAGACTGGCACCTCGACGTTCCCAGCTGCGCGCCTGTGCAGTTGCACACTGCTCACACATTCTCAGCGCACAAGAAAACCTATGCAGCGCAGGGATGAAAGAGTTCCGCTTTTTTTTTCAGCCGCGGGGTCATCTGAATACGGGGGAATTGTCCAGTATTCAGAAACAAAAGTATGTGTCTCGTATTAAACTTCTACCGGTGTAAGCCACGAGCACGCGCAAGCGCAGCTCTTTCCGCGTGTAGCGGGGGTGCATGTCGGATGTCGCGCACAGGGTTCCAAGGAGCGCTCAGGGAGTTAGTGTGTTTGCTCAGACACATAAAACATTAGGGGGAACATTGACCTCGACGCTGAGCAGGCATTTAAACAGCTGTACTAGCAAAATTGATGATCGTCAAACATCTATATTATCATTTGTTTCAAAAAAACGCCCCTCACAAATAAAATATGAAATTTCGGGTTTGCTTCGGGCTCGGGCCTGCAAATCAAGTTAATTGGTCGGGCTCGGGCCGGGTCGGGCTTTAATACCCGCGGGCCGAGTCGGGTCGGGCTGGATTTTTTAGGCCCGATCTTACCTCTACAGCCTACACCTTGGGTCTTGTCTGGTGTGGTAGATCTGGGCCTCTATTGCCCGGGTGCTCAAGGCCTATTGCTTTAGCCTAAATTGTATTAACAGAAATCTTTCTTTGTACAAAAAGTTTGAATCAGATATAATATTGATTTATTATTTTGTAATTTTGTGGTCTGTTATAATATGTCCAATTAAAATGCCAAATTGTCTCCTGAGTGATTCCTGGAGTCAGTATTTTGGGCATTTAAGCACATAAGGTTTCTCTAGGCTTAAAAATACATATAATACATACAGGTTTATTACACAGTCAGACAAACCCCCTGCGAATAAATATCATGGACTTTTCTAGTTCGCTATTTAAATTGAAAAATAAATAAACAAACAAATTGATAAATAAATAAATACATTGTCTGATTAAAAAGGTTAATCAGTTAATCGTGAAAGCCAGCGCCCATTGTTTGAATTCGGGAAAGTGACGTACTGTCCGGTGGCCCCTTTTCAATCAATTAGTTATTGATAATTTGGACAACATTATTAGAAATAATAAATTATATAACTAGTAATATAACTAGAAGTATTTAAAGGAACTATATTATGTATTATGTGTATATATATATATATATATATATATATATATATATATATATATATATATATATATATATATATATATATATATATATATATATATATATATATATATAATATTTTTTAAAAATGTGCTCCTCACCTTCCACGGTGGTTGGTCTCTCACTCTCATCCAGCTCGGGTCCTCTACCAGAGGCCTGGGAGCTTGAGAGTTCTGCGCAGTATCTTTGCTGTTCCTAGTACTGCACTTTTCTGGACTGAGATGAGATGTTTTTCCTGGGATCTGTTGTAGCCACACCTCCAGTTTGGGGGTTACAGCCCTGAGTGCTCCGATCACCACGGGCACCACCACCTTCCAGTGGGGCACCTGCAGTTATGTGCTGGACTGTCTCAGGAGCCTCTTTGCACAGCCTACACCTTGGGTCTTGTCTGGTGTGGTAGATCTGGGCCTCTATTGCTCGGGTGCTCAAGGCGTGCTCCTGTGCAGCCAGGATGAGGGCCTCTGTGCTGTCCTTCAGACCAGCCCTCTCCAGCCATTGGTAGGATTTCTTGATATCAGCCACTTCAGTTATGTTTCGGTGGTACGCCCCATGTAGGGGTTTGTCCTGCCATGATGGTCCCTCCAGCACCTCTTCCTCTGCACTCCACTGTCTGAAGCATTCCTTTAGCAGATCATCTGTCGGGCCCTTGTCCTTGATGTACTTATGGATTTTGGATGTTTCATCCTGGACAGTGGTTCCCACACTCACTAGTCCTCGGCTTCCTTCTTTCCGGCTCGTGTACAGTCTCAGGGTGCTGGATTTGGGATGAAACCCTCCATGCATGGTCAGGAGCTTTCGTGTCTTAACGTCTGTGGTGTGTATCTCCTCCTTTGGCCAGCTTATGATTCCTGCTGGGTATCTCATCACTGGCAGGGCATAGCTGTTTATTGCCTGGGCCTTGTTCTTGCCATTGAGCTGACTTCTTAGGACTTGCCTTACTCGTTGCAGGTATTTGGCTGTAGTCGCTTTCCTTGTTGCCTCTTCAAGGTTGCCATTTGCTTGTGGGATGCCAAGGTACTTGTGACTGTCCTCAATGTCTGTTATTGTTCCCTCTGGGAGTGAGACCCCCTCTGTGTGGACTACCTTCCCTCGCTTGGTCACCATCCTACTACATTTCTCAAGCCCGAATGACATTCCAATGTCTGTGCTGTAGATCCTGGTGGTGTGGATCAGTGAGTCGATGTCTCGCTCACTCTTAGCGTACAGCTTGATGTCATCCATGTAGAGGAGGTGACTGATGGTGACCCCATTTCTGAGTCGGTATCCGTAGCCAGTGCTTTCAATGATTTGGCTGAGGGGGTTCAGACCTATGCAGAACAGCAGTGGGGACAGTGCGTCTCCTTGGTATATGCCACATTTGATGGACACTTGCACAAGTGGCTTGCCATTGGCTTCAAGGGTGGTTTTCTACAACCGCATTGAGTTTGCAATGAATGCCCTTAGAGTCTTATTGATATTGTACAGCTCCAAGCACTCAGTGATCCATGTGTGTGGCATTGAGTCATAGGCTTTCTTGTAATCAATCCAGGCAGTGCACAGGTTGGTCTGACAGGTTCTGCAATCACCGGCGACTGTTAGGTCAACCAGGAGTTGGTGTTTGGCTCCCCTGGAGTTTTTGCCAATGCCCTTCTGTGCTGCGCTCATGTATTGATCCTTGTGCCCACTTATCGTAGCCGCCATGATGCCTGACATGAGCTTCCATGTTGTGGAGAGACAGGTTATTGGCCGATAGTTGGATGGGACTGTACCCTTCGAGGGATCCTTCAGGATCAGGATCGTACGCCCTTGGGTTAGCCATTCAGGGTGAGTCCCATCCCTTAGCAGCTGGTTCATTTGTGCTGCCAGGCGCTCATGGAGAGCAGTGAGCTTCTTTAGCCAGTATACGTGGATCATGTCAGGGCCCGGTGCTGTCCAACTTTTCATGCCTGAGACTCTTTCCTGAATGTCTGCCACTGTGATGGTGACTGGATCTTGTTCAGGAAGGTTGCTGTGGTCTTTCCTCAGAGCCACCAGCCACTGTGCATCGGTGTTATGTGATGCCTCCCTTTCCCATATGCCTTTCCAGTACCTTTCAATCTCCAGCCTTGGTGGGTCTGCTCTGGTGTTATCCCCCTGCCAATGAGCGTACACTTTCACAGGTTGTGTTGCGAACAACCGGTTTATTTGTCTGGCCTCGTTATCTCGAGTGTACCTCTTTAGGCGGCTGGCCAAGGCTTGTAGCCTTTGCTTGGCAGTTTCGAGTGCTTCAGGTATGGGCATCTGGCTGTACCTCTTGGGTACTTGCTTTTTCATTGCACCTTTCTGGGCCTCTGACAATTGGCTCACTTCTCTCTGCACCTGTTTGATTTTAGCCTCTAACTGTCTTTTCCATGGCGGGTATTGTCTCTCATGGCTCCCATGGTTGCTCTTATGGCCCAGCACCTCTAGGATCACTGCTGCTGAAGTGTATATTAGCTCATTGGTTTCAGTGATGGTTGTGGTAGAGATCGCTCTCAGTGCTGCATTCACATGTTCTAGGAGACTTTCAGATGGTACTTCACTTAGCCTCTGTAACTGGCATCGGGGTTGCCTTGTGTTCATTCGGGCCATGATCTTATCTTTCAGGTCAGACGCTGCTGTTGTGGAATTCTGTGTACACCAGATGTGTTTCATAATCACTATGGAGACAGGAAGTCTGAGATCTAATTTTTCTTCTGACCTAGCCAGAACATTAACAATTTCAGGAAACAGTAGTTGAGTTGCCAGAAAGTCAGAATGACCTGGTCTGTTTGGAGATGTTTGGATAACTAAGTAACAAGTTATGAAACCAAGGCGAGGAGCCAGAAGCCATTCCAAATATGGGCCTGATGTGAAGATATGCTCCAGAGTAAAACTGTAGGGAGCAGTAGTTCGGGGCAAATTTTTCTTCAATCCTGGGTCAGAAGAATTCAGACCTTGTCATTCTGTCTCCGGCGTGTATTCTTCTAAAAAGTTTCATATAAGCTCACTATACGATAATATTTTTTTATAATTTGTACTTGCGTGCAGTATTTTTGAATAAATATCATTTAATTGCGTAACTCGGCCTCAGTGGACTTTTTGGAAAATCCACCACAGAAAACTTGGCGTCACGAAACAGGAGGGCAAGTGGCCAGAGCGGAGCTGAGCTTCTCCTCAACAGACAAGGTAAGCAAATCTGTTTGGGGGGTTTTACACCAGTGTCCGTTAGGTTTCTCCAAAAAAACAGGTGCGGGGACAGTGACAAGAATTGCTTGTATTTATGCATTGTATAATTGCTTATAGTGTGTTATGGTAAAATAAAATAAAAATAAAATTATTTAAAAAAAGGTTTTGGAGGAAGTGCAAGTCTATTGACTATGTAAAGTTGTATTTTTGGGCCTTCCGTGGCTGAGGATTGGAGTAATACAGAATAAATAGAGGGCTTAAACGTGTAGGCCACGGTGGCAGCTGTTCTGGTCACAATTTTGATTAAAGAGACTGCGACGACGTCCGTTCCTGTTCAACGCAGGCTGCGAATAATTAGGTGAAGCCCCAGTAAATTTGGCACAAAAGCTGGTGAGGGTTGGAAATTCTGTAAAAAAAAGTATATGTTAAGTGTAGCCAGGAGATGCCAAAAAGAAATTGCAGGGCAGGAAATGGAGACGTAACTCTACATGCGTTTTGGCCCTAAAAGAGTTAATTATTTGGTTGTTTCTGAGTGAAACGAAACCAAATTGGGTGAAAAAGTGAGAAAAAAGGCCTTTTAAAGTCCTGCAGAAAAGCGCTATTTGAAAAATATGTATATAGTTTAAAAGTCCGGACAAAATAACATATACAGTATTAAATTTGTCGTGCAGTTGTATTTGTGGTGCAGTTGTATAAAAATCATATTGTGCTTTAAAAAAACATAGTGCGCCTTTAAGGTTGAAAGTCTAAATGTGAGTTGGGAGGGGTGAGCCCCCACCTTTGCGTTTGTTCAAACTCTGAATTTGAGTTGGGAGGGGCTAGCCCCCACCTTCGTGATTGCTCCATAGTTGCTGGCAAGATCTATTTTTAGATCTGCGTGGAACGTGTGCGCAGTAGACAGTCTGCTATAAGGGAAGGGCTGTGAGTGAGTGAGAAGCCCTCCCCTCCCCGTCTCTGCTGCTGGGTTTGGAGTTTAAAGCAGTGTGTTTTAATATTGTGCTGGACTGGTTTGTCTGATCTGAAGCCATCTGTTTTTGCATAAGTAGAAGTTTCTTTTTGAGTGAGCGTGTCAGCGGTGTTTTGGCGTTATATGTGGTAAAAGCAGTTTTAACGTTTGTGTACCTGAGATCTTGAAGACTTGTGCCAACAGTGAATAACAATAAGTGCTAACTATGGAGTTAGGGGTATTGAATGCAGTACAGATGCTGGGAAAATGTAAGCAGTTGCTTTCAGATGAAATCGAAAGAATATCGAAAAAGTGGGCTCAAAGAACGAAAAAGGATGTATCTTCCTGGCCTCAAGGGGGCACGTTTGATTTGGAACAAATTATGCAAATGGTGTTTTTGATCAGAAATTACAAAGCTAAAGATAAATCAGGAAAAACGACAGAAAAAACGAGATTGTGAATTGGCAATTTTACAGCTCTTTCAAGAGCAAGGCAAGAAGTTAAGACAAAGTTCAAAAGATCATGTGAGAGCGGAGCTTAAGAAGAGGGGACTTAAAGGAGAGGCATTAGATAAAACATCACCGCCTCCATATGCGGCACAAATGCCAATGAGATCTTTATGAGTTGTGGGAGATTATGTGATGGAATCTGAGAAAGGTACATGTTATCCATTGGGTGACCTAGAGGAGGCAGAAGAAAGGACTCAGAAAGATGCTTTAACCCCATGGGAAGGACAGAAAGGACGGAGGAGTAGTGGCTACCATGATGAGATTAAGAAAAGGCTTCAGAGGGCAGAAAGAATAGAACAGAGAGAGGACAGAGAGGAGGATTGTAGAAAAAGAGAGAAAAATGTATGGTGGGGCAGCATAGACGACAAATCGATTGTAGATGTAGAATTTTCTGGGTTTCCTACGCCAAAAAAGAAAGCTGAGAAAAAAGCTACAATTATTGATTTTGATGTACATGAACATGGTGAAATTAATGGTGAAGAGGCGCTCAATGGAGCAGATTGTGGACTTAAAGAGAAAAGGGGTGGAATTAAGGCTTTTGAAGTACAGGAAAAGGGGAGAGTGAGTGGAGAACTGACATTACAGGGGAGCGGACCTTCCGGCTCATCTACTAGGTTAGGAGAAGACTCTATGTACCCCCTGCTGGCCAAAGGTCCTAATCTCAGCTATATTCCGTGGTCCACAATGGACATGGAGGGGTTAATTTTGAAACTTCCCTGTATACATGAGGGAGCCGGTCGGTGGATCATGGCTTTTGAGGAAGAAACGTTAGCTGTGATTTTAGCTATGGGTGACATAAAAGCTTTATGGGGAAAGATTATGGGGAAACAGGAGATGGAGCAGATTCTGTGTGATGGTGGCCTCGATGAATTTGTGGGTGCACAGGCTCTGGACGGGGATATTTTGAACAGACACAGAAATGCACTTTGGACTGCATTAAGGGGGCGTTATCCAGCAAGAATTCAACCTGACAGTATTATCACAGTACCCATCAAAGAGGAGGAAAGCCCACAGACCTATGTTCACAATACACGCAAAAAGTGGACAAGGCAAACAGGGGCATGTCCGGAACACGACATCTTTCATCAAACGGCACTGGGAAAGCGCATTGTCGAAGGACTGCCAGAAGCAGCGCAGAATAAGTTAAATGAGGCAGTTGAACTCTATAACATGCCATTTAATCAGTTTGTTGATCATGTGGTGGATGCAGTGATGAAGGAGAGAGCAAAGAAACTGCGCCAGAAACAAGCAGATGAGGAAGCTGTGAGGAAATTGACACAGCAACAGCTGACAGAGGGCAAGAGGAAGATCCAGGCGATGGTTTCGCCAGCCACTGTCACTGGGCCACCACAAGCTGCAACGGTGCCTCTGCAGGGGCCACCACAGTCGGGGAACATGCCTCCACAAGTCATATATGTGCAACCACAAGGCTGGGCTGCAGGAATAAGAGGCGGAGGGTTGGAGAGGTGGTTGGACAAATGACAGGAGGAACGTCAGATACTATGTGTGTGGCAAATATGGACATTTAAGCTACACATGCACGGAGATGCCACAGGAGCAGAGTGGGACGAATGCAGAGAACAATGCTCCTTATGTTGCCGAACAGGGCAACCAGTGGCCTGCTAGGGGACCAGTCAATCCCTGGCAAGGCCCACCTGCTGGATACTAGGGGTGCCTAGAGAATCCGACGGGAGGTCATCAGCTGGCAACGACATCAAGCCCTGATGAGGAACCGATGCTGCAGGTTCTACTGGCGGGAAAAGAGGTGGAAATGATGGTGGACACACGGGCTGCTTATACCTGTGTAAACCAGATGGACTCTCGCCATCTCCCTCGATCTGGACATTATGTGAAAGTTGTCGGGTTCTTAGGGACAAAGCAGCTGATACCAAAGTCGGTTCCAGTACCCCTGGAATTTCAAGGACAAACTATTAAACTGCCGGTGTTAATTGCACATCAAACACCTATAAACTTGTTGGGAAGGGACGCACTGTGTAAACTAAAATGTGCTATTTTGTGTACATCTGATGGGCTGATTGTGGATGTGGAACATTGCCAAATGAACATGGTTAAAACGAAAGAGGAAATTGTGTATTGGTTGGGACTGAGTGACACTTTTATGACTTCCACCAGAGAGTGGATGGACTTTATTAAAGCAAATCTGCCTGATGCCAGGTCGCCTGTGTGCCCTCCACATTGTACTCTTCAATATTTTAAGAAAGACTCTGAGGCACATCCGGACGAGTGGATTAAAGGGCAGCCAGACAAAGTTCAAATGCATGCATCTTCCATTGTGCTCGGTAGACAGGGGGCAGCACTAGTGATAGACAAAAATGACTATTTGGAAAAAGAGTTTAAAATGAAACACAGCCTTCCCCATGCTACACTGTTGGTAAATTCCGGTTACAAATCAAAACATGTGGGGCCTATGGTGGCAGAGGCGTCAAAGGTTAATTTTTTGCCAACAGAAAATAAAAACATTTGGATAAGTGAGGACAACACAGCATCGGGTTGGGCTCACCCACAAGTAATAGGACTTCCCTGTGAATCAGAAGTGTGTCTACAGCACTCAGACATTGAAAAAGAAATGTTGGATGCAGTTCCATCACAATTGTGGGCAAAACATGACACTGATGTGGGGCTAATTAAATCAGCGCAACCAGTCAAAATCAAATTAAAACCAGGGTGTCGTGCCCCATGGGTGAAACAATATCCGCTGAAGCCAGAGGCTGAGGCTGGTATTGAAGCAACCATTAAGGGGTTGGTGGAAGCAGGAGTGCTTGTACGTGAGCCAAATCCATGCAGCAATACACCAGTTTTTCCGGTGCAAAAGGTGGACATAAGCAGATACAGACTAGTGCATGACCTGAGAGCATTGAACGAGGTGGTAGAAGACTGTTCAACGGAGGTTCCAAACCCACACACACTATTGACAAATGTGCCAGCTGATGCGAAATGGTTTACAGTGGTTGATCTATGCTCTGCATTTTTCAGCGTACCACTGAGTCCAGAAAGCAGTCATCTGTTTGCATTCACCTTCAAAAATGAATCTTACAGGTACACAAGATTGGCACAGGGCTTTAAGCACAGTCCTCATTTGTTCAATAAAATATTGAAGGAGGACATGGCAGAGTTGTCAAACAAGATCTCTAGCACGATTCTTCAGTTTGTTGATGACCTGATGATCTGTTCGCCAGATCTAGAGACCTGCCACAAAGATTCCATGACGTTGCTGACTATGCTTGCTGAAGAAGGTCACAAAGCCTCATTGAAAAAGTTGCAATATTGTAAACCTGAGGTTGAATACCTAGGGCGATTGATCAAGGAGGGGTCACGAGCGGTGTCACCCACTCAATTGGAGACTATCACAAAAGCTCCAAAGCCCATAACGGTGAGGCAGATGATGACTTTCCTGGGAATGACAGGATACAGTGCTGAATGGATTGATGGTTATTCTGTCATTGTGCAACCGTTAAGGGAAATGATTAAAAAACAAGGAGCAGGTCAATTAAGAGCTAAATTGGAGTGGACGCCTGAGGGGTGTGTTGCATTTGAGACAATTAAAGCCTCGTTACAGCAGGCGCTAGCATTGAAGCTACCAGATTATGACAAACCTTTTCAGTTGTTTGTATCGTGTCGTCAGAATCATGCGTGTGGAGTTTTGGCTCAAAAATCGGGCATAGGAACACACGCTCAACCGATTGCTTATTATTCAGTAGCATTATCAGCGGTAGAGCTTGGGCTCCCAGACTGCTACAGAGATTTGGCAGCAGCACATCTGTTGTACGAAAAAGCCTCTGCTCTAACTATAGGCTATCCCATTGAAATTTTGTCTCACCACAAACTGGTAAATTTGATTGAAAAAGGTAAATTTGTACTAACAGCACAGAGGCTCACTGATTACTATCGACTTCTTGAATACCCAGATGTGACGATCAGGGTCTGTCAGGTAAAAAATCCAGCAGACTCTGTTCCATTACCGGATGAGGGAGAACCACACGATTGTGTGGTGGAATCCGAAAAATATGCAAAATTGCAAGCGGATTTGAGTGCGGTTCCATTGCAGGAGGCAGAGATGACGTTGTTTGTTGACGGCTCCTGTTACAGAGATGGAGACTCACTCAAAGCTGGGTTCGCAGTTGTCGAAATGAAAGACGCGAAACGAGGGTGGTGAGAGAGCAGAGCTGTAAGCAGCCATGCTCAGCACAACTAGCAGAATTAAAGACATTGACAAGTGCATGTGAGTATCCTGAGGGACGAAAGGTGAACACCGATTCAGCATATGCACATGGGGTGTGTCATCTGTTTGGAGCAGCATGGAAGGGGAGAGGATTTAAAAAATCTGATGGCTCACCTATCCAACATGGTGAACAGATAGCTAAGTTGTTGCTGGCCATGATGAAGCCGGAGGCTCTGGCGATTGTAAAATGTATGGCACATCAAAAAGATGGCTCTCTGATCACCAAAGGAAACAGTGTAGCCAACGAAGCAGCTAAAAATGCTGCAGCAGCAAGAAAGGAAGCTATTATGGTGACTCACATGGTGGACATTGAAGACCAAATGTCCCTAAAAGACATGTTAATGTTACAAGAAGAGGCCTCAGAGGCTGAGAAGTTGTTATGGGCTCAGAGAGGAGCCTCAAAAGACATGGAGGGACTATGGAGAAATCATGAAGGGTTGATTGTGGCCCCTAATGGGGTATTACCCCTAATGATACAAGAAGCGCACGGAGTAAGTCATGAATCACGAAGCGAGGTAATGAGAAAAATCAAACAATGGAATTTTTGGGCACCAAAACTACAGCAACATGTAAATAGTGCACTTAGCCGTTGTGACACATGTCTAAAAAGTAATATAAGGAGAGGAGAGATGCCACCAGCAGGACACATTCCGGTACCAGAAGGACCGTTTATGCATCTGGCAATGCATTTTGTAGACATGGTGAGACCAGTACAGGGGAAAAGGTATATGTTGGTGGTAGTTGATAGATTCAGTAGGTGGGTGGAGGTGACACCATCTAAACACAAAAATGCAGACACAGTAGCAAAATTCCTGTGCAGAGAGGTGATACCTCGGTTTGGGCTGCCTGCCAGAATTTCCTTGGACAATGGTAGGGAATTCGTAGACAAGACGGTAAAATGTATCTTACAAAAGTTGGGTGTTAAACAAAGACTGTCCTGCGTCTATTCCCCATGGGCAAATGGGATGGTAGAAAGAGCTAACGGGGTGCTGAAAAACAAACTGCTAAAAATTTGCATGTGCACAGGGCTGAACTGGGTTGATGCGCTTCCACTTGCATTGATGGCATACAGAGCTAGTGCTAACAGGACGCTTAAATTGTCACCTCACGAAGCGTTAACAGGTCGAGTTATGCCAACACCTGTATATAAAGCTGCTAAGGGCCCACCGCTAGATGTTCTGACCACTGATATGAAAGCATACATAAGACACCTAATTAACATTCACCTGAGCATTTCCGCCCGAGTGTCTTCTTTGTATTTGCAGGAGAAAGGAGACCAGGAGGAGAAACCAAAAGTAAAACCAGGTGATTTGGTGTAGGTGAAGGTCTTCAGGAGGAAGTGGGACATGCCGAGGAGAGAGGGACCGTACGAGGTGACTAGAGCGACATCAACGGCGGTCCAAGTAAAAGGTTCGGCTACTTGGTACCATCTGAATCACTGTGTGAAAGTTAACTCTGACCTAGCAGAGACATTGGAGACGAAGGAGAGAAAGGAGGATGATTTCCAGGGTGATTCTCCCCTGGAAAGGGGGGAAGATGGTGATCCTGCTGATGCTCCTCCTACTGGGGATGCAGTTGGTACAGACTGAAGGCCAGCCGATGATGGAGGCTGCTAGGAGTGGACGGGAGAGACAGAAAAGGGCAGCTCCAGTGGACTGGCCAACAGCGGACAAATGGGTCAGTACATCAACAACATTTAAACATTTGGATAACAGGTGGGCTGTGCGAATGCCGAAATATGAATGGACTGATAACATAAGCATGTTCAAATTTCAGGTGGTAAAGGGGGAACAACAGAGATTACATCTCTGTGGGCTCACCTGGACCAGAGGGCGGTTTGGTAGATTTAGTTTAGATAAATGGGGACAAACCAATTGTGTGTTACATATTATTGAACGAAATGCTGAGTGGATGGTCAAAGTGGGAATTAGTGAGGAGATAAGGGGGGAGGGGAACCTTTACGTGGGATGGGTTGTTTATGTTACATATGCTGGAAAACCGGGAATCCCAGCGGAAGAGCGATATGTCAAACTGTTCCACCCCACATTAACTCCAAACAAGATCCCCTCAATGGAACGTGAGATCACAACTGACAATACGACTCCTACAATTCCACTAACAACTACGCATCTAACGAGGACCACTCCCACTCCGACCACTCCCACTCCGACAATTAAAATTATGACAATAAATGTGACAGCAACTTTAAGGTATACTACAACGGGTTTAACAACAACAACCACTCCTACTCCAAATATCACAAAGACACAAACGAATTTGACTACTCCTATTAATGCCAATATGACTACAACTACTCCGACAAGTAGAACAACTCTGACTACTAGTACTACAGCTACTACTACGACTGCTAACTTAACGACTACCAAGATGGTAGCAGGACAGAACATAGTGATGACAACAACAAGGAGGTTTAAGCATGAGATGAAGGAGGAAAGCGTTAAGGAAACTGGGCTGGAAGTGTCAGTAGTGGAGACGAATCAAAGTGTGGCTGGTTGGTTACAGCGAACAGTTCAGGGGTGGAGTGAGTTGGCAGGTGGATTCGTGAAAAGGGTGAACGAGGCGATGAACGATGTAATGGAGGAAGACCAAATTGATGAGGGGGACAAGCTGGAGGAGGAGACAGGCTTTAATTGTTGGTACAGATGGGTTCGATTTGCTAGTTATAGTAATAACAAAACTGATTGCTATGTGTGCACTAAAGCTAAGCCAGATCGATTATTTGTGGTAAATGCGGCTTATAGTTGGAAACGATGCGGTGAAGATGCGGTCAATGCGCGATCCGAAGACAGAAATCGGTGTGGAGGTGAATGTCTGTTATACTTGGCGACTCCTGGGTATATGCATATGCTTAACTCGAGTATCTATGGAGTTACTAACCTTCAAAGGTGTAAGGCCTTAAAGGTGAGGATAGGTGAAAAAAGCACACAGTTAGGAATGCCGGTAACAGTGCCACTGACACCTGTGGGATTATTCGAATGCGTGGAAAGAATAGATAGTAAAAATATAGGTAAAATTCCGTTAACTAAATGTCAATATAATTGGAAAGTGAATGTAGATTGTACCAAAGCGACGCCTAAACGTGCACTCCAGACAAAGGGAGAAAGTCTGGGAGCTATTTATGTACCAGCTTGTCCATATCAGAATCAAACAATTTCGCTTGCTGATCATTTCTGGAGGTGCTGTGGACAAAGGTTATTTTCAGTGCTTCCACAGAATTGGGCTGGTCGATGTGCCAGGGTGCAGATGGTGCAAACGGTGATGGTGTTTCCCTCTCTGGACGAGCCAAAAGGTGCTAGTAGAAAGAAGAGGAGTTTCGAGAGGGATGGGGGTGTTTACATTGATCATATAGGTCAACGCCGGGGAATTCCTAATGAGCATAAGGCGAGAGGTTGCATCAGGATTTGAGTCGATTCTGCCATGGATAACGGCCAACAAAAACACAGAATGGATCAATTACATCTATTACAATCAACAGAGGTTTATCAATCACACAATAAGTGCATTAGGTGCACTTGGAGAACAAGTTAATGCAAACAGTGCAGTAGCATGGCAGAACCGACAGGTCCTGGATTGGATGTTGGCAGAGGTGCAGGGTGTGTGTAGTTTAATAGGTCCCCACTGTTGTACTTATATCCCAGGTCACACAGTTCCCGATGGTGCTTTCACAGAGGCTATGAATGCGCTGAGGAAATTAAAGGTGGAGGTGGCTGAGAATTCTGGAGTGGAGCCAGCAGGATGGATCCAGTGGTTAGAAGAGACGTTTGGAAGTTGGGAAACAGCTTTAACTAGACTGGCGGTAACTGTGTTGGTTTGTTTGGTGTTATTTAGTTTGGTTTTGTGTTGTTGCATTCCGATGTTTAAAGCGTTGGTAGTTACGGGGATTAAGAGACAGATGATGGTCTTAACAGCACCTAAATATGTCGATATTGTTGAAAACCAGGTGGAGTTGGACAGCGATGACAAGGGGGGTTCCTGTGATGAGGCGAGTGTAGAGAGTGAAGGGACTAACGAAGTCTAATTTCCAGGTTGGGGTAAAGGTTAAGTGCTGGTAATCTCTGACCCTACCCCCAACGAAAGAACCTCTCTACTGTACGCAAAGTACATGGGGCAAAGAAGACATCAATTACTCTATTAAAGGGACTCTATGATTACTCTGATTATCTATAAACACATATAATCTACATATAATCTAAATGTTATGCTATGTCATACTATGTTATGTTATAAGTATACTCAGTCTTTATGCACAATGCAAGGCAGGTGCAACAGTTTTGCAACAGCTTACAAACATGGACAATATTACAACTAGAGGAACAATCTGAGTAATCTGTATTTCTGTTATTTACATGTGTTCATAATGTATCACGACTGTTACATGAGACCATGCACCTGAATGATGTGTCTGTCGATGCGATATGATGATGTGACACCAACAGCAAAGTACGCACGACATGGATTGCTCTAAAGGAGGGTCGCCGGGGAATTTTCCCTGGGGTAATCAGAATACGAACTTTGGAGTCTAGCCAATCTGGGATTCTTGGCTCAGATCCAGGGTTTTTCGCCCCGGCTGCATGGTTGATGTCAACTGTGATGCTATACATTTTGTGATCATTTAAAGGAGATATTAATTAGGTTCCAGGCTAGAGCCTGGAAAGGGGGGAATGTGTTGTGGAATTTTGTGTATACCAGATGTGTTTCATAATCACTATGGAGACAGGAAGTCTGAGAGCTGACTTCTACTGACCTAGCCGGAACATTAACAATTCCAGGAAACAGAGCAGTTAGTTGCCAAGAATGTCAAGCTGACCTGGTCTGTTTGGAGATGTTTGGATAACTAAGTAACAAGTATGAAACCAAGGTGAGGAGCCAGAAGCCATTCCAAATATGGGCCTGATGTGAAGATATGCTCCAGAGTAAAACTGTAGGGGGAGGTAGTTCGGGGCTGATTTTTCTTCCATCCTGGGTCAGAAGATATTCAGACCTTGTCATTCTGTCTCCGGCGTCTATTCTTCTAAAAAGTTTCATATAAGCTCACTATACTATAATATTTTGTAATTTGTACTTGTGTGCACTATTTTTGAATAAATATCATTTAATTACGTAACTTGGCCTCAGTGAACTTTTTAGAAAATCCACTACATATATCTCTCCACTAAGCTATTGCACTTAGTGTAAAAGTAACAGTATCAGCAAAGTCAAAATGAAGTAGAAGAAGTAGCATAAGTTGTATAGTAATAATCATAGTTCATGTTTTTGTTGTTGTAGAGGTTGTTTTGAGAATGCATTGTTAGCCTTACCTGTGCAGTTTCCTGGCACTCCCGCTGTTTGGGAATGTCCCGAGCACTTCCTCTTGCACCTTTCACTGTGTGCAAGCAGAGAGGGAGGGAGAGAGGGAGGGCATAAAGAAACAGAAAAGGAGGGGGCCAAAGGAGGGTGGGAGAAAGGGAAAGGAAAGGACAGTAAAGAAAAAGAGGGAGGAGAGGAAGAAGGCGGAGACACCTCTTCATTTACTCAAGTCCAGAATCTTACTCTGGACAGGAAGAGGGAATGGGACAGCCGCAGGATGACGGTCTTTGACAGGGACAGGCTCAGGGACAGACTGTGGAACAGGAACAGACAGGTACACCCTCTCTCAGAGGGGCTAACCAAACAGTGTCTATCTGCACCCTGGATGTTAGTAGTGAAATGGACATGAGTCTTCTATTTACACCTGTCTCAAGAAAAAAATAATGTGACGTGTCTGCCTATGTCATTTCTTGTGAAAAGTGTGGGAATCTGACCAGAATCAGACCAAGCTAACTTAGATTAACTAAGTAATTAAAAAAAAACAAAAAAAACAAAAGGTAAGCTAACGTTGCTACACAATATATTTGCAGTGCCTGTCCGTGCCTTTTGTGCCTGTTTTTCGTCAGTCTGTTCAAATTGAAAGGTAAAACTGCATATCAGTAGCAGGCTAATCGACCTGATGCCAATGGAGGATAGAACATGCAATAGATTACTTATGGAAAGATTTTAACATGTTACAAGTGAGAAGATACATTCGGCAAAGACTGATTGAAGCCCAAATGACCTAATCAGAATTTTGTGTGCGTGCGTGCATAGTGTTTGTGTGTGCGTGCGTGTATAGTTTGTGTGTGCGTGCATGTGTAGTGTTTGTGTGTGCGTGCATAGTGTTTGTGTGTGTGCGTGTGTGCGTGTGTGCATGTGTGTGGTGGAAGGAGGATTTTCGCTTAACTTGTTCTGTTAATGTTGTTTAATAAAAGATTGACCAAATACTTATATTGTGTTCTTTAAGTTTTACTTCCGAGCATGCTCTACACTCATACAGGTGCCAGGTTAAATTGTTAGATTTCACGTATTATATACACATGTACATATTATTTAATTCAATATTAGCTGATGTTACTCCCTACGTTATCACAGTTAAATAAATACTGTAATCCTCTATTTCTCATGATCAGTCCTGCATTTTTCTAATGTGTAACAATAAATGCAACAGTCTTTGCAGTTTGTGTCAAATTCATACAGAGAGCTGGACTTAACTTGCCTGGCTTACACCTGACCATATCACAAGTGAGATATGGTCTGGAAGCCACCTTCGAAATATCTCGTACCAGAGGTGTGGTTTACGATTGCCAACGGCCATTTATTGGGCGTTACGAATGTCTATCATTTGGCATATAGCTCGCTTGCCATAGTTGCCAGGCTGTCTTTCATATCGGAACAAATGAAAGCAGCCTGGAATTTCCCAGGTTAGGACTTAACTATGATACTGCATGCACCAAGGAGATATGGGCATTTTTGTCTAGTTACCTGGGTTACTATTACTATTTACCTGTTACTATTTATTTCAAGCCTGGAACTAGACTGCACAGATTGGGGAGGCATTTCAAAATTTTGGTGGGGCATAGTGTGGAGTTTCATGTAGAACATTTCTTCTAATGCAGGGGTTCTTAACATTTTTGACACTGAGGCCCAGTTTTCCAAGTGCAGAGTGGCTTGGGGCTCAGTATGTATTAACAGTGTATCAGAGGTAGAGGGAGAGGTTGTGATCATATGGGGCTTAGCCCAGAGGGGGGGTGTGGAGGTCCTCCCCCAGAAAATGTTGGATTTCTTAGATGCAATTTCCTGCATTCTAGTGCATTTTAGATTGACCATAGCTTATCTCTGGTGTCTTCAGTTGATATCCTACACAGTCCTATAGCCCTCGCAGCCCACAAGTGCAAAACAGAATTTTTTTGCGGCCCTCAAGATGGCACTTACAGCCCAAGTTTGGGCCCAAGTTTTGGTTAAGATGCTGTTCTAATGTATGGCTAGCAGAGCATTAACCTATCAAAGGTATGGCCAGGCTATTACTACTAACCAATTACTATCCCCAGCATTCTATATGACAAAATTACAAATACCAAATTACCAGGACCTTGGAGCTTGGAGTGATGATGAAATAAAAATGAAATGATAAAAAAAAAGAATTGATTGGGGGAAAACATTTGTGGGTGTGACTTGTAGAGATTCAGGCTCCAGAGAATGAGACAGAATAAAAAACACAGGCACAGTCGCACACACATGCACACACACCAAGAACCGGAGCACACGGGCCGGACAGCGGGCTGCTTTCACTGCGCTACCCGCCCCGTGGAGCCTGCTCCGCGGCTGCACGTGAGGACGGACCCTGGGGTCACGATGGAGCTGTGGGGCTGAAGCGGTGCAAGGGAAAAGAGGAATACTTTGGAATACTGTGGAATACTGTGGGTTTGCGCTTGGATTCCACAGGCAGAGCTGCACACAAAGCCTGTAGCAGAAGAGCACCGTGCAGCGCGCGTGTTCATGCAGACAGTGGGACGCGGAGCGGAGCAAAATGAGGCTCTATCCTCAGATCACCTGCTCCGTGTTGCCGCTGCTGCTGGGCGCTTTGTGCTCGGGTAAGCAGCTTGGCAAATAAGACATCGTGAAATTTTGGCGGAGCAAACAAGAAAACGTGACAGGGAGGTTGAAATTACATCAAATGTGTCTAACCGCAGGAAAACCAATACCAAGTCGTCACGGAGGTGTTTTGAGTTATTCACAGATTCTGAAAGTACAGGTTCTAAGCTTTTCAATGATGTCTTACGTGATGTCTTATGTGAAATTCGGACCATATTTAAAAACGTTGTCTCTATTTGAATGCAGCCATACCACATTTTCTAGTTTCGAGATAATCCTTCTCGAAGTTTTCGTCTCTTCAGCCTCCTTGCCTCATTTGCATGACATTAAGCTAAGCCCTCCCCCATCATGACTGTCAATGTGGTCTGTCCAGGTCAGAATCATTCAATATTTTAATAATACACAGGATAATATTTTAAGTCAAAGTTAACTACAAAATTTACTTATAGTCAGGAAGTACTAATAGCATAGTAACCAATATAATAAAAAAAAAGTTATAAAATATGTAATGAAATACCAAGGTATTTCACAGGAGGTAATACTGCTCAAATGAATTTCGTATTGCACATAATATAGCATAGTATATATATATATATATATACGAGGTGCCGGCTCAGACATCGCCCGGCCAAACAAGGTCTGCATCAGGTGCTGGGGAACCAGAGCACCTTGATGAAAAATGGGCTACTGGAACAAGGCGGAAATGGGCGAGATGCGAGAACAAGGCTCTGTTGGAATGCTACTACTCCAGTAACCCTAGGCAGAGGAGTTACATGAACAGGATGTGGGATGAATGGTTAATACGATACCCACAGTCCAAGCTAACAACAAAGCCAAACAACTAGTAGCTCAGTGTTCCAACATCCACAAACGGCAACTGCTATCACAACTAGAGATTGACGAGGTACAACACAAATGCCACGGCAAGGGGGAGCCAGGACCTGGCGTCCACACCAACTCCCCAACCGGAGATTTGGTATGAAGCCCCAATAAGTATCACGCTGAGCGAGGCAGCATCTGACCTGAAAGATAAGATCATGGCCCGAATGAACACAAGGCAACCCCGACGCCAGTTACAGAGGCTAAGTGTTGTACCATCTGAAAGTCTCCTAGAAGATGTGAATGCAGCACTGAGAGCAATCCCTACCACAACCATCACTGAAACCAATGAGCTGATATACACTTCAGCAGCAGTGATCCTAGAGATGCTGGGCTATAACAGCAACCATAGGAGCCATGAGAAACAATACCCACCATGGAAAAGACGGTTAGAGGCTAAAATCAAGCAGGTGCGGAGTGAAGTGAGCCAATTGTCAGAGGCCCAGAAAGGTGCAATGAAAAAGCAAGTACCCAAGAGGTACAGCCAGATGCCCATACCTGAAGAACTCAAAACTGCCAAGCAAAGGCTACAAGCCTTAGCCAGCTGCCTAAAGAGGTACACTCGAGATAACGAGGCCAGACGAATAAACCGGTTGTTCGCAACACAACCTGCAAAAGTGTACGCTCAATGGCAGGGAGATAACACCAGAGCAGACCCACCAAGGCTGGAGACTGAAAGGTACTGGAAAGGCATATGGGAAAGGAAGGCATCACATAACACCGATGCACAGTGGCTGATGGCTCTGAGGAAAGACCACAGCAACCTCCCTGAACAAGACCCAGTCACCATCACTGGCAGACATTCAGGAAAGAGCCTCAGGTAAAAGTTGGACAGCACCGGGCCTTGACGCATATTGGCTAAAGAGGCTCACTGCTCTCCATGAGCGCCTGGCATCACAAATGGCCCAGCTACTAAGGTATGGGACTCACCCTGAATGGCTAACTGTTAGGGATTTTTCCTAATAAACATCAACAAAAGGGAACAAATGAGAAAACAGACACAGAAGTATTATACTCGTTAACGAGGGAGAATGAGGTGTAGCATTTGTTAAGCAGAGCCGCCTCTGCCTCCTTCCAGGCCACACACTCAAATCTCAAAGAATACCTCCTCGTTGCCTCCTTTTATTTAGGATCACATGAAACGTTAAAACACCAAGCCAAGCCTTACAACAACAGTTAATCTTTACCATGCACACATTCCTCACTAATCAGTAATCACATTGATTGTTTGTTTAAACAGTTGACCAGTCCTTGTCCTTATCTCATCCTGTGGTTTTACAACAGGAGATGAACCAACTCAAGAAGAATATAACACTTTGATAATTCATTAAAGACACTATTATACAATTTTCTTTAACATATTCCCCCTGTTTATCAAAGTTTTACTTCTAAATTCTCACATCAGTTTATGGTGGTCACAGTATCGATCATCTGTAGTTCGTTTAGCCATGTTAACGCTGTCCAAGATTTGGCCTTTCAGACACAGCCATGGGATTAGAATGAACATTAACATAATTAACTCATTGACTGCCGGAGACGGATAAATACGTCCCCTCAAATCCAAACGTAGACTGCCGGAGACGGATAAATACGTCAATTGCGTTTTTTAGCGGGGGTTGCTAGGTTACGACCTGGAGCAACTTTTAAGGTGTAATTCGTACATCCCAACCTGTAGATAGCGATCGTGTGCCCATCGGAGACGCGGAAGACAGGAAAAGATCAGCACATGTGTAGTGTAGTGTAGTGAGAGAGAGTCAAGATGGCGAGGAGAGCGAACGAGGGAAAACGGTTCACTGTCGTCGTCCTCCTCCCTCCTCCCTGATATACCCGCGCCTCGGTCTGCCTTGGGCAGAGACACTTGCGCACCTCCATCGCCCTGCTCAGACACATGTGCGCCTCCATCGCCCTGCTCAGACACATGTGCGCCTCCATCGCCCTGCTCCGAAACATGCGCGCCTCCATCGCCCTGCTCCGAAACATGCGCGCCTCCATCGCCCTGCTCCGAAATATGCGCGCCTCCATCGCCCTGCTCCGAAACATGCGCGCCCGCACCTCCCTGCTCCGAAACATGCGCGCCCGCACCTCCCTGCTCCGAAACATGTGCGCCCGCACCGCCGCCCCGGGCAGACGAGACCGCTGCTCCGACCTACCCGCACCCGGATCGCTCGCCTCAGGCAGACCTAACTGATCCGGCGTGTCTCTGCAGCCTGTCTCCCCGCGGTATCCCGCATCACAGGTCTGCTCCGGAGGCACTCATTTCGTGAGCCAGACCCCGATTCATCTGATGAGCCGTCAGGATCAAGTGGAAGCAGGAGATCTTCGCCTCCAGAGAGGCATGGGATGGGTAAGAAGAACTAACTAACTAACTAACATGATGCTGCTGTTGTGTGGTAATTGTGAAGGAATTTTCTATTTACAGAGCCTTCAACCAGCAGAGGACCAACCCCCCCTCCTGCTCGCAAAGTGAAGAAAGGTAAAAAAAAATATATTATATATATAAATAAATAAATTGTGTGTGTGTATATATGTATAAAAAAGTGTCTATTCTCCACATCACACTGCAGCAATACAAAATAAAAATACAATTAGGTAATGTATATTTCTATCATTTACAGGTGGTGCATCTGGAGTGGCAAGAACAACCACACATGCCACACATCTACTGTCTGCATATTATCATGGTGGCAGGTGGTCACCATGTCATGCCAGGCTAACACCGTGACCTTCTTGTTGTGCCTCATAACTTTTCCCCCTGCCCCCAGGTCACGCTTTTTTGTCCCTGATCCCATTTGGTTCCCCCTGGTTCCCCCCCTGTTTCCCCCCTGGTTCCCCCCTGTGTGTCCCACAGACTCACACACTGACACAGAATTATAAAAATTGTCCATATACATGGTGTAGCCATGACAGTGACAGTGTCAAGATGCCGGGGACAATCTCTACTTGCCGGGGACAAGCAGAGATTGTTTTTGATCTAGGAGATCAAAAACAATCTCTGCTTCATACCATCTATGCAAATGTTTTGCCCAGGTTGGTACGTGTTTTTAAATTTTTATAATATAGTCCAACACTGGGCGGATTTTATAGAGATTGTCCCCGGCATCTTCTAATGACCTGTCACTATCAGCTGAAACCTGTTTCTTGGCATTGTTTTTGAAAATTTTTTTTTTTTTTTTTATTGTGTGAAGAATCCTCAGTCGTCCAGGTAGAATCCATGGCAAAAGGAGAAATTCAATTTGTCAACTGGACCCAGTACCTGTCCAGTTGACAAATTGAATTTCTCCTTTATTTATTTATTTATTTATTTTATTTTTTTATTGTTGTATATTGTATTGTTTTATGTATGTTGTATACTTATGTATGTTGTTCTGATCTCAAATTTTGTTCTCAAATTTTGTTTTGTTGATTATTTGTCAATTTGTATATAGTTATATTTCTTATATTTGTAAATAAAAGTGTACTTTGTCATCAAAAATATCTTTCTCTGTTGTTTTAGATGTTTGAGATGTCACTAAATCAATAAGTATTGATGTCAAAGTCACTGATCTGCTCGAAATCCTTCTTTTCACAAAATGCTCCATTTCTCCAGTTTTTGTCAAAAACCAGTGTTTTTGCTGAAACTTCCCTATGTTCTACTATCAATTACTTGAGAACCGAAAAGGTTAGAAGCATAATTTTTTTTCCAGGTGAAAGAAGAGAGTCAACACTTTATTTTGATGTGTGCCATGTCTATATAGTCAAAGAACTCAGTATTCTGTGAGTCTTGAAAAATCAGTGAAAATGACCAAAAAGCTCTGGCAGTCAAAGGGTTGACATTGTGAAAACAGGCCGGCAGTGAATGAGTTAAAATGGTGATGAGAATGTTTTTTCTGGTGACGTAGTCGTTAGCCATTTTCACAAGTTCAGTCAAACAAAAACCTAAATGAAGACAGGTCGTTCCGCTAGGCTCCAGGGATACGGTAGTTTCTTCTCCCGACACGGCCGTTGCCTTGAGACGAGTAACCATCTATTTCCCAGTTACTCCCCTTTGCAGTCGGATTTCTCCTCTGGAGCTATGGACGCCAGTTCACTCATCAGGCGATGTTTGCAGTGTGAGAGGTGAATCCAAGTTGGTCTCTCAGCGATCCTCACAGCGGTGGGGGTGGTTAACAGCACGTGATAGGGCCCCTCCCACCGGGGTTGTATCCAGTGTTTCCTCTTTATGGCTTTCACAAACACGTAGTCACCAGGTCTGATCAGTCTCTCCCCCTGAGGAGAGAAGGTTTCATCAGGTAGATTATTTGTGGTTACACATTGTCGCTTTTCCAAAGAATGCCTCATAAAATCTGCTAACGTCTGTTCTAAATCTGGTCTGTCTTTTTCTTTTAGATGTAAATCTGGCAATCTAAAAGGTCTTCCATATAATATTTCAAAAGGTGATAAGCCTTTTCCTTCAGCTGGCAAAATGTGCATATTCATCTGCACTAATTCTATACAATCTGGCCATTGTCTTCCTGTTTCTTTCATAGTTTCTTATGCAAATTAAACATTATCTACAAAAAAAAAATTTTGAATATGTACTAAATCCTATTGTGTTAAAATATGATTCTACTAGTGCCACCATACCCCCTCTTGAGGCATGGGATACCCCATGACTCACCCTAGCCACCCAGTTATACAATGAACGGGGTAACCAAGGTTTGTCATTGAGACCAATATACATGTTTAATTTGTTTAAAGTAGCTCCTTTATTTAACCAAGCTTGTTTCTCTAAGTGCGAAGCTTATTGTTGCATGGACTGTAAAATCTCCCCATCTATGTCTGTATGTATTTCCTGTGTCAGTGTGTCTGTAGTCTGAGCTGCTAGTATTGCTTCTCTGCCTGCTACTAATTCTGCAGCTTGTGTTGATAAATGTGATGGTAGTAAACTATTAACTGTTGTTATTGCATAACCTACACAGTTTTTCCCCTCTAAATTTTTCTTGCTGAACCATCTACAAAAATAGGTTCTCCACTTGTCAGAGGTGTATCTTGTAGATCTGGTCTTGGTTTGTAAACTAATTGTGTTTCTGCTAGACAGTCATGTGGTTTACCCTCTCCACTTGTTGGCATTAAAGTAGACGGATTTAAAGTTGTACATCTGTCTATTTTAATATGTGGTTGAGATAACAATATAGTCATGCAGGAAAGATGACGAGCTGGTGACAAAAATGTCATTTTAGTCTGCAATAACAGGGCAGCCACAGCATGAGGTACTAGTAAATGCAAAGGATGCAATAACACAATCTCAGCTGATGATTGCACTGCTAATGCAGCTGCTATCACTGCTTGCACAGACGATGGAGCGTCTGCAGCCACCGGGTCTAATTTACTTGAATAAAATGCTACAGGTCGCATTTTCCCTCCATATTTCTGTGTTAGAACTGATGTCATGTGTCCTTTGTGACAATCTACTATCTGTGTAAAAGGTTTCCTATAATCTGGTAATGCTAAAACTGTGGAACTTGTTAATTTTTGTTTAATATTTCTAAATGCTTTGTCAACGTCATTTGTCCAGATTACTTTATCTGTCATTGCCATTGGTTTATCATAGATTGCATCTAACAATGGTCTCGTCAATAATGAATATTCTGGAATCCAACACCTACAGTAATTACAAAGTCCCAAAAATGACATCATTTGTTTCTTAGTTTCTGGTTAGTTAAAGTTAATGTATCAATTTTACAATTTTCCTATGATTTTGATGCAATAAAAATATCGTCCATGTAAGCTAAGATTTTACTTTTACATGGAGGTTCAAAATTAGCTAAACAATTAGTAATTTCTTCTGAAAATATTGTTGGAAATTCACAGTAACCTTGTGGAAATCTAGTTAATGTGTATTTCTATTCCTTAAATTTAAATGAAAACCAAAATTGACTATCCTTATCAATTGCAATTGATCAAAATGCATTATTCAGATCTATTACTATAAAAATAAAACAATTATCTGGTTCTAGGGAATTTCATAAAGTAAGTTGATTAGGGACGTTTGGTGCCCTTTGATATACAGCTTCATTAATTGCTCTTAAGTCTTGCACCATTCTCCAGATTTCAGATGGTGGCGCTTTTTTAACTGGAAGTATGGGTGTGTTACATCACTATATAACTGTTCTGGGCTAGGAACAATTATTCCTGCTTGTTTTAGCTCTTCTATCACAGGTGCTATTCCTTGTTCGGCATCTAGTTTCAGTGGATATTGCCTTATTTTGGGTCTTTGTTCAGTTTTAGGTCAATTTTTTACTGGTATAACACCTTTCATTAAATCTACGTCTGTGGGGCCTTTACTCCACAGAGACAGAGGAAGTTCAGCCAAACTCAATTCTTCCTCTTTTGTGAGTGTAAATATTTCTCATTCTTGCTCTATGATATGAACCATTGGATCGGCATATCCAATATGTGGATTGTGATATCCAATTCAATTTTTCCCTATAGTATCCAGTTTCTAGATTCATAAAAATATCTGGATCAGTTGTACTTTGCCATAGAGTCATGTTTTTGACTCTTCTCATTTCATGATTCACATTTTTTTTCATGCCATTCTTTTAGATTTTGCCAATGACACATGTGGTGTTCTGTGTCCTTGTAATAAATTTAGTGCTTCTTTTGACAATTCTCCTCCCATAAATGCTATTTGATCTTTCAGTAAGGTAGGTTAATCATTACTTTCTGTGGACCTAACTTTTTGACAGCTTCATCATAGGGAGGGTCTGGACCTGGGATGTGATTGAATCTTCACATGAAGTCACATGTAGGTCATCTTTCAACCTTGTTTCATAGCCAGGTTCTAACCTTGCTTCCATCATGTCTAAAAGTTCTTGGGGTATGTCTATTAGCCCTCCACTTGTAATGTCTAAGGTCTAATAGTAATATGACTCTTTTTGTGATTGTACAGCCATTTTCAATTTCAATTTGCTGTACTTTCATTGTACCATCAATACACGGTACTACAGCTAGTTGTAATGCTGTTAGCAAATCTCTTCCTGCCAGATTATGTGGGCAGTCTGGAGCTAACACTATTTCAATTTGCCGTAGCGTTTGTTTTTCTCCTGGTAACATTATATTTACTGGTTTACTAATGTTACTTGTTTTAACAATACCATTTGCTGATTTTACTCTAATTGTTTTTCCTGAGGTTTCAATTCCTCTGGTATTTTTCAAAACTGTTTCAGCTCCAGTGTCACATAAAAATACCATAGTGACTCCATTTACTAATAGAGTAATTTCTGGTCTTTTGGTTAGGATCCTGTAAAGCCAAATTAATTACACAATCATATTCATCTGGATTAAAATTTAGTTGGATCAACTTTTTTTTTAGAATTTATCAAATAATTTGAATTGTTTCTTTTGATTTTTTACTAATTCTATTGCTTCCTTTAACTTCTCCTATTTTTCCTTCTCTAGTCATGCACTACTCTTTTTCTTAAAATCCTTTATCTCCTCCTCACTATCACTGTCCTCTTTTCTTCCCCCAAATTCCTTGCCAATTGTCCCTTTTTATGACTCAAATAGCATCTTCCTTCATTCTTATCTCTCTCTCTCTCGTCAATATTCAACTTACTCCGACCTTCATTCGACCTTCTCTATGGCTTTCTGTTCTCTCTGCGATTTCTCTGCTTGTTAAAAACATACACCTCCTGCTGACCTTCTGTCACATACACTTCTGAAGCACTTTTGAGCTTCTTATCTCTTATCTGTTTTTCTGCATGAATAGCATATGCCATTACATCATCTAGTGTACCTGTAGTTTAAGTTACACCATGTTTTTGGACCCAATTTTGGATATCAGAAGTGAATCCATTAAGGAGTGCTGTTTTAAGTTGTTGTTCAAACACTCCATGGGGATCAGCATTTTCTGGTATCCCACTATTATCTTTAAATACTTTATACATTCTAGCTCGAAAGTTCTGACAACTTTCTCCTGGTTCTTGTTTAGTTTGAGTTATAGTTGTGTAATTTACATGTCGAGGCCAATTATTTCGCATGTTATCAAACACTGGGTTTAGACTGGCCATGACAGTACCATGGGGTCTAATTCTACGGTTACCATTATGGTCTTCCATTGGAGACCAATCTCCTTTTACTCTGTGCCAATTTAGTCCTAAAAGTTTCATTAAGACTCTCTGCATTTCACTGCCATTCAACCTGTAATTTAATTGCAAATCAGTGATCGCTGTAATACATCCTTCAATATCATCTTGAGGTTTTGGAACATGCTCTGTAAAAAGTTTTACTCCAATCTTGATCTGCCATGCTAACATGTGAACATGTATTCATTGGTACTGGTGTATTTATGTTTCCTGTTAATTTCTTTGAGGTGTATGAGCATGACTGATCCCGGAACAGATTATTAGATGGACCTGGATAGTCTGGTGGTGGTTGTGTCATTAGTTCATCTAAATTTGGATACAATGGTGCTGTTCTGTGTGGTTCTCCCGTGTTTCGTGTTTCACCCTGTCTTATCAGTTGTGGCCCCTCAGCTACTCCTATCTCTTCTGGCAATCTAGGGCGTACTGGTACTTTGTTCCATCATTATCATCTGGTCTTACTACAGGGCAAAGTGTCCCATTTTCTATTCTTCTTTTCTGTCTTTTTTCCGCCATCTCTAACCATTTTCTTGCATAATGAGTTTCCTCATTTTCTTTCTTCTCTTAATTCTGTCTTTTCTCTGTAATCTCTGAACCAGCTGCGAACATTCAGGTACATTCAATTTTCCGTTAAAATCGTACCTTTTACTCCATTTCTTTAAATATTTGGTTGAGCCTGGTAAATTCTCTCTCATAATTTTAGCATCTCTCCAGAACTCATTTTCCTCCCTTCTACAACATGAACAACACTGTCCCATTTTACACTATGATTTTGATCCAGAACAAAAAGAAAATTACTCCAACGGACCATATGAAATTTTCTTCTATGACAAGTTTCTACATATAGGATATGCGGTCATAGACTCGGGGTACACTCCCAGAAAATCTCACACGTTTTAGATTCTTTTGTTCTTTCACCTAGTCCTTAATGAAGAGTATGAGAATTCTCGTCCCTATGAACTGCTCTGCTTTTTGTTTACACCGGTAGGTTTCGGGCAGAGCCGTCCAAGGTTTTCAAATTCTCAACTTTTCCAAACACTCTTTGCACACTTCTTTCACGACACATATTCAGTTTGCTAGAAGTATTTGCTGCCACCAAAATACTCCGTCTGGAATATGTTACAATTCCAGCCTGTTGCTAGAAGTATTCTTTAACAGAATACTCCGTCTGGAATATCTCACTATTCCAGCCTGTTGCTAGAAGTATTCTTTAACAGAATACTCCGTCTGGAATATCTCACTAGTCCAGCCTCTGTAAGAAATTACGTTATCTTACACCTATAGAACAGTACGTCGTTCTATTCTGTACAGGAAATTACGTTATCCTGTCTTCAGATATCACTGACTGGATATCTGGTCTAGGAAATTACGTTATCCTAGCCTGTGATCACCAGGTACCTCATACGACTGACCTGTCTCTCAGTTGTCCCAGTTTAAGTTCGAATCCCGTTTTGTTACCACGCAGAGGAAGAGCCAAGTGTGACCGGCCACGGAGAAAACGTGGACTTAAACGAGGTAGACCCTCGGCTGTGCACAGACTTCAATCAACATCGCTCCTCCTCGGCGTCGCAGATTTGGGATCCAGCTTGAAAGGACCAATTTTATGTGCGGGATTTTTCCTAATAAACATCAACAAAAGGGAACAAATGAGAAAACAGACACAGAAGTATTATACTCGTTAACGAGGGAGAATGAGGTGTAGCATTTGTTAAGCAGAGCCGCCTCTGCCTCCTTCCAGGCCACACACTCAAATCTCAAAGAACACCTCCTCGTCCTTCCTTTTTATTTAGGATCACATGGAACGGAAATTTCCAGAAACACCAAGCC
Source organism: Paratrypauchen microcephalus (assembly GCA_036785185.1). Taxonomy (NCBI): domain Eukaryota; kingdom Metazoa; phylum Chordata; class Actinopteri; order Gobiiformes; family Gobiidae; genus Paratrypauchen; species Paratrypauchen microcephalus. Next base: position 163,346 of record JAVJIX010000407.1, read on the forward strand.
AAGCCTACAACACATTCCTCAGTAATCAGTAATCAGTAATTACATTGATTGTTTGTTTAAACAGTTGACCAGTCCTTGTCCTTATCTCATCCTGTGGTTTTACAACAGGAGATGAACCAACTCAAGAAGAATATAACACTTTGATAATTCATTAAAGACACTATTATACAATTTTCTTTAACACTAACCCAAGGGCGTACGATCCTGATCCTGAAGGATCCCTCGAAGGGTACAGTCCCATCCAACTATCGGCCAATAACCTGTCTCTCCACAACATGGAAGCTCATGTCAGGCATCATGGCCTAAGATAAGTGGGCACATGGATCAATACATGAGCACAGCACAGAAGAGCATCGGCAAAAACTCCAGGGGAGCCAAACACCAACTCCTGGTTGACCGAACAGTCGCTCGTTGCAGAACCCGTCAGACCAACCTGTGCACTGCCTGGATTGATTACAAGAAAGCCTATGACTCAATGCCACACACATGGATCACTGAGTGCTTGGAGCTGTACAATATCAATCAGACTCTAAGGGCGCTCATTGCAAACTCGATGCGGTTGTGGAAAACCACCCTTGAAGTGTGAGGAATATTCTTGTTTGTCTAATTCATCTAAGGTCGCTGATACTCCTGATGTCCTGTTTCTGTGTTATTAATCTTTAGTTATTAATACAACGTGGTTTACGACAACTATGGGTGATTAAACTGCTGATTCATGCTGATTCAGTAAAAAAACTAGAGACGTGTTGTTTGTTAAACTGGACTTTGCCTGTGTTTTGTGCCACTATGACACGTTGCCTTCTAAAGTTCAAATAACTAAGGATCCTGATAATGAGTTAATGATCAACTAGTCTGTAGGATAAATTGTCCGCAGTTCTGTATCTAGTCAGGAGACGACCGGACATCTGAACTGATCATACCTGTATACTCTGCTGATCGAACATTAAAAGTGCCTATACTGAATCATCTCACCCTCCTGCATTTCTTCTACGAGGTCGTAAGAGTTTCTTCTCACAACTTGGTGACCCCGAAGACGTGATCGAACTACGCAGAAGGACCAGGTTGTCGTCTCCCCGAAGGCCCCTTTGAGAGACAACACATCCAGCGCGCTTCACAAAACGGTATGGCAGTGCCTTTTTCAAAGAATATCTGTCACATTGGCCAAAACCAAAATTATATGTGATGTTTTGTGAGGGACCTTTGTAATAAATTAAGTGGTAATTTTAAAACAATATAAAATCAGTAATTAAAAAGTCCGTGTTTATACGCCAACACGTGAAAAAAGGAGCGTAGAATCAAAATAATAGTGAGCGTTTAAGCTTTAAATTTGATAAAGCGTGATTAAAAACAAAGTTATTAATTAAGTTCCGTGTTTATTGCTTTGCACGAGAGAGAAAAAAAGCGGATTTTGTAAGAAAAAACACTTTTGTGGTTAAACTTTACACAAAAAAGAAAAAACAAAAACTCCTAATTTGAGTTTACAAAAAAAGGAATTCCAAAATGTGGTATCAACAGATACTGAAAGTAACATTATTGGTGTTTTTGATTGCCTTAAGCTCTCAAGACACCCAAGATGCAGAAGTAACATTGTTAGAAGAACAGGATGAAGTCACTTGCTTCTGTAAAATTGACCGAGGGTCAATTATCCAACTAAACATTCTATTTATACCCTGTAATCCGGATGATAAAATTGCCGGACTAAACGCAACTAACACAAATGGACAGACACTCGTAGTATACTCAATCTTATATGGGATGCGCAATTTTGTTTGTGACGAAATTAATAATACTTTGGTGCAGGAAACTGATGTGACCGAAGTTAAACTGAGTTGTACTTGGAAAAACCGACCTAAATCACAAGCAGGTTGTCTTTGCATGACTTTCCCGTCTGGTAGTACTGTTACGAGAGCGTCATCAAAAATTTGTGAAAAAGAAATATTCAAAGTTTATGACAATGAACTTATCATTACCACATCTGTCACGCCAAATGGCGCCGCGATAAAGAATCAGGTTGACGAACCTATTAAGGAGTTGATAGGAAAAGGCAATGCGTCCAACATGACAGCAGATAGTCTGTTTGATTTTCAGACAATAAAAGACAAAATTAATTCAATAGTAAACCAGGTTACGTTTACAATGGGAGCCGCTTCGGAGCCACCAGGACCTAAATCAGGAAAAACACTCGAAACACTAAAAGCTGAGCTTGTAAAGGAGATTACAGAAAAAGCTGAAAATATAACGAAAAGTCTGTGTTCGGCTAATTCCACCAAAATTACGCAGATACTGAAAGAATTAAAAGACGAGTATGACACATTTAGAATTACCTGGGAGATTTGTTTCTTCGTGGTGTCGATCTGTGTTAAGTTTAGGCTTAAGCCTTTATTGGTCTCACACACAATGACACACAGTGACACACGGGAGAAATTTGACTTCTGCATTTGACCCATCCTTTTCAGGAGCAGTGAGCAGCCATCTTTTTCGGCGCCCGGGGGGCAGTACCGTGAAGGGTCTTGCCCAAGGACCCACACTGGTTAGCTCATTGCCCAGGGGGGATTTGAACCCACAACCCCCAGGGGGAAAGTCCATGACTTACCAGTTGAGCTAACCAGCCGGTTATACTCACATTAATTATAGTCGCCATCATATTTATAATGTTGTGCTCGTATTGTTCAGAAAACATTAGAATCATGTCATTACAACTTAACAAAAACTTCGGTGGGTCCCTGAGAGATTATATGTATAGCGATGTATGTAGTGAGGAAGATAGTATAATTGAATACATTGTTCAAATTGATGGCACTTTGTAAATGGTTGAATTTTTGTTAAGAAGCACTTATTTGAGCAAGCATGAGATGAGAGATGTTCAGAGCTGTTTATGATGGATAAGACCCAGTTTTGATCTGAGTTAAATATTGGCTATGGTGGTTCATGTAAAGTTTTGTTGAAAGCTTTGTTATAAATGAAATGTGATAGAAGAATGTTGAAAGATAAGAATTATGGCATTTATTGGAGAGATGTTTGTGGAAATTCTGGTTGTGTGAGTGTCATGATCTTTGCTTGGAGACGTGCTCGGCTTGTCCTATAATTTTGTGAAAATTGTCTTGTTTTGGCGAATCTCAATTAAAAGTCTTGCATTGTGTAATTTACTTAAACCAATAAATTCTAAATTTAATACAATTGTAAATATTTTAAATTCAGCTCTTAAAGATTTGCTAGTTTAATTAATTTAATGGGAATAATAAATCTTGTTACGGGTGTTTGTCTATTTTTGCCTGCGGTCTCTCTGAGGTGTGTGTGTGTATGAGCGGCAGTGAGCAGAGAGGTCAAGAGGTCACAGGGAAAGATATGTCAGCCCGTAACTTAGCTCTATTAATGTTGTTGTTCTTGTTAATGCTGTAAGAGTTGAGTAAAAGGAATTAGAAAAATTAGGGACAAGGATACAATAGTGTTAATCTGTATTTTGAGTGTTATGTGGGAATTAAAGAAAGCGCTTTGTTGCTTCAGGCTCGGAGCACCTCTGGTATGTTTGCTCAGTACGAGTTGGTCAAGAGCACGGACTAGTTTGAGTCCGCAAAAAGGAGCAGTGTGAGAATTACTCTTTGCACGGTGCCATCAATGAACGAAATAATAAATAAATAAGAAACAGTTTAAGCTATTGAGACAGCATTGCAATTATTAAAGTAAATATCTTATCGGCAATCAGGCCCTAAAACAATTGAGGAGGTAGATACATTTCAAAATTTAACACAAATAATTGGAGTATAGAGGTTTAAATTGCTAAAGGTTATTTTTAATTTATTACAGTTAATTTTTCCGGGTACAATTCAAAATACAAAAGGTTATATCACCTGTCACATTAAGGGAGGTACTGGACAAACTAATTGCTCTTAAAAAAATAACTTAAGATTGGGAGTTTTTGTTTTATCTAAATTAAATACCAATAAAATAATTATTTTCAAAATTCTACGTTTACTTCTACGCTACTTTTCTCTCTCTCATTTTGTTGCAGAAGCTTAAAACTTAAAAGCTGCAACCCGGACCGTCCCGCAGACAACAAAACGTGACGGACACATATTCTAATTGAGGCAAAAAAACTGTGCGTCAATCAGGTGATTAAAATTTTAAAATTAAATATTTTAAACCAATTATAACCCGAAGTCACAATTATCTAAGTCAAATTTCTTCTCCCTTCTAGAAAACTGTCTATAGACAGGAAGCAGAGAACGGAGAAGCCCCCAAGAATCAAATTTCTTAGAGCCCAAAGGTAGAATCAAAAGTACACAGTACTCAAAATAGCGGTACATTCACCAAAAAGCCATAAACCGGACGTCGTGCCCAAAATTCGTATAATAAATAATTCAACTTCAAAAACCCAAATTACCACAAAATGTCCTCACACTTTATCACGGTTGGCCAGTTGACAGAATATTGGTTGAATAAAGCACTCCAGGATGAAGCGGACCCCAAACAAGCCCAAGCAAACCAAACTGAAATCAAAACCCTGATTAAAAAATTCACCAAAAAGAAGATGATACACGGAGGGGAGGACGCCATTGCCCCAACCGATGAGCAGTGGAAAAACATCAAGGACTATTACAAAGAAAAAATACAACAATGCAAACTGGAGCCTAAACAAAATGCCATCCTGTATAAAGTGAACCGCCTAAACATACAGAAGATCAAAAACGACTCTAAGTCGCAAGCAAAAATACAAAAGCACGAGAAGGAACTTAAGATGGTTAAGAAGCTACAAAAATGGGCAGGAGAGCTGAAAGTCTTACAAGATACCAAAGAACTGTCCTCTATCTTGGTCCAAAAGAAAACCGGAAAAGAAGAGAAAATAAAGGAAGATCTTGATGAAAAGGAGCCACTTAAAAAACCTGAAGTGGGAATATATCCAGTGCTAACTCGTAGACAATTCAGAGACTCTTGTTGTGACACCGAAGATGAAAAAGGGTCTGCTGAGAGAAGAGGAAGGTCACACAGAAGAAGTAGAAGGGCAAAAGACTGGGATGAGGACACTGACAGAGAGATTTCTCTACTTGATAACATGTACCGACCACTACCCGACCCACCTATCGAACGAAGAGATTATTACCACAAGTCACCAAGACCATACCATCCCTCACCCTATGCCAGCCCCAAGCTGAGAACCCCCGATACTAAAGCTGCTACATTCTTGAACCCCTCCCATTTTGGAGAAGACTCATCCCCCAGAGCGACACACAAAGTACTGACAGGAGAGTTGCTGCTCGAATCTCTTGAGCCAAACCAAGGAGGGCTCGAGAACTGCCACTGCCACTAAAGAATTAACAGCTGCAGTTAAGATGTTGGTGACAACTCAACAACCTCAATTTCAACAACCACAAGAAACCGCAACAATGATGCCCAAAGCACAGCCAGGTCAGCCTGCACCTCCACCGAATGCACCTGTTGTGATATATAATGGCCCTCAAGCAAGAAACCGAGGAGGTTTCAGGAACTCCAACAAAAACAGAGGAAGGGGCTATGCAAACAATTCCAATCAAGATGATCGATGTTTTCTGTGTCAAGGAATTGGTCATTGGAAAAGGGATTGTCCGAATGCCAATCGAAGACGACAAGGGCCAAATAACTTCCAACGCAACATGCAACCTATGTGGGGGCTACAACACACCGCAGTTTGTGCCACAACAACCAATGCCAACTTACAACGTACAGGCCGCAATGCCTCAACAGATGACTACTCAAATGCCCCCAGCAGCACCCAATACGAGAGTGATGAATGTTGGAAACCAAGGAGGCTACGATGAGCATGATTATTGAAGAGGCCCACAGCCCGACCATTCGCTAAACTCATGGAAAAGCGAGCCAATGGTGGTCTTGAAGATAAATGGACAGAAGATTAAATTTTTGGTGGATACGGGAGCCACAGTATCCTGTATCCGACAGAAATTTCCCCTTTCGTCAAAAACTATGTCCATAACCGGCTGTGTGGGAAAAGCTGAACTGAAAACTTTCACCGAACCATTGGCGGTAACCCTTAATGACCAAAACGTTACGCAAGAATTCTTATACCTTCCAGAATGCAGTGTTTCCATATGCGGCAGAGACTTGATGAGTAAACTATGTTTGTCAGTGGTATTTTGCCAAGAAGGCCACAAGATACTTGACAGAAGTGCAACACTCAAAGTACTGACGAATGCAACTCTAAAGAAAAACATGGAAATTCTGTATCTTTCCCCCGACACTGCCCAAGATTCAAAGTCACAAGTCACAATATACTGGACACAACTACTCACCGATCCAGAAAAAGGTAACACTGCTTCAGCTTTATGGCAACACTACAAAACCTGGGCAAAAACGTTATACCCACTCAGTGAGCCCTACGACCCTCTACATGTCACTCTATATTACTCAACACTGGAAGACGACACTTATGATGTTTTGTGGCAGAAGATTGATGGCCAAACTTTTTGTGTGAGTTATACACACCTCTACTTGGGCCCACAAGGCATGGCACTCGCTGTTTCTCTCCCAGAACACTTGAGACCATACTTCCTGGAAAATGAAGAAAGCGCCCCCCATGTGTCACTTGCCATATCAAAGCATCATACGCCAAGACAACTCGGCCCCATGGTCAAATTAGCCTCAAGTCTTCAGTATAACGCCACTGAAATCGAAGGTGTTTTCTACAATTCACAACACAGAATATTCAGCATTGTGTTACCCCAGGGCTCTGAAGATAACACAAGAACGTCTAAACAATCCAGACAACGCATTTTTGAGAACCACCCAGATACGGAGATGTATCTGGCACAAGTCCCACCAAACATATGGATGATGCACCCCAATGATGTGGGACAGACAAGACACGCAGTTAAAGTGCAACTCACGACAAACAAACCAATATATGTTCCCCAGTATCCACTCAAAGAAGAACAAGCAGTAGGAATTCAAGAAACCATCAATGGACTACTGGAATCAGGTGTGATATACGAAACTGAGTCTGAATACAACACACCACTCTTTCCTGTGAAGAAATCAGATCTGCAAAACTGGAGAATGGTACAAGACTTCCACCCCATAAATGATGTCACAGCAGGAGAATCATACCCAGTACCAGACCCTTACATCGCCTTGAATAATCTATCACCAGAACACAAGTTCTACACTGTTATTGACTTGGCCAATGCATTCTTCACAACCAACCTGGAAGAATCATCACAGAAATACTTTGCCTTCAGACACAGAAATAAAGTCTATTCATACAGAAGAATGCCCATGGGATGGAAACACAATCCCGGATACTTCAGCCACTTCTTAAGGCAAGATCTTGCAGATTTGATGTTCCCAGAGACATGCACTCTAATCGAATATGTGGATGACATCTTGATTGCTGGAAAGACGCCAAAGAGGTTCTTGAGGCAACAGTACTACTGCTCACACATCTGTCAAAAAAGGGGTACAAGGTGAAGAAGCAAAAGATGCAAGTCGCGAGACGAACTGTACATTTTCTTGGACGAGAAGTGTCTAACGGTACGCAAGGAGTCTCTGACAGCAACAAAGACGCCATCTTGAAAACTCCAAAGCCAATCACGGTACGCCAGATGCTCAGTTTTCTTGGACTCTGTAACTACTCTCGAGAATACATTCCTGGCTTCACCGAACTCACAGCACCCCTACATGAGCTCATCAAGCCTCATGGTTTGCACAACCTCTCAGCCGAATTACTCTGGACGACGGAATCAGAAGAGGCATTCAGCAAAACAAAACAAGCCATTTGTGCAGCTTGTAGCCTATGTGCTCCGAACTATGACATTCCTTTCCATCTAGATGTCACGGAGAAACAGACATTTGTCCAAGCCATACTGTATCAAAAACAACATCAAACCAGAAGAGTTCTGAAGCACTACTCCTGTAAACTTGACCCTCATGAACAAACTCAACCCGGCTGTGCTCGTTACTTGGCTGCCCTGGCTAGGACAGTCGACAAAACTTCCCACATTGTGCAGAACCACCCACTTGTGATTCACACTCAGCATGGGATACTGGCTTATCTCAACTCTCGGCTGTTCATCACTACTGCAAAAAGGTCAAATCATATCACAAAGACTCTCAAACAGGCACACATTACGTATGAAGGAGGCCACATTAACATGGCAATGAACATGGAGACTGAAGGAATTCCACATGTGTGTGAAGAGAAAGTAAAAACTGAACTGTATGTGAGAGCCGATCTACATACTACACCATTACAAGATCCAGACATGACCATATTCTGTGATGGCTGTTCATACAGAGCAAGAGAAGGTCATGTGATATCAGCATATGCAGTGGTGGAACAACTGCCGTCAAATCAACATCGTGTGATGGAAGCTCAACAGATAGCAAAAGGTTCCGCACAAGTGGCTGAAATAACAGCAATGCTACGAGCACTCCAACTCTCAGAAGGAAAAGCAGTAAACATCTACACAGACTCAATCTACGCATACAAAACTGTGACTCTGTCATTAGCCGGTTGGATAAGAAATGGCTTCAAACTTGTGACTGGCCTTCCGATCAAACATGAAGAACTGATTAGACAACTAATTGACGCTGTCCAGATGCCATCAAGACTCGCTATTCTGAAATGTAAGGCTCATACCAAGGGAAGTGACTCTATTTCCTTGGGAAATCAAGCAGCCGATCATGCTGCAAAAGAAGCTGCAAACTACAACGCAAGAAACATGCTGGTACACAACGATGCTGTGATTGAAAAACTGCCCGACGCAAACATAATAGATGCCACATATGTAAGAGAAATTCAAGAAGCTGTGGGAGCTTACGAACACTCAGAGTGGAAACAACGTGGTGCTACAAAAGATGACACCGGAATCTGGAGAAATCATGAAGGAAAAATAGTAGCCCCCATCCCACTGCTTCAAATGCTTTATGACGAATATCACACTCCCACACATCGAAGCTACGGAGCCATTCTGAAACACATTGACTTATGGTGGCATCCACACATGAAGCCTATAATGCAATACTGGATCGATGATTGTCACGTGTGTCAAACCATGAATCCAAAGAAGGCGTACAGGCCACCCCCAGGAACGTATGCCCTACCCAACAAGCCCTTTGAAAGAATTGTCATGGACTTTACAGACATGGGACCAGACATGCGAGTCCGAGGTTTCCGATATCTACTGGTCATAGTCTGTGAATACACAAGATGGGTTGAAGCATTCCCCTGCAAAACCGAAACTGCAAAGGAAGTAGTGAACCATTTGACAACTGATGTCTTTTCACGCTTTGGTGTACCCCATGTCATTCGCACGGATAATGGTTCACATTTCACTGCAAAAATCGTCCGAGATGTGCTAAAAGCTCTAAACATCACCCAACGTTTTGGCACAGTTTACCACGCTGCCAGTCAAGGAGTTTGTGAACGAATGAATGCCACTGTTAAAAGAAAACTTGCAAAGGTTTGGAAGACCACTAAACTTGATTGGGTGACTGCCTTACCTTTCGTTTTGATGGACATTAGAAACAGTGTGAATAAAACGAGGTCATACTCTCCTCATTTACTACTAACTGGCAGAGAAATGCAAAAACCAAACGGCCCATTCTCTGAAGACGAACCATTTATAGAATGGGACAAACAACATCACTCATATGTACAGCAGCTACAAAAAATCGTGATGCAACTACACAAGTGCAGACAAAGAACACATGACCTAGGAAATGAAGCTGATCCAGACATGGACGTTTCACCAGGATCCTGGGTTTATGTTAAAGTACACAGACGAAACAACTGGTCCCAACCATACCAAACTGGCCCATACAAAGTTCTACAATCTACAGGAAGATCTGTCCAAGTCCAAAAAGATGCAAATAAAGTCTGGTATCACCTATCCCACTGCTTTAAGTCGCCAACTGACCCAACTGAACGAACTCCAACCCAAATCCGCACTGACCTTGCCATCGCATCTACCATCCAGGATGAAGCTGCCCATGCAGAACCGGATGCTGAAACCAGCGAACAGCCTGATGACCCCACCCGACCCTCCGCCGCTGGGGCTCCAGAAGGGGAGGAAAAAGGGAGGAGATCAAGGAGATAGAGAAGAAAAAGGACAGTATAGGCCATATTATGATAATTTGCTAAATTTACAATGTGTAATCTTGACTATGCTGATTATATTATTCTCTGTTATTATAGTATGGGGATACATTCTACTGACTGAGACTGATCTCGGACGGCTGGCAAACAACACGACAACCACAACGACCACTCACGGCACGACCAACTCAGCCAACCATACGGGTAAGACACAAGGAGCACTAAAACGGGCAAAAAGAGAACTTCCTAAAATTTCCAGAATTGAAAAATATTGCTATGAAGGCCAAACATGTAATGTTTTATTCGACGTATGTGAAATATTGGACTGTATGTCATACATACCCGCTATAGATCATGTTTTTAATACCCAAATTGTTTGTAAAGACACTTGTCTGACCAGAGCTAATAATTATGAGGACCACAGGGTCACAAACAACGCCAGAGCAATTTCTAGTACCGACGATCGTAATACAGACCAAGGTGATTTTAAAACTGATCAACAGCAGAGAATTACCCTGACAAAGATCAGGAAAGATGAGGCATCTTATCAAGCAGATCTAAAGCATTGCAGAGGGAGTAAATCCCCTACTCAGCGATGCAATCCGGTAGTACTATCTATTCAAAATCCAGAAGTTAGTGACTCAGGAATATACGCTATAGGTTTCCAGTGCTCAAAAATCACCACTGTTTCATGTAATCGGAGAATCAATTTAAATTTTGAAGGCTATATCCACATAACCACATTAGTAACTAATAAGATTGCTCCAGTGAATGAAATAAATTCTTTGACTGAAGCAATAAAAATAGAGACAAGATTGGAAATGACAGAAAACACTTGGTTAAAATGGGTACAGTATACTGCCCATACTCTGAAACCACAAAAGATTGTATTGTATGTTCGGCTGCCAGACCACAACTAACTACTGCATCCATACCATATTCCAATAACAAGGACTTGACGTGTATACTTAAGCTCTTCACTAGAAAATCATTTGAACGGACTGACGAGTGTTATCAACTCCATGACAAGTTACCTGTTGTAACTTCAAAGGACATACCCACCACTTGGAAAATGGGAACTGCAATGTATACCTGTTTCCTCAGAGATACGATTACCAACGCAGACATAAGGACTGACAACAGAGTTGACATTGAGGGTTTCACTAATAATTTTTGTAATCAGAGTTTTACTTCTGACAATTATGACAATTTTGCACTTTTGACTAACCAATCCATTTCACGAGCAGATATTTGGTGGTTATGTGCAGACTTCCGTCTATATGCAATACTATCTCCAACATGGTCAGGTGTGTGTGTGCCAATTATGCTAATTATCCCATTCACTATAGGTCCTACAGATTCATTGAACTTAAAACCGACCCAAGTTCTATATAAAACTGGAACGGACCATGTCCACAAGAGGTCCTTGTCCCCACAGCCTAAAGAAACACTAAAAGGTTCCTTTAATAAAGACATTTATCTGAGCTCGATAGGGATGCCGGTGGGCGTGCCTAGGGAGTTCAAAGGTCAGGACGAAATCGCAGCAGGTTTCCTTTCAGCCATACTCCCCCACGTAACAGCTGCAAAAAATGTAGTATGGATTAATTACCTCTATTACAATCAACAGAGATTTATCAATTATACGATTGAAGCGATTGAAGGCATTGCTGAACAGCTTGGACCTACCTCATTAATGGCCTGGCAAAATCCTCCAAACTGGTCTCTAAGCTCACCGCCCTGGGCCTGGGGACGTCCATCTGCTGCTGGATATGGGACTTCCTCACCAACAGGCCACAGGCGGTGAGGATCGGCAGCCACGTCTCCTCCACATGTGTCCTCAGCACTGGGGCACCCCAGGGCTGTATTCTCAGCCCTCTCCTGTACTCCCTGTTCACCTATGACTGTACCGCCAGGCACAGGTCCAACACCATCCTCAAGTTTGCTGACGACACCACCATCCTAGGCCTCATCACCAACAACGATGAGAGTGCCTACAGAGACGAGGTGAAATCACTGACCAGCTGGTGTCAGGAAAATAACCTCTCTCTGAACGTCAGCAAAACTAAGGAAATGATCGTGGACTTCAGGAGACAGCGTGTAGACCAGCATCCCCCCATCTCCATCAACAACGCTGAGGTGGAGCAGGTCAGCAGTTTTAAGTTCCTCGGGGTACACATCACTGAGGATCTGTCCTGGACACTACATACAGACACTGTGGTTAAGAAAGCCTGACAAAGACTCTACTTCCTGAGGAAGTTGAGGAAGTTTGGTATGAACACCAGCATCCTCACAAACTTCTACAGGTGCACCATCGAGAGCCTGCTGACGGGCTGCATCACAGTGTGGTATGGGAACTGCACCGCTCAGAGCCGCAAAGCACTACAGAGGGTGGTGCGAGCGGCAGAGGACATCACTGGCAGCAGTCTCCCCTCCATCCAGGACATTTACCACAGCAGGGGTCTGCGTAAAGCACGCAGCATCACTAAGGACCATACTCATCCGGCACAAGGACTCTTCCGTCTGCTACCCTCTGGTAGACGATACAGGAGCCTGCCAGCACGCACAAAAAGACTCAAAGACAGCTATTACCCCCAAGCTGTCAGACTACTGAACTCTGGGTAATACTCTAAATAATACTGAACTCTCAATAATACTGCACTAAACTACCTTTCATTATGCATAATTATGTTTACTGCTGCTGCTCTGTATGAATGTATCATGTTTGTCACTACCTCACTGTAAATTACTGTTACATGTGCAATATTTATACCACACTATGTGCAACATTTATACCACACTATGTGCAATACGAAATCCACATGCAACACCTACACCACACCATATTATGTGCAATCTGTGAAATACTTACACCTTATTTGATCTTGATTTAATCCTACCTGCACCTTGTACATTGTACCTTGTTTTGTTTTTTTTATTACATATTTTATTATATTGTTTATTATATTGGTTACCTCTTCCCCTGCACTTTACAACACTTTTTTTACCATGTACTATTATTGCATGTTATTAGTACTTCTTGACTATCTTAGCGAGTCAACGGTTCTTCTGATCCTAAGCATTTCATTGCATTGTTGACCTTGTGTTGATTCTGCATATGACAAATAAACAATCTTGAAATCTTGAAATCTTGAAAATCGAATCGCCCTCGACATGATATTAGCCAAAGAATCCTCTGTGTGTAGCATGTTCGGCGCTGAATGTTGCACTTTTATCCCCAACAACACTTCCCCTGATGGAAGTATTGCTAAAGCTTTGAACAAACTTAAGTCGTTATCTGCTGAATTTGCTAGAAACTCAGCAGAGTTTCTAGCAAGAAACCTGCTAGAAACCTGAACATGCCTGGACAAGTTGGTTTCATAAAATGTTTGGCCCATGGGCTGCGACAATTGTCTCCATTATCACTACTATAGTGACCGTAATTGCTATTTTAATTATAATTAGCTGTTGCGTTGTCCCTTGCCTCAGAGGTTTAATAGAGCGTCTGATCGCTACTGCCCTGGAGCGAAGGGATCCTCCATCACGAATTCTGTTGCTTTCAGTCGACCCCTAATTTCGACTTACTGATACATTAATCTAGTCTAATCAAAACTGAACGAATTAAGTTCTGGCTGAATAAATGAATGATCTAAATTCTAAGCCCTAAGGTGTTGCTCCTTGTGACTTATTCTGCCGTCCGAGTTGTGTACAATGATTTACATGATATATTGATAAAGACATTGAGATGTGTTATGCTCTATGAATGCTAAGGTTAAATTGTTATGATTCTTTTTATTTGTAGAGGGAGCGTCTTGCCACTCTACTATGTAAGTGTGATCACATGTGTTTATGTGATCAAAGGGAGGGGTTCTGTGAGGAATATTCTTGTTTGTCTAATTCATCTAAGGTCGCTGATACTCCTGATGTCCTGTTTCTGTGTTATTAATCTTTAGTTATTAATACAACGTGGTTTACGACAACTATGGGTGATTAAACTGCTGATTCATGCTGATTCAGTAAAAAAAACTAGAGACGTGTTGTTTGTTAAACTGGACTTTGCCTGTGTTTTGTACCACTATGACACGTTGCCTTCTAAAGTTCAATTAACTAAGGATCCTGATAATGAGTTAATGATCAACTAGTCTGTAGGATAAATTGTCCGCAGTTCTGTATCTAGTCAGGAGACGACCGGACATCTGAACTGATCATACCTGTATACTCTGCTGATCGAACATTAAAAGTGCCTATACTGAATCATCTCAGCGTCCTGCATTTCTTCTACGAGGTCGTAAGAGTTTCTTCTCACAGAAGCCAATGGCAAGCCACTTGCACAAGTGTCCATCAAATGTGACATATACCAAGGAGACGCACTGTCCCCACTGCTGTTCTGCATAGGTCTGAACCCCCTCAGCCAAATCATCGAAAGCACTGGCTACGGATACCGACTCAGAAACGGGGCCACCATCAGTCACCTCCTCTACATGGATGACATCAAGCTGTACGCTAAGAGCGAGCGAGACATCGACTCATTGATCCACACCACCAGGATCTACAGCACAGACACTGGAATGTCATTCGGGCTTGAGAAATGTAATAGGATGGTGACAAAGAGAGGGAAGGTAGTCCACACAGAGGGGGTCTCACTCCCAGAGGGAACAATAACAGACATTGAGGACAGTTACAAGTACCTTGGTATCCCACAAGCAAATGGCAACCTTGAAGAGGCAACAAGGAAAGTGGCTACGGCCAAATACCTGCAACGAGTAAGGCAAGTCCTAAGACTGGGCAAGAACAAGGCCCAGGCAATAAACAGCTATGCCCTGCCAGTGATCAGATACCCAGCAGGAATCATAAGCTGGCCAAAGGAGGAGATACAGACCACAGACGTTAAGACACGAAAGCTCCTGACCATGCATGGAGGGTTTCATCCCAAATCCAGCACCCTGAGACTGTACACGAGCCGGAAGGAAGGAGGCCGAGGACTAGTGAGTGTGGGAACCACTGTCCAGGATGAAACATCCAAAATCCATAAGTCATAGTTAGTCATAGTCATAGTTTGCTTTATTGTCGAAAACAATCATGTACATGTACACAGAGTGAATTCGAAATATCGTTTCCCCACTAACCAGGCAGGACAGTGATAGAGTGGCTAGGGGAGGAGCCGCCGACTGGGAGATGCAGAGTAGAATAGATGCAATACATACAATCAGTGACAATTTAACAACATGTAATGACAGAAAAACAATTGGAGATATAACATACGGTGATCTTTTTCGTTGGTAACAGAAGGAAGGGTGTGGGGGATCAGATTGGAAATCAATGAAATTGATTGAACCGAGAGCAGAGATCAGACCTTAACTAAAGACAGGGAACATTTTCTACTCATTCATTTCTAGTCCCAGTGTCAGTGAGTGTGTGCCATGTTTATGTAGAGTCCAGATAACAAACCACATTCTGTGGCCTTGGAAGTGTTCATGCAGGGAGGCGAAGTCAAAACACAGATAACCATTGGAGCCAGATTTTCACAGGAGAGACATAATTATTAGACATAAAGGGATTCATTTAGCATGATGAAATACATTTTTAGAGACCCAGGTGAACAATTTAGATTGAGCTTGGGTTTTTGCCAGACCCCCATCTTCATATCGCCATGAAGATTCATGAGAGATCTCATTAGTTCCTCTTGGCGCACAGACTGCGCTGCGTTGGCTTTACACAGTTCTGTCACCATGCCCGTGATGATATTCAAACGTCGAGATGTTTCCTTCGGTTGAAACCCTTCCAAAAGGTCCTCAACCTGTCCCACTTTCTGATGTAATCCTTTCACGAGATCCCGTACGGCTTCACAATGGCTCGAAATTTCTGCAGACAGCTTTGGGGACTCTTTACTAGCTCCCAGCTTACAAATTTTGCAATAGATCATGGACAATCCCAGGCCAATTAACAGATGTCCAGCTATCAGAAATCCGAATACGTAAATATCCTCCACATCCTCCAGGTACATTGGTGCCAAACATACGACTTGCCACGCACGATACAAGTCCCTCGCATATCCAGCAGCAAAAGTACCATCCGGACACACCGCTTCTCCCGGAGCGGCACTCCTCTGTGAAAAAAGAGTATCAATCGTGCTGAGGGTCCAGCTGATCACATCCATATTTTAGGAATTTGGAAAATCTGCTCCAAAAGCGAGAAAATGACGAAAAACAAGAGAGGCACGCAGAGAGCAGAGCAATAGATAAGGAGAGGAAAGAGACACATCTGCTCACTCTCACGGTCAGAAGTACATCAAGGACAAGGGCCCCAACAGATGATGTACTCAAGGAATGCCTCAAACAGTGGAGTGCAGATGTAACCGGCGTGCTCAAACCAACCGATTATCAAATGTCTGCGTTGTGTTGTGTAGATGAAGTGAGCCGCACACAGGGGTTTGCCATTCAGGATCTGATTTACTGTGTGAAACACAAAAATATAATACAGCCACTCCAAGCTTCACAGCTCCACACACATCTCCCATCTGCTTTCCTCACAGCAACTGAGGGGAACGCGCGCTTCCACAGGAAGTGTGGCAACAGTGACACCACCAAAATAAAAGCATCTGGCATAACCAGTCCAAAATAATCTTAAGTACAAACTTATAAGCAAATAAAAAAAGATTTTGGTGAAATCGATATAATAGTAAGACCACACCACCCCTCCCAGATTTGAGCAAAACCCATACAACAGATATAGAGCAAGGACTTAAATAAAGCTCTAAGCTTTACATTCATCTAGAAAGCTACCCATAGCATAGGTTCAGAGCAGATAAAAGGGTGATCAGGCCTTTGTCTCTCCTGGACTAATATGATGCCTTGTACACCATATGAACACCTTGCTACTAAAACACTTGAAATGACTGGATATAAGGGGGGTTACATACAGCACCATGTCTCTTAGAAACAAAAACACAAAAAAGATCTCTTCATCTGCTTAGAATAGAGTCATAAGTGACTGAGATTTCTTACTGAGTGAACTTGCAACACCCTTTAAACTTAAAGGCCTCTGAACCATAGATTCAATGAGACGGTTGACCCTTTTACTCACTCTATCCACCCTAGTCGTGACTACCCATTCCCCATCAACCTCTGGGTTGGTCCGAGTCAACATGTCAGGGGTGTCTTGGTCACAGCTTGGGTCAGTTTGTGGCAGAGTCTCTGGTGTGACAGGGGGAGAGGATGACCGAATCTGAGCTGTTCGCAGGCATCTAACTTGGGTTTTGTCATGATGTAGGTTAAAGGGTTGTTATCAGTCCATACGGTGAATGAATTGCCTCTCAACCAGTGACTGAATTTCTCACACACGCTCCATTTCAAGGTTAAAAATTCCAGGTGGTGAGCAGGATATTTCTTTTGGGAGGCGCTTAGAGTTTTGCTTGCAAATGCAATGGGATGGGCTTTCCTTTCACCTGGAGGGACCTGTGACAACACAGCACCAAGCCCATCTAACGATGCATCAATGGATAGAATCAAGGGCTGCGTGAAATCTGGGTGTGAAAGTACCACACAGTTCAAAAGACTGTCTTTAAGTTTGGACAACGAAACCTCACACCCCTCTGTCCAATCTGAGAGCTTTAACTTGTGGAACGAGCCTGGGCTGGAATTCTGTTTGGCCCTGCCACGTTTCTTTTGGCCAGATGTAAGGGCAAACAATGGCTTCGCCAAACTAGAACAGCTTGGGATAAAGTGCTGATAGTATAGTACCATGCCCAAGAATGACTTTATTCTTTTCACTGAGGGTGTACACCCATCATCTTCCATGAGGTCAGCTTTTGTCATTTTAGATATAACCTCTACTTTGTCTGGGTCCACTGCAACACCATTTCTGTCTATTACGTGGCCAAAGAACTTGACTGATGACCTCATTAACTGACACTTTTTGGGACTCAGTTTGAGATTGTGTAGCCTTAGCCGTTGAAACACTACTTCCAACCTGTCTAAAGCCTCTTGCTCTGTTGGCGCAAATACTAAAACATCATCAAGGTAACATAAGAGGTTAGTAAAGTTTAAATCACCAAAAATACTGAGCATCATTCTCATAAAAGAGGCGGGGCTGTTACAGAGCCCTTGTGGCATTCGGTTATACACATACAGTCCCATCGGAGTGGTGAACGCTGTGTATTTTCTGTCTTCCTTCGCCATCGGGATGTTATAAAATCTGGAGGTGAAATCCATAGTGCTAAAATAGGCTTTTCCACCTCTTTTTAGAAAAGCGTATACTATTTTATGTTTTTAATTGTTCTTTTTATGTTCTTTTACAACGTTTTAACGTTTTATGATGTTTTTAATGTTCTTTTATTGTTGCAAGTGTATCACTTTGAGATTTGAGGTCAAATGTAAAGTGCATTATAAATAAAATGTATTATTATTATTATTATTATTATTATTATTATTATTATTATTATTATTATTATTATTATTATTAAAGCAGCTAGGCAGTCAGATTGGTGTGGGAGCGGATGTGCATCTTTGAATGTTCTAGCATTTAACCACTGGAAATCAGTACATAGTCTTAGACTCCCGTCCTTTTTCCAAACAAGTACAAGTGGGGACGCATACTCGCTGACTGACTTCCTAATGAGATCCTGCTCCTCCATTTCAGATAGAACTTGTCGTAGTTTCTGGTAGTGCGCAGGTGGGACGCGGCGATAGGGCAAACGGAACGGCTTTTCGTCGGTAAGTCTGATACGATGCACAAAATCTAGCCTCACCACAATCTAGGGGATGTTTAGAAAAGATGTTATTGTACTTCTCTAATAGAGAGACAAGTTTTCCCCTTCCGCTCTGGCTTGCATGACACTGGTCAAGGTCTATATCAGAAAGCCCCACACGGTGGAGTTTTTCTTTCAGATCTAAAGGACAACTGCCACAGCTCTCTGTTCTTATGTGTTTTTCAGGCTGACACAACCCTTGGGAAACCTCAAACTCCTCTACACTGACACATGAGGATACATCTGCAAGTTTGGCATTACTCTTTAGAGTAATGGGTTTGTCAGACAAGTTGGTCACTTTCATTGGCACCCAACGGTCGCCCCATAGTGGCGTAACTATGCGACCAACCATAATATTACGTGGCATTGCCTTGGATGTGGTGGGCTCGACAATGACGGTACTGCCAGGGGACGTAGGCACGTTTTTTGACAGCTTACCCCAAACAAGATGTTCTTGCCTGGCCATCAGCGTGACAGACTGTCGCAGTTTAACTGTTCCAAGTTTATCTGGAATTTCATCTCCTTGCCACAGGGTTGAGTTCACCATGAGATCCAAAAACTGCTCACACTCCGGGGTCAGGCTGCCACTAGAAACAAGGTGCCCAGAGTCACTGGTTACTTTGAGTTGTCGCATCAAATATCTGAGAACATTGGTGCCTATTATCAAATCGTCCCGCTGCCCAGGAACTACAAGCACTGGCACAATACACCTTTGCCCATACAGCTGCATCTCAATGTCATACATGCACTTAGGCTTACTCAATGTCCCACCACAACCCACAAACACAATCTTACGGCCCAAGGGAACAGGGTCTGAAAGTGCCATTTTGCTCAACATCTCTGACTCTGCTTTTTCACTGAGAGTACATGCCATTGAACCCGAATCTAGCATCCCCTTCATTTCCAGGGTGTTACTGACTTTAACAGAAGTGTAAAACAGCTCATCATATGGGCCCACTCTTTGTGTATTTTGTATTATGACTTTAGCACCAGCCGGTGCTGCAGCGCATGCTTTGGCATAGTGTTCTTGCAGTTCACCATTGAGGGTATCATCTTCAGAGCCAACACATCCCCTCTCCCAATGCGAGCCAGTTAGTTTAACGGCTGGGTGTTCTGCTGAGAGGATGTGCCCTTTTTTTATTGGGCTTAACATTAGGGCAGTCTTTCTTAAAGTGACTTGGCTGGAAACATGCTAAACACAAGCGCTTTTGTCTGCAATGTGCGAGAGTGGAGTGCTCAAGGGACTGACAGACTCTGCATGAACGTCTCTGGAAGTGGTCAGATTTGATAGTATCAGACACTACATGGTTATTTTGGGACAGGGCACGGTCGAAAAGGCTCACCAACGTTTTTAGACATTCATTGTTACAAGATGACTTTGAACTCTCATTTTGTTTGACTGGCTGTGCAGAACTCATAGGTTCTAGAGGGCTGGGCTCAGGTGTTTGTGCATGAACAGTGACAGGCTGAGAGTGTTTAGGCTTAGAGAGAGTAAGCTCTTTTCTCTCTGTCTGGTAATGGTCAATGTGCTCCTGCACCTCACTGGCAGTCCATTTGTTGGGAGCTTTGAATCTGAAAACAGCAGCAAGCGTGGGGTCAGGGCAATACTTTACAAACATCATGGCTGCTTCATGACAGGGGTCAGCCATAGTTCTTCCCAGCCTTTTCAGGCCCTCCTCAGTGGCATCTACAGCTTTATTTAACCATAGCCAGTACTCGACAGGAGCCTCACCTGGCATTGGGACGGTATGGTAAAAATCTGCCATTGGCATGCACAAGTATGTTACATTACTGAAATGCTGCCTGAGAATGTCAAATATTACTTTTGGATTTTCCTGAGGGGTCAGCGAGGGACTGTTTCGCAAAGTTATTCTGACAACATCCTTGGCTTTGCCCATTAACCTTGACATTATCTCAGAATGTTGTTCATTAACGGGTATGGCTCGTTTCCTGAAATACACTTGCATCATCTCTTGCCATTCACACACTGTATTTTTGTCCAAACCATCTCCTCTGAAAACTGTAGGCTCTCTCACATCTGCCTGCAGGACAAACTTTGCACCTGACAAGTTCAAGTAAGTGGGTTCACTGGACAACTGCTCCACACTGCCCTGAGCTGGCGTGTCATTTAAGCTTTGTCCCATTTCACTTCTTAACTGATCTTTTATAGTCTGTCCTACTTGTTGAGCAATGTGAGTTATCAGTGTTTAGATTTGAGTCTGTTACAGCAGAAGCACCTAACACATTTTCATTTTGACTAGCATCAGCAGATACATTCTCCAATAAATGGGTAGAACAAAAAGCAGGTGAACTAGCATTGTCTTTACCTCGCACTGGAGTTTGGGATAACTCAACCCTGGGTCTACCCCTACCCATAGCAAAAGGAAATACATCAGTGGGAATCTTTTGTTTTTCCCTCTCATCAATAAGGAAGGTCATTTTGTTTTACAATGTTTGTTAAATCACCAAAAAAAACAATCTTGGGTGAACACCTTTTAACAAGAATGGCAAACGTTTCAACTATGTACATAAATGTCTTTTTCACATAAGATCTATCTTAAATGCTAAACCCCTTGTTGACTCTTGATGTGACGGCTGCAACCTCCGGCGACCAATATGGCGTTGATTCACAGCTCCAGGAACTGCGCTGGACCAGACTGAGCGATGTGGATCCGGGTCACGGCACCACCGTGCTCAAACCGACCGATTATCAAACGTCTGCGTTGTGTTGTGTAGATGAAGTGAGCCGCACACAGGGGTTTGCCATTCAGGATCTGATTTACTGTGTGAAACACAAAAATATTATAATACAGCCACTCCAAGCTTTACAGCTCCACACACATCTCCCCTCTGCTTTCCTCACAGCAACTGAGGGGAACGCGCGCTTCCACAGGAAGTGTGGCAACAGTGACACCACCAAAATAAAAGCGTCTGGCATAACCAGTCCAAAATAATCTTAAGTACAAACTTATAAGCAAATAAACAAAGATTTTGGTGAAATCGATATAATAGTAAGAGCACATGGGCTACACAGAGGAAGAGGTGCTGGAGGGCCCATCATGGCAGGACAAGACCCTACATGGGGGCGTACCACCGAAACATAACTGAAGTGGCTGATATCAAGAAATCCTACCAATGGCTGGAGAGGGCTGGTCTGAAGGACAGCACAGAGGCCCTCATCCTGGCTGCACAGGAGCAGGCCTTGAGCACCCGAGCAATAGAGGCCCAGATCTACCACACCAGACAAGACCCAAGGTGTAGGCTGTGCAATGAAGCTCCTGAGACAGTCCAGCACATAACTGCAGGGTGTAAGATGCTGGCAGGGTAAGCATACATGGAGCAACACAACCAAGTCGCGAGCATAGTGTACAGAAACATCTGTGCAGAGTACGGGCTGGAGACCCCAAGGTCAAGGTGGGAAACACCTCCGAAGGTTGTGGAGAATGACCGAGCTAAGATCCTGTGGGACTTCCAGATACAGACTGACAGAATGGTGATGGCGAACCAACCAGACATAGTGGTGGTGGATAAGCAACAGAACAGAGCCGTGGTGGTGGACATTGCAATACCAAGCGATGGTAACATCAGGGACAAGGAACACGAGAAACTAGAGAAATACCAGGGGCTCAAGGAAGAGCTGGAGAAGGCCTGGAAGGTAAAGGCATCAGTGGTGCCCATGGTGATCGGAGCACTCGGGGCTGTAACCCCCAAACTGGAGGAGTGGCTACAACAGGTCTCAAGAAAAACATCAGACATCTCAGTCCAGAAAAGTGCAATACTAAGAACAGCAAAGATACTGCGCAGAACTCTCAAGCTCCCAGGCCTCTGGTAGAGGACCCGAGCATACATACATATATATATATATATATATATATATATATATATATATATATATATATATATATATATATATATATATATATATATATGTGTATATATGTATGTATATATATATATATGTGTATATATGTATGTATATATATATATATATATATATGTATATGTATATGTATATATATATATATATATATATATATATATATATATATATATATATATATATACACACAGTGGTACCTCACCTTACGAAATTAATTCGTTCCAGAAGTGGTTTCGTAACGTGAAAAATTTGTAAGTTGAGTAGCTATTTCAATGGAAAAAGCCTGATTCGTTCCAAGGCCCCGATCCAAGTTTTTTTTTTTTTTATAGTGTAACTTTTTTTATAGTGTAACATTGTGTTCTGCGTCCTGATTGGTTTCTCAGACTGGATTTAAACTTTTCTCACATTTGTCTCTCGTTTAAACACCCAAACTTTCATAGATTTTCAACAAAATTATTAATAGTGAAGCGTGGGGGGAAGGGGGAGGGGGGAGAAAACTGCGCGGACACATGTGATAACGCAGCATGACCCGGCGCGGGGCTGCCAGCAGGTCTAGACCTGGACTAAACCAGGACTAAACCTGGACTAAACCTGGACTAAACCAGGACTAAACCTGGACTACACCAGGACTAGACCAGGACTAGACCAGGTGGATTAAAGCGCCGTGCGCGGGTCTATTTCCTGGTTTCGTTTCGAGTCACAGCTGAGGGGAGCAGTGAGGAGGACCGCACGCAGTCTGAGCGCATGAACGAGACCCGTGCTGGTGTAGACCAGGTCTAGAGCAGGTCTAGACCACCACGGCTCTTGCATGCGTTTGTGGGTCTCGTTCATGCGCTCATGCGCTCTGACTGCGTGCCGTCCCGAGGGGAGTCCTCGCTGCTCGCCTCAGCTGTGACTCGAAACGAAACCAGGAAATAGACCCGCACGCGGCGCTTTAATCCACCTGGTCTAAGTCCTGGTTTAGTCCAGGTTTAGTCCTGGTTACAAAAAGAAAACGTTTAAGGCTCAAATGCGTTCCATAATAACTTCCATTCAAACCCTCATGGCAGGGCTCTCAAGTTTTGAGCGGGGTCGTGCTTGAGACTGCGTAATTTCTGAGAAGCAGGGGGAAGGGGGGGGGGGATTGCGTGAATTGCGTGAGAAATGCCGTGTGAGCGTGTGAACGCGTCGAATTGTCTCTCTCAATGCGTGAGACTTGAGAGCCCTGCTGTAAATGTTTGTCTAAAGAGCAAACTTATACTACAAAGCAACTAATGAGAGTTATATAAATGAAGTTATTACCTGATGGTTCTCAGTTTGTTTTATCATCACCGCAGTGTGCGCTTAGCAGCTGAAACTACTACTCTACAGTCTGCCCAACAACAGAACAATCTATTTTCTGATTGGCTGATTTTTTTCCGGGGAGCGGGACGGGGAGGAGGGGGAGAGTTTTTTTTTGCTGAAAACACGCGGTGCCTGCATAAACTGACCGACTGACACAGACCGATTTTCTGGGCACAAAAAAAAAAAAAAAAATTGTGAGCGTGAATTGCGTGTGTCACACTCTCAATGCGTGAGACTTGAGAGCCCTGCCTCATGGCTACATTAGCGCCAAGTCAAAAAAGTTACAAAAGTACCAAAACGGGTCAAATTGAATCAATATATGTATAAGCATTTCTCTACCGCTATAGCCTATGGCAAAACGTTCGGCTTTTATATAAACAAAAATAGAGTGGAAATTAACCTAAAGAGACTCTTCTTGTTTGCACTGATCATTCATTCATTCATTCATTCATTCATTTTCTTCCGCATTTTCTGGGTCGCGGGGGCAGCAGTCCAAGCAGTGTTCTGCTGCCCAGAACACAATGCACCAGCCCCCATGAATCCTTCCGCGGGTGGTGGGTCCACAGGAGGACGGCTCACGTCACAACAGGCCTTGATGTATCTTCTGACATGGGGGCTACCAGTGTCCACAGACACTGGGGGCAAGGTGGGGTTAAGTGTCTTGCCCAAGGACACAACGGCAGCACTGATCGCATTGTTTAAATGCTAGCATTAGCATTAGCTTAGCCGCATTGTGAAAGGAGATCTGCGCAGCCACAACAAGGTCGTCACACGAGTCCTGCAGTGAGCCAGCTGCACAGAGCGGTCCGCACACAGCGCAGCGCGATATGATCACCACATGAAAGCTGAATTAGTATTTAAACATGCCCTAAACTCTATAAAGTACACATGTCCTGACACGCACTTACCTGTTGTTTGTCATTATGAATGAGGATCTGTGTTTTGGAACCAAATCGCACTCTGTACACGAGCTTTGGAGAAACAGACGTGTCCCGAACCTGTCCCAAAGGTCTCCTGAACGTGTCATGTGTCCAAGTAGAAGTTAAAAGTCCATTTTCATGTCCATATTGTCTCAGTGCTGCTTTCATATGCATGCGCTCCTCACAGCTGATCAGCCTAAGGGGGAATCCCCTTCTACGCGATTGGCGGGCGCACGGGCTTGGCGGATTATGTTGATTTATACACGCTCGTGTGATTCGCCAAAAACTAGCATTTTTAAAATTAAAAATGTATGTTTTTAACGTCACTAATGCTAATATCTGAAACATGGAGAGGCTTCGTCATGATCTCAACTAGCACATTATGCAAAAAAACAAAAATCACAAATTTGGAAGAAAAAAAAAACACAAAAACTGCATTTTCTGAGAATCTTAAATGCCGACATGTGGGGTCAGCTTCCGAAGGGCGTCACAAATACAGTTGACCAATTGGGTGGGCAGGAGAACATTTTGGGTGAGAATTGCCCACCCATGCCCACTTCCAGATGATTCCATGATTTATTTAGTAATTACTATTTACCTGGATGTAAATAACATTACTGACTATGAAGACCTGGGTGTAAATAGGATTTTTGTCTAGGAACACTTTTGTCTAGGGTGCGTCTACTGTGCCAAGCTAAATACATCCTGGTCGGGTGTAAATAGCAACAATGACTAGTTGCCCCATGTGTCAAAAAACAATATTTGCTATTTACCCCCAGGCGCAAATAGCATCTGCCCTAACCAAAACAGGGACAGACTCTGGGACAAGGTGGAAAGGGGACAGGTTCTGGGACATGTTTTACATGATATGGAAATCAAAGCAAGTGTGTTGTATTTGTGTAAACTGGTGTTTGGGTATGTGATTGAGTTAATCATTTACTAATTAGTTCATCATTTACTGTGCTACTAATGCTTTATAAGCAGCTATTATTATAAAGTGTTACCTCTAAACTTAAACAAAATGCATTTGGAAACTTGGTTCTATCTGCTTCTATTCCAAAGTTATAAGCATTTTATTTTTTTTATGCGTGCATTTTGCTTTTAAGAGGCTGTACTGTACTTTTAGACCAACTATATAATTCTACCTTAGAAGTAAAACAATGTGCAAACTACACTATACAGGGGCTTCTCCTGTCAAATAAACATGAATTCAGGCATGAGTTCACTTTTAAACACAATGCTCTAGCCAGTGCAGCCTAAGCTCTCTTAATGTATTTCCAAAGGGTAGTGAAAAATTAAAAAGTGAAATTGTGAAAAAAAAAAAAAAAACTACAAGAGGTATCTCCTCAATTTTT
Source organism: Paratrypauchen microcephalus (assembly GCA_036785185.1). Lineage (NCBI taxonomy): Eukaryota > Metazoa > Chordata > Actinopteri > Gobiiformes > Gobiidae > Paratrypauchen > Paratrypauchen microcephalus. The sequence continues at coordinate 189,651 of JAVJIX010000407.1, forward strand.
GCTGTGCAAGTAGGGCTTCTAAACCTGTACAAAATACATTTGGAATTTTGGTTCTATCTGCTTCAATTCCAAAGTTATAAGCATTTTTTTTTTTATGTGTGCATTTTGCGTTTCAGAGGCTGTACTGTACTTTTAGACCAACTATATAATTCTACCTTAGAAGTAAAACAATGTGCAAACTACACTATACAGGGGTTTCTCCTGTCAAATAAACATTAATTCAGGCCTGAGTTCACTTTTAAACAAAATGCTCGGGCCAGTGCAGCCTAAGCTCTCTTAATGTATTTCCAATGGGTAGTGGAAAAATTAAAAAGTGAAATTGTGAAAAAACTACAAGAGGTATCTCCTCAATTTTTTGCTGTGCAAGTAGGGCTTCTAAACCTGTACAAAATACATTTGGAATTTTGGTTCTATCTGCTTCTATTCCAAAGTTATAAGCATTTTATTTTTTTTATGGGTGCATTTTGCCTTTAAGAGGCTGTACTGCACTTTTAGACCAACTATATAATTCTACCTTAGAAGTAAAAGAATGTGCAAACTACACTATACAGGGGCTTCTCCTGTCAAATAAACATGAATTCAGGCATGAGTTCACTTTTAAACAAAATGCTCTAGCCAGTGCAGCCTAAGCTCTCTTAATGTATTTCCAATGGGTAGTGAAAAATTAAAAAGTGAAATTGTGGAAAAAAAAACTACAAGAGGTATCTCCTCAATTTTTGCTGTGCAAGTAGGGCTTCTAAACCTGTACAAAATACATTTGGAATTTTGGTTCTATCTGCTTCTATTCCAAAGTTATAAGCATTTTATTTTTTTATGCGTGCATTTTGCGTTTCAGAGGCTGTACTGCACTTTTAGACCAACTATATAATTCTACCTTAGAAGTAAAAGAATGTGCAAACTACACCATATAGGGGCTTCTCATGTGAAATAGACATGAATTCAGGCATGAGTTCACTTTTAAAGGGATATGCCACCCCCAGGTCAAATTTGGGCATCTCCCCACAGTCCAGAGACTAAAACAAGTGATGAAAAGCGTTTTCCTGGTCACCCAGCCATTGTCCGAGTCTGTCAGCACTGACCGCTGCGCGAGCTGCTGCTCCTCCGCATTAGACTGGAGGCTAACGGCGCCAGAGAAAGATTTCGGCCAAAAGGAATTAATTTGCTCGATGCTTTTCCCAATTACTTTCTGTGTAGTGCGCATTCATATCGAGTGCAAATAAATGTGCAAACACGGAGAACTTGCCTTGGTCATTTTGGGTGGGAACTATTTTTCAGTGCGGAAAAATAAAGGCGAATGGGGGAACTCCCTTCCTGGTGCGTAAACAGGGATTCCCCTGTCCGCGTGGTGCGTGCTTCGTCTGTCTTTTTCCGCACTGAAAAATAGTTCCCACCCAAAATGACCAAGGCAAGTTCTCCGTGTTGATTTGCACATTTATTTGCACTCGATATGAATGCGCACTGCACAGAAAGTAATTGGGAAAAGCATCGAGCAAATTAATTCAATTTGGCCAAAATCTTTCTCTGGCGCCGTTAGCCTCCAGTCTATCACGGAGGAGCAGCAGCTCGCGCGGCGGTCAGTGCTGACAGACTCGGACAATGGCTGGGTGACCAGGAAAACGCTTTTCATCACTTGATTTAGTCTCTGGACTGTGGGGAGATGCACAAATTTGACCTGGGGGTGGCATATCCCTTTAAACACAATGCTCTAGGCAGTGCAGCCTCAGCTCTCTTAATGGATTTCCAATGGGTAGTGAAAAATTAAAAAGTGAAATTGTGAAAAAACTACAAGAGGTATCTCCTCAATTTTTGCTGTGCAAGTAGGGCTTCTAAACCTGTACAAAATACATTTGGAATTTTGGTTCTATCTGCTTCTATTCCAAAGTTATAAGCATTTTATTTTCTAATGCATGCATTTTGCGTTTCAGAGGCTGTACTGCACTTTTAGATCAACTATATAATTCCACCTTAGGAGTAAAACAATGTGCAAACTACACTATACAGGGGCTTCTCCTGTCAAATAAACACGAATTCAGGCATGAGTTCACTTTTAAACAAAATGCTTTAGCCAGTGCAGCCTAAGCTCTCTTAATGTATTTCTAATGGGTAGTGAAAAATTAAAAAGTGAAATTGTGGAAAAAAAACTACAAGAGGTATCTCCTCATTTTTTGCTGTGCAAGTAGGGCTTCTAAACCTGCACAAAATACATTTGGAATTTTGGTTCTATCTGCTTCTATTCCAAAGTTATAAGCATTTTATTTTTTTATGCGTGCATTTTGCGTTTCAGAGGCTGTACTGTACTTTTAGACCAACTATATAATTCTACCTTAGAAGTATAAGAATGTGCAAACTACACTAAAAAGGGGCTTCTCCTGTCAAATAGACACAAATTCAGGCATGAGTTCACTTTTACACACAATGCTCTAGCAAGTGCAGCCTCAGCTCTCTTAATGGATTTCCAATGGGTAGTGAAAAATTAAAAAGTGAAATTGTGAAAAAACTACAAGAGGTATCTCCTCAATTTTTGCTGTGCAAGTAGGGCTTCTAAACCTGTACAAAATACATTTGGAATTTTGGTTCTGTCTGCTTCTGTTCCAAAGTTATAAGCACTTCATTTTTTTATGCGTGCATTTTGCGTTTCAGAGGCTGTACTGCACTTTTAGACCAACTATATAATCCTCTTAGAAGTAAAAGAATGTGCAAACTACACTAAATAGGGGCTTCTCCTGTCAAAAAGACATGAATTCAGGCATGAGTTCATTTTTAAACAGAATGCTGTAGCCAGTGCAGCCTCAGCTCTCTTAATGCATTTCTAATGGGTAGTGAAAAATTAAAAAGTGAAATTGTGAAAAAACTACAAGAGGTATCACCTCAATTTTTGCTGTGCAAGTAGGGCTTCTAAACCTGTACAAAATACATTTGGAATTTTGGTTCTATCTGCTTTTATTCCAACGTTATAAGCATTTTATTTTTTTATGCGTGCATTTTGCGTTTCAGAGGCTGTACTGCACTTTTAGACCAACTATATAATCCTACCTTAGAAGTAAAAGAATGTGCAAACTACACTAAATAGGGGCTTCTCCTGTCAAATAGACATGAATTCAGGCATGAGTTCATTTTTAAACACATTGCTCTACCCAGTGTAGCCTCAGCTCTCTTAATGCATTTCCAATGGGTAGTGAAAAGTTAAAAAGTGAAATTGTGAAAAAACTACAAGAGGTATCACCTCAATTTTTGCTGTGCAAGTAGGGCTTCTAAACCTGTACAAAATACATTTGGAATTTTGGCTCTATCTGCTTCTATTCCAAAGTTATAAGCATTTAATTTTTTTATGCGTGCATTTTGCGTTTCAGAGGCTGTACTGCACTTTTAGACCAACTATATAATCCTACCTTAGAAGTAAAAGAATGTGCAAACTACACTAAATAGGGGCTTCTCCTGTCGAATAGACATGAATTCAGGCATGAGTTCACTTTTAAACACAATGCTCTAGCCAGTGCAGCCTCAGCTTTCTTAATGCATTTCTAATGGGTAGTGAAAAATTAAAAACTGAAATTGTGGAAAAAAAACTACAAGAGGTATCTCCTCATTTTTTGCTGTGTGCAAGTAGGGCTTCAAAACCTGTACAAAATACATTTGGAATTTTGGTTCTATCTGCTTCTATTCCAAAGTTATAAGCATTTTATTTTTTATGTGTGCATTTTGCGTTTCAGAGGCTGTACTGCACTTTTAGACCAACTATATAATCCTACCTTAGAAGTAAAAGAATGTGCAAACTACACTAAATAGGGGCTTCTCCTTACCTGGCCAGCCAAATGATATCTCTCTGTATTTCCTATACACCGCGATACCATTTGGACACTCTCCATCCACTCTCGCTCCTCCGGTTCCAAACCGACTCCGCGATTCTGATTCGTTCAAAGATGGTGACGTCAGTGCCCCCGCCTTTGCCCGCAAAGTCACTCTTAGGCAGCGGAAGTTCCGCCTCAGTTTTGAATCAAGATGGCGCAATCTCTGATTGGTTCACTTAGCTGTCTGTCTACGCGCAACCGCAGCGCATTCTGTGGATCAAGCGTTACCAGACTCACTCGCTGGTACAGCGATGAGTCATGGATTCTTCCAGGCAAGGCTTCTCCTGTCAAAAAGACATGAATTCAGGCATGAGTTCACTTTTACACACAATGTTCTAGGCAGTGCAGCCTCAGCTCTCTTTTTTCCATATATTGATAAAAGGAGAAGTTCAATTTGTCAACTGGACAAAGTTTGTTTGGTTGAAAATGTTCCACCGCTCATCCGAGAGGCTTCGTCAGCTCTGGCCCTCATGCTGGTTAGACCCTGTTTATATCTAGCTGCAAGGGAGGAGCTAACTACCCTGAACAAAGCTCTGAACCTATCCCAGCTACTCTCTTTTGTTTTACGAATTCCTCTGGCGTCTTGTATTAGCATATCTATAAGCCCTAGGCGGCGCTCACTACACTGAAATAGCTCTGAAACTATCAACTAATCTGTCTCTTTGTATTTCAAATTTCTCTGGCATCCAATTCCCTATTCAAGACAACGACCCTCTCCAACCCTCTGCAATGGCTTGTCTGTCCTAATGATTCTTTGTTTGAGAATCGAATTATAGATGGGAGACAAGTTGTGTCTTTTCCATATATTGTTTATTAGATTTTCAATTGTTCAATATAAACAACAACAACATGTGAACACTGCCAATGCACAACATGTACAAAAAAAAACAAAAACAAGAAATACAAAAAAAACCAAAAACAAAAAACAAGGATTTGAAATGAGAAATTAACTTAGTGACATTTGAGGTTGAGTCCTCTGTTTCATATAGTCTATGAAAGGTCCCCAAATTTTTGTGAATTTATCTCGCTGGTCTGACAAATTATACCGAATCTCTTCAAGGTACAGACAAGACATCATATCATTTAACCATTTATGAAAACAGGGAGGTCTCGTGGCCTTCCATTCCCTCAGAATAGTCCTCTTTGCGATGATCATACCAAACATAATGGTTTGCTGAATTGTCAGTGTTTGATCCGAACACCCAAGCACCACAGTCAGAACATCAGGCAGTATTATTTTCTTGTATATGGTACTGTATAGATGAAAAATCTCAGACCAAAAGTTTTTGAGTACAGGACACATAAAAAATAAATGACCTAATGAGCCATTTCTCACTCTACATCTGTCACACAATGGGGAGATAGAATGGAAAAGCCTGCTCAGTTTAGTTTTAGAATAATGCAAACGGTGGATAACTTTAAACTGTATAAGCAGCTGGAGCCTGCCATTTATTGAACATAGTTTGATCCCACATAATGCTTTCTCCCATAAATCAACAGAAATCTCTTCACCTATGTCATTTGCCCAAGCCTCTTTGCTATGTACAGATGGGGTTGGTTTATAGAAAAGGCTGACAAATTGTGAGATCAAATGTCTGGATGTTGGCGGTTTTCTCAAAGACATAAAAGTCATGCGGGTAACTTTTCAAATTCAGTAAAATATTGTCTAACAAAATGCCTAATTTGTAGATACCTGAAAAAAATTACCAGATGGGAGATTAAATTTGGCTTTCAACTGAGCAAAGGATGCAAAGTCATTATTAATATAGAGGTCCTTAACAGAGGAAATACCTCTGTCAGACCAAAGTGTGAAAGTGGAATCGTACATGGCTGGTTTAAATGCTGGATTTTGGCATATAGGAGCATAGATGGATAGGTTTGGGAGATTTAAAACTCGCTTAATTTGTTTCAAGATTTTATATGTATTTCGCAAAACAAAATCATTTCTTAGTGTTTTCATGGGAATATCTATTTGGGTAAACAATAATGCAGATGTAGATGCCCCAGTGAGAGACTTAAGTTTATGAGTTTCCATTGCAGGCCAACATGGCATTTGATCATAAGCACCCTCTTTGTGCCAGAAAGCCAAGACTCTGGCATTACAGGCCCAATAGTAATGCCTCAAATTGGGAAGACCAAGTCTACCCTCTGATGTTTTTTTCTGAAGATGGACTTTAGAAATACGGAGAGTTTTGTTGGCCCATATAAATGAAATAACAATGGAGTCAACTAGCTTGAAAAAAGATGCTGTAAGAAAAATGTGAAGATTCTGAAACAGATAGAGAAATTTAGGCAGTATGACCATTTTTACAATGTTTACTTTGTCAATCAACTCAAGAAAATTTAATTTAAAAAGAAGCTTAGGGTTTCTGGAGATGTTAATTCCTAAGTATTCGAAGTGCTCAGTAGTGACTTTTAAAGGCAGGTTCTGAATGAAGTCTGAATCTAATTTATCAAAAAGAGGCATGAGTACACTTTTCTCCCAGTTTATGGTGAAACCCGAGAACTGACTGAATGCTTTAATCAACTCAAGAAGAGGTGAAAGGGACTGTTTGATGTTAGATAGTGTCAAGATGACATCGTCCGCGTACAAACCAATTGTACATTCAGACCTGTTATATCTAATTCCAACAATCTGAGGGCTTGCCCTGATGGCAATGGCAAGTGGCTCGAGTGCAAGAGCAAAGAGAACCGGCGAGAGGCAGCAACCCTGTCTAGTACCGCGATGTAACGTAAATGGAGGGGATTTATTATTATTAGTGAGCACACAAGATCTTGGATGAGCATATAACATTTTAGCCATGGCCATAAATCTGTCACCAAAGCCAAATTTTTCCAAAACGACAAACATATACTCCCACACAATTTGGTCGAGGCCTGTTGGGCATCCAATGAAACAACGGCAGAGTATGGTAGTATATTAGAGTAAATGATGTTCAAGAGTCTACGGGTGTTTGAAAATGAAAACCTTTCTGGGATAAAACCTGTTTGGTCACTATGAATTAGAGTACCTACATGCTCGTTCAATCGGTTAGTCAAGACCTTAGCAACAATCTTTTGATCACAGTTTAACAGACTTAATGGGCGATATGACGCTACATTGGTATCATCTCTCCCTTTCTTTAATAGGAGACAAATGTTTGCGTCATAGAATGTCTCTGGAAAAACACCTTCTTTCATAGAGGAGTTAATCATACGAAGTAACAGAGGGGCAAGCCTATCTATGCGAGTTTTAAAAAACTTGATGCCAAATCCGTCTGGGCCTTACCATTTGGAAATGAACGAATGGCCAACTTAATCTCTTCCAAAGTAAAGTCAGCATCTAACTGCTGTCTGGCATTATCACTTAAAGTTGGGATGTCCAGTGCATTGAGAAAACTTAATATGTCCTCCCTTGATGATACAGTTTTAGAGGCATATAAATTGTTATAGTAGTTATAGAATCTATCATTTATCTGTAATGGATCAGTAAGAAGTTCACCATTAGGTGATACGATTTTATAAATTGCCCTTTCAGCCTGAACACCTTTAAGCTGCCTCGCAAGTAAACTCTCCGCCTTATCCCCAAGCTCTAATTGTTTTTGTTTTAATTTGAGAATGTAGTTAGAAACCTGTTCACCAAGAATACGACTGTACTCAAGTTTGGCTTGTAAAATCTCATTCATGACATTTTCACTTTTAGAAGTACGGTACGATTCCTCCATTATAGGGAGTTGAGCATTTATTTCAGATATGCGCTTTTGCCTGGCCTTCTTGTTATAGGACTGATATGAAATAATATTGCCTCTGATTACAGCCTTAAATGTCTCCCACAAAGTGGAATCAGACACCATGCCATTGTCATTGAAATGAAGAAAATCTGAAATTTTGGTTACAATATATTCGCAAAACAATTTGTCCAAGTTTAATGTGGGATTGTATCTCCAATTATAAGTATGTGCACGTAAATTTAAATCCAATTTCATACAAAGAGGGGAGTGATCAGAGATCAGAATATTATTGTACACTGAACTAACAACATTGGGAATCAGATTGGAATCAACCAAGAAATAATCAATTCTAGAAAAGCTACCATGAACCTGGGAGAAGAATGAATAGCTTTTATCCAATGGATGCTGATGCCTCCAAACATCCACTAAATTTAAAGATTATTTAAAACTGGCACAGACTTAAGAGAGGGGGCAATAGCAGAAGAGGACCTATCCATCTGAGGGTCAAGGAAACAATTAAAATCACCCCCCGATAATAAGATTGTGATTATTTTGATCAGCAGCAAGGTTGAATGCTTTACAAAAGAAATCAGGACTATCAAAATTTGGGGCGTATAAGTTTAAAAGAGCCAATGGAATTGAATTTATGGTACCTGTCACAAGTACATATCTCCCACCTGGATCTGCCACCATGGACTTGAAAACAAAAGGAATGGTTTTGCGGATCAAGATGGCCACTCCTCTCGCCTTTGAAGAAAAAGTAGATTGATAAACTTGGGATACCCATAGAGCCCTCAAGTGCCTCTGTTCTGTGGGATGAATGTGGGTTTCCTGTAAAAATATTATATCAGAAGATAAAGATTTTAGATGAGCAAAGACCTTTCCCTTTTTGAGAGCCCTTCCCAGACCTCCACAGTTCCATGACGTAAAAGTGAGAGGGCTCAGACCAGACCTGGGAATATTAACGTGCATTGACACAAAGACCTACTAAATACAGGCTGAAGTACAAGCGCTGGCAGGTGAACAAAATTAAGTTAAAAATAAAAAGCAAAAATAAAAAGGTAAAAAAATAACAAAAAAAAACCCCAACCCATTACGCCGCATAAAACAGGAACAAAGCGGCACATCCCAGTTACACTTAGGAGACAGCCGGGTAACAGAGATCATGGACTGCATTATTAACAGCGGTGACACTCTCGCCGTCTTCTAGTATTAACAAAAATGTCTATGTGGGGTAACACTCTTAATGGAAAAAAATGCAACGTTTAAGGAGCCAATTAACATGGGTGAAACAAATACAGTCAATCAAATTGAGATTAACTACATATATCACCCATATCATATTATAAACTGTACAGTTAAGTTTTGTCAATTACCGAGCTGGCGAAACGCTCAGCTTCTGCAGGCGTGGTAAATATTTTAACCTCACTGCCGTAGATGACTTGAAGCTTAGCTGGGAACCGCAGGGAACATTTTGCACCGGCATCAGTCAATTTTTTCTTGACGCTGTTGAAAGCCTGACACTGGGACGACTGCTGTGTAGTCCGGGAAGATGAACACTTTGGAGCCATGATGATGAAGAGGAGCCTGCTGCCTGCTCAGTTTAAGGAAACATCCTTAACAGGTCGCGGTCGTTGTGGAGTTTGGCTATGATGATCCGCGGGCGCTCATGGTCCTGGGGCTTTTTAGAGATGCGGTGGGCGCGGTCGATTTTAACAGGCTTGGTGAAGTTGTTCGGGCCAAGTAACTCGGGTATCAGCCGTTTCACAAACTCTGTAGGATTGCCTTTCTCTTCTCCCTCTTTAATGCCCACTATCCTGATATTCAACCTCTGAGAACCCCCTTCCAAATCGTTAATTTTCCCTCTGAGAAGAGCGTTTGTTACCTGTAGCTCATTACAGGTCGTTTCCAGCGCCGTAATGCGAGTATCGGCACTAGACAGCGCCTCATCCACACTGTCCAGACGTCGTTTGGCTTGGCTGTGATCATTCTGTAGAGTAGATAAATGGGCTTCAATCGTATCGAGGCGTCCCTCCACACTTTTCTTCAACTCATCCCTCTGCCTCGACATCTTGGCCAGCTCATCGCCGTTCTTATTGATAGCGGCTAATGTCGCAGTGTTGCTAACGCTAGCCGTAGCCGAGGTCGCTTGAGTTGTTTTTTGGCCTTGTGAAACATCCTTCTTCGGTGGCATTTTTGCAAAAAAACTTCTGTCAATCCACAACAGTTCTAACAGTTCTAACGGAGCTTAGTGAAAAGACGTCTACTCCATTACTGCACACGTGCCGAATCCCCCAGCCTCAGCTCTCTTAATGCATTTCTAATGGGTAGTGAAAAATTAAAAAGTTTTTATTAAATTAAATTAAAAATTAAATTAAATTAAAAAGGGTTTTATGGGTTTTTTGCGGTAGTTCTTTTGTGGAAAGGAAATGCTGTTTATTTCTAAATGCAATGATTCATGAAAGAAGGGGAATATAAAAGGAAAAAACAGGGTCAACAGTGTAGTCTTGTCATGAAAATTTCTGGTAAAAGGGATCCCCAACTCAAAGAGGCCTCTTTGAATTAGTTAAACAAATTCAAGGAAGGAAATTATCCCAGAAATGAACACGCTCATGAAACAAAACAAAATACAATTAAGTAGGCATACTTGACCAATTTCTCGTGATGGAAATTCATTCTTTGCGTTTGACCAATTTTTCGACTACTGCCACCACCTTTTCGAGCACTGCTGCTGCTCAGGACCCATCTCCAGGTCTTGAGCTTTGGTCCAGACCATCAGGAAGACCAAAGGTGAACAAACTGTTAAAGCTGAAATATACTAGCCTTAAAGAAAGAGACAAGCTTAAATATACTTTGAATACTAAGATGAGCCGAGCTAACTTCAGTTTTGTTTAGTTGTGTTATTGAGATGTGTTTCTTGACTTCTGTTGGGGTGGTGTCATCAAACTCTTCCACAGTTAGTGGTTTCATTATTAATATTAGTTCATAGTTGATGTTAGATAAATTTACTTCATGTCTTGCGACTGAGGCATGAAGATCATCTGCAACTGTAGCAGATTATTTTATTTGAAATACAGCTAAGGATAATGATGATGTGGTGCTGCCCCTGACCGCTCCCCGGCTCTGGAAGGGTGCTGCCCCCTCCTTGGCTCCTTGACGTGCTGCCCTCGCTCCGGAATGATAGGTGAAATGCAGAAGATAAATTTCCCTACAGGGATAAATATATTTTAGTCCATAATGCAAGCTGAAGCTAATTAACTTCTTTCCACTGTGAGGCATGAAGATCGTCTGCGGCAACTGTAGCAGATAATTTTATTTGAAATACAGCTAAAGATAAAATTATTTCCATATTATGTGACAGTGTGACCCTTTTATTTTCAGGTTTTAGGGAGATGGCTCCCCCATGTGCTGCCCCCCGGCTCCACTGCTCTAGAGCTCTAACCTTGACGTGCTAATCTAACCTTTTTACAGGCAGCTCTGATATTTAGCCTATACAGATTGTGAATGACTGAAATGAATCTTCACCTCAAAAAGCCAAAAATAATCCTAATCAAGAAAAAATAAAAAATAAAAATAAAATAATCAGAATGTACCCAAAAATACTGAATTAATAATAAAGAGAATATATCAAATAGATTAAAAAAAAAAACACCTTGAACTGAAAAATTCAGCACTAAGTCCATCAAAGGAATAAAATGGATCTAATGAGAAAATGGAGCGCTGTGGAGCTAACAAAGTGTAAAAACTGAACACAGGAGGACGGCTCACGTCACAACAGGCCTTGATGTATCTTCTGCCATGGGGGCTACCAGTGTCCACAGATACTAGAGCTGGTGGGTTAACTGTCTTGCCCAAGGATACAACAGCAGCGCTCATCTGTGGGAGCTGGGATCACACACGGTCAACCCGTCAAGAGCAGGATTCGAACCGCCAACCCCTGGATCAGTAGACAAACGCTCTACCAGCTGAGCTACTGCCGCCCCAATTAATTAAACCATTATATACTTGAAAAATGTCCTGGGACTAATCTGGAGGAAAGGAGTCTAACTTTGTCTAAAAGCTTCTGCAGAAGAAAAACGCAAACCCCAAATCCAAACTGCACCAACAGCCCTGGACTGAACACTGTAAAGAGCAGATGCTGGACAGGGGAAACCAAACTATACATACAAAATAAATGCAAATAAAAAGATACTAAACGAATGCAATGCAAAGAAACTGTCTTATGGCGCACAAGAGTCCCTTTCCTTTGGGGTCCCATGATCAACGTTCATTCAGAATCAGAATCAGAAAGATTTTTATTGCCATTGTCAAGTGAACAGAATTTACAAAACTAGGAACTTGTCTCGGAAACATAAAACACTAAATAATAATAGTAATAACTAGAATATAGACACAAAATAATAATAACTAAAATATAGCTATAATATAGTAAAAAAAAATTAAGCAATCCAAATAACAAAAAGGTCCAGATGAGCAGCATCAGAACAGTAGTGCAAACATGACTTCATTAAAGTGACTGGTGATATAAAGTGTCCAGCTTTGTGCAGATGTTCTGAATTGTTCATGAGTCCAACAGCAGAGGGAAAGAAACTATTCTTGTGATGGGAGGTCCTGGTCCCAATGGACCGTAGCCTCCTGCCAGAGTCCATGTCCAGGGTGAGAAGTGTCAGCTGCTATCCGGCCTGCTCGCCCCCGAGTCCTGGAGACGTACAGGTCCTGGACAGATGGAAGGCTGCAGCCAATCACCTTCTGGGCAGAGCGCACAATGCGCTGCAATCTCTGTTTGTCCCTGACAGTGGCTCCAGCACCACACAGTGATGGAAGAGGTGAGGATGGACTCAATGATGGCCGTGTAGAACTGCACCATCATCTGGACTGGCAGCTTGGCTTTCCTTAGCTGCCACAGGAAGTACAACCTCTGCTGGGCCTTCTTAATGAGGGAGTTGATGGTCGGCTCCCACCTGAGGTCCTGTGTGATGCAGGTGCCCAGGAACCGGAAGGAGTCCACTGTGGTGATGGGGGAGTCTGTCAGGGAGAGAGGAGGCAGGGGGGCTGTGACTTTCCTGAAGTCCACGATCATCTCCACTGTCTTCTGGTGGTTGAGATCCAGGTTGTTGCTGCTGCACCAGGACACCAGCCGGTCCACCTCCCTCCTGTAGGCAGACTCATCGCCATCAGAGATGAGCCCGATGAGGGTGGTGTCATCCGCAAACAGTTATTTAATTAACCAGTTTGATGGAGTGGTGGCCGGAGGTGCAGCAGTTTGTGTACAGGGAGAAGAGCAGAGGATAAAGTACACAGCCCTGTGGAGATCCTGTGCTGATGGTCCGGGAGTCCGAGACATGCTTGCTCAGCCGCACGCACTGCCTCCAATCCGTCAGGAAGTCAGTGGTCCACCTGCAGGTGGAGTCGGGCACGTTTAGCTGAGCGAGCTTGTCCTGGAGCAGAGCAGGGAGGAAAGCAGAGCTGAATTCCACAAACAGGATCCTGGCGTAGGTTCCTGGGAAGTCCAGATGCTGGAGGATGAAGTGGAGGGTCAGGTTAATGGCATCGTCCACAGACCGATTAGTTCTGTAGGCGAACTGCAGGGGGTCCAGGAGGGGGGAGGTGAAGGACTTGAGGTGGGTCACGACCAGGCGCTCAAATGTCTTCATGACTACAGACGTCAGTGCCACAGGTCTGTAGTGATTAAGTCCAGCGATCCTTGTCTTCTTGGGGACGGGGACGATGGTGGACTGCTTGAAGCAGGCAGGGACATGGTATGACTCCAGGGAGGTGTTAAAGATGTCCGTGAACACAGGAGCCAGTTCTTTAGCGCAGTGTCTCAGGGTGGAGGGAGAGACACCGTCCGGGCCTGGGGCATTGCGGGGGTTCTGCTTGCTAAAGAGTTTAGCCACGTCTTGCTCCAAAACAGTGAGAGCAGTGGGGGAGGAGGAGGGGTCCGGGTTGGGCATGGCTGGAATGTCTATGGTGGTGCGGGGGGGTGTCAAACCTGGCATAAAAGTCATTCAACTCTTCTGCCAGTCGTTTGTTGTCCACGGCGGGAGGGGCTCTGGGCTTGTAGTTAGTAATTTGCCTAAGCCCTCTCCAGACAGGGCCAGAGTCATTTGACGAGAAATGGTGCTTCAGACGTGTATTGTACTTCGACTTAGCTTTCTCCACCTCTCTGCTAAATGAGTACCTGCTGCGTCTGTAGCTTTCTCGTTCTCCGGATCTGTATGCCGTTTCGACTTCCCTCCTAAGCTGCCTCAGTCTGCGTGTGAACCCTTCAAAGGCTGAAGCCGAGAGGCACAAGATGGAACCACATGGAGAAATGTTCAAACCTGATCCTTTTAATAAAGTTGAAGTTTACTTTTGTAATCCCTTGAAGGGAAACTGACTCTTTATATTTAACCACTTGACATCAACCAAGTGTTCCTAAGGCGACCTCAGGAGCGATGAGCTGCTGCCGTACACATGAGTGCTAACCACTCAGATACCATCTTATTGGACGATCATATACGTAGATTACACTTTGAATATACTGACAGTTTTGTTCTGGTCCAAGGGTTGAGGCCCTTGTGTTTTTCTTTTCCTTGTGACTTTCCTGTCCCAGAGTGGGGCACATATGGACTGAGTGAATGTGATGGTTCAAACCCAAACGCTTGAATATTTGTTTTGTAACTGAAATAATCTTGCAGGGATGAACTCTGGTTTCACAGGTTTTATATGTCTGTCCAGACTTAAACCAGGTACGTATTTGTGAGATTCTCTGTGAACCTTGTATCCTCTCAAAAAGGTCTGAAAAAGGTGAACATTGTTTCTCTAAGGCTTTGGTTTTGGGCCTGAACTGATGTGTGCCAGATTCTAAACATTGGCACTTTTATGGAGACTGCGTGGTCTCCTGGTGGTCTCCTTGGTCTGGTCTAAATGTGGACCAGATTTAAACAGACTGGTATAACGTGATGGTCACATGGGTCTGAAAAACTCCTGAGTCTAAACTAACACTTCCACAGGTTAAACTGAGTTGTTTCTGTTCATTAAGTATTTAAAACCAGGTCTGAACTGACAATCTTGGGTTTTTAAATGTTTTTTGTATTGGGTTTGGTCTGAACTGGTCTGAATGTGAGCCAGATTTAGACTGGTTTGGCTCTGGTCCTCACTCTGAACTGAAATACTGGTTATTCTCCTGCTAAACTCTTCCACAGGATTGACTCTCACCCAAACTCTTCTGAAATCTTCTCGTTGCAGATCTAAACTGTTTTACTTAAACTTTTAAATTCATCTTTCCAGGTCCCAGAGGCTGTTTGTGGTGAGTATCTCTGCACCTACTAACACACTAACCCTACAAAAGCACGGGCGGTGGGTCTAATCCAGCCACAGGGGGCGCTGTGTCCCTCTGTGCCAGTCCCCAGCCTGGACAAATGGAGAGGGTTGCTTTGGCGTAAAACCTGCCGCCTTCATCTTCATCACATGTTTGAGGAACCCTTTATTATCAGTCTGTCTACATTTTATCTCTTCATCTTTAGTTCAGTAGAGATCGGCAATTGCAGGGCAGAAGTGATTATGGCAAAGGCGTATGGGGTTTAAAAACACAGTGAAGTAACCCTGTATTACCACATGACATCACAAGGGTTTTCTGTTTGAGAGAAGAACTCAGCCTAAATATGATTGGTTTATGTGTGAATGAAATGACAACAGAAAACAAAACTTCCAGGTGTGTTTTTCATGAGGAAATGGGATTATAGCATAGATCAGAAAACAGCTTAATATGGGCCCTTTAAATGGTCCAGGAGTTGGAAGCGTTCATTTATTAAAAGTCATTTGTTTGCTTTTCATGAAGAAACCATAACAATTCAGACCCTCCAGGAATTCGCGATGTTGCGATTTGCAACTTCAACACAACTTCAGCCAATCCCCGTGAATTCAGGGCGGTGTTGCAATTGTGACCAATCACCGCAACTTTCCCGGAATTTTTACCAATTTTGACCAATCACCGCAACTTTCCCGCAATTTTTACCAATTTTGACCAATCACCGCAACTTTCCCGCAATTTTTACCAATTTTGACCAGTAATCGGCGACGTATTGAACTCACGTCTACCAACTTCCTTCTATAGTATACGAAGCGTGCATTTTCACGCGCTTGGTCCACGCCCCGATTTCCATGGAAACGACTGTGGTCTGCGAACGCGTGTTAACTGTGCATGGGACAAAAAAGAAATGACGCACATGCCCTTCAAACCACGCTCCGAACTGTGCACTCTGGGAATTGGGACACGGCTTCTAATGGCAAAGAAACATGTCTGCGGCGCCATTTGCCCACAAAAATAACAGCAAAAGACCGGGCAAAACAGTTCCCCTCCTAGTAGTAATTTATTTTCGATGTTGGTAAGGTTGTTTTAGGACCATATCTGTGATCTCTGTGTCCTTGTATTATTCTTTGTCAGTAATAACTCAGCATTGAAAATATTAATCAATTTTAATTACAAAAAGGGAAAATCACAACTATTTATCGCAACTTTCACTTCCTCCCGCAACAAAATCGCAACAAAAACCTTAAAAGCACCGCAACTTTCATCACAACTTTTTGGAAAAGCTCACGCAAACTCAGGCATTTTAGCCCGCAACAATCACAAAAAATGCCCGTGAAATCCTGCGGGGGTCTAACAAATACAAAATACTGATTAGTTTAATTTTTGCCATATCATACAGTCCTGATCAGAACTTAAACATATTCAATTTTAAACTGTGGGGTCTCCAAGATTTTTCTTTCTTTACAAAACAAATGCCAGAGTGCTACTAATTTTAGCGGTCACAAGAGACAAATACAGGAGCCACAGCCTCAGGTCCAGTTACATTTCAAAACATATGCCACTGTCCAGTTTTTAGTTAAAGCAGACACTTTTTTTTAAAATGCAGAAATGTGAGAAATTCCAAAAGCGTCAGATACTTTCATGTCACTGTACATTGAAGAATTCTTAATTGGGGACCTTGCCTCTCCACAAATCTGACCTGTAACTTGGCCTGGTGGCACCACCTGCAATAACATCTCCATGGAGAAGCAGGTGGCTCGCACCCTCCATCTAAAGTTAAATTTCTGGGAACTATTGATCCTCATTTGAGTACCGTTTTACCAATTCAGATTATTTTAATGACCTCAATAGTTTTCAAAATTGTGTGAAAACAGTTATAACTTTGCAGAAAAAAAGATATAACCATTGAAAAGACGACAATATTTAAACTGAAAGTGTTCATTCTCTAGTAAATCCTTTCATGTAATTTTAACTAATACAGAGTGTATTTTTGCTGTGTACACAAAAATGTAACCTGTTCTGTTTACCATTTTTACCGATCATGATGTAGGACCCCAGATACTTGTTGACTCCAAAGATGTCGGACGCAGATGTGTAGAAGATGTCTCTTCTGTAGCCCATGTATGGCTCAGGCTGCAGACGAAACATCAGACCCCGGAGGAACGTGCAGATGGTCACCAGGTCTGTGATGTTCCAGGACTCCTCCATCCACACACTCGCCTTCTGCTTCACCTTCCCCGGCTCAGACATCAGGATCGAGGCCTGACAGGTCTGTTTAATGAGCTAACGTGGGCGCAGTGACATGAATCAAGAGAGAAAATATGGAATGCGAAATACGCTGCTGAATTTGACATTGTACAGGGAAACGTATTTCTTTACTGTGCATATGGCAATAAAAGCTTTGAATCTTTATCTGTAATGTTCCACAGTATGGCATTAAACCTTTCTATCTCCGTGGAGACCAAACAAGACCAAGTCACAGGTCAGATCTGTGGAGAGGCGACCCCGCTCACAATCAGAGTGTTTGTTTTTCTAGGTATTTTTGAGCTCTAAAACCACCTGTGATTGAATAAATGTAAAGTAGAAAAATGTTACATAGTGCACCTTTAAAATATTCAAATACAAATAACTCAGAAATAACAGAATAATAAAACTAACAGAGAAAAGGAACCCTTGTACCTCCTTAAACGCGGCTGTAAGTCCCGGTGACGGTCAGATCTGTGTTTGGGCGTTTGGCCTTTCCTGTTGTGTTCACCTGGCGCCCCCTGGAGGACACATAGGACGGTCACATTTGGCTCTTCCTCTCCTCAAACTGTCCTGACACAGACCTGCTGACCCTCCCTGACCAGTCCTCCTGTGAAACTGACCTGAGACCTGTGATTGGGACGCACAGAGGAATTTCCCTCAGGATCAATAAAGTATCTGTTTCTCTCGCTTAAACATGAATTCAGGCATGAGTTCACTCTTACACACAGTGCAGCCTTAAGCTCTCTTAATGCATTTCGAATGGATAGTGGAAAAATTAAAAAGTGAAATTGTGAAAAAACTACAAGAGGTATCTCCTCAATTTTTGCTGTGCAAGTAGGGCTTCAAAACCTGTACAAAATACATTTGGAATTTTGGTTCTATCTGCTTCTATTCCAAAGTTATAAGCATTTTAATTTTTTTATGCCTGCATTTTGCGTTTCAGAGGCTGTACTGCACTTTCAGACCAACTATATAATTCTACCTTAGAAGTAAAAGAATGTGCAAACTAAACTATACAGGTGCTTCTCCTGTCAAATAAACATGAATTCAGGCATGAGTTCACTCTTACACACAGTGCAGCCTTAAGCTCTCTAATGCATTTCGAATGGATAGTGGAAAAATTAAAAAGTGAAATTGTGAAAAAACTACAAGAGGTATCTCCTCAATTTTTGCTGTGCCAGTAGGGCTTCAAAACCTGTACAAAATACATTTGGAAGTTTGGTTCTATCTGCTTCTATTCCAAAGTTATAAGCATTTTTAAAAAAAAATATGCCTGCATTTTGCGTTTCAGAGGCTGTACTGCACTTTCAGACCAACTATATAATTCTACCTTAGAAGTAAAAGAATGTGCAAACTAAACTATACAGGTGCTTCTCCTGTCAAATAAACATGAATTCAGGCATGAGTTCACTCTTACACACAGTGCAGTCTTAAGCTCTCTTAATGCATTTCGAATGGATAGTGGAAAAATTAAAAAGTGAAATTGTGAAAAAACTACAAGAGGTATCTCCTCAATTTTTGCTGTGCAAGTAGGGCTTCAAAACCTGTACAAAATACATTTGGAATTTTGGTTCTATCTGCTTCTATTCCAAAGTTATAAGCATTTTAATTTTTTTTATGCCTGCATTTTGCGTTTCAGAGGCTGTACTGCACTTTCAGACCAACTATATAATTCTACCTTAGAAGTAAAAGAATGTGCAAACTAAACTATACAGGTGCTTCTCCTGTCAAATAAACATGAATTCAGGCATGAGTTCACTCTTACACACAGTGCAGCCTTAAGCTCTCTTAATGCATTTCGAATGGATAGTGGAAAAATTAAAAAGTGAAATTGTGAAAAAATTACAAGAGGTATCTCCTCATTTTTTGCTGTGCAAGTAGGGCTTCAAAACCTGTACAAAATACATTTGGAATTTTGGTTCTATCTGCCTCTATTCCAAAGTTATAAGCATTTTAATTTTTTTTTATGCGTGCATTTTGCATTTCAGAGGCTGTCCTGCACTTTCAGACCAACTATATAATTCTACCTTAGAAGTAAAAGAATGTGCAAACTAAACTATACAGGTGCTTCTCCTGTCAAATAAACATGAATTCAGGCATGAGTTCACTCTTACACACAGTGCAGCCTTAAGCTCTCTTAATGCATTTCGAATGGATAGTGGAAAAATTAAAAAGTGAAATTGTGAAAAAACTACAAGAGGTATCTCCTCAATTTTTGCTGTGCAAGTAGGGCTTCAAAACCTGTACAAAATACATTTGGAATTTTGGTTCTATCTGCTTCTATTCCAAAGTTATAAGCATTTTAATGTTTTAATGCGTGCATTTTGCGTTTCAGAGGCTGTACTGCACTTTCAGACCAACTATATAATTCTACCTTAGAAGTAAAAGAATGTGCAAACTAAACTATACAGGTGCTTCTCCTGTCAAATAAACATGAATTCAGGCATGAGGTCACTCTTACACACAGTGCAGCCTTAAGCTCTCTTAATGCATTTCGAATGGATAGTGGAAAAATTAAAAAGTGAAATTGTGAAAAAACTACAAGAGGTATCTCCTCAATTTTTGCTGTGCAAGTAGGGCTTCAAAACCTGTACAAAATACATTTGGAATTTTGGTTCTATCTGCTTCTATTCCAAAGTTATAAGCATTTTTTAAAAAAATATGCGTGCATTTTGCGTTTCAGAGGCTGTACTGCACTTTCAGACCAACTGTATAATTCTACCTTAGAAGTAAAAGAATGTGCAAACTAAACTATACAGGTGCTTCTCCTGTCAAATAAACATGAATTCAGGCATGAGTTCACTCTTACACACAGTGCAGCCTTAAGCTCTCTAAATGCATTTCGAATGAATAGTGGAAAAATTAAAAAGTGAAATTGTGACAAAAACTACAAGAGGTATCTCCTCAATTTTTGCTGTGCAAGTAGGGCTTCAAAACCTGTACAAAATACATTTGGAATTTTGGTTCTATCTGCTTCTATTCCAAAGTTATAAGCATTTCAATTTTTTTATGCGTGCATTTTGCGTTTCAGAGCCTGTACTGCACTTTCAGACCAACTATATAATTCTACCTTAGAAGTAAAAGAATGTGCAAACTAAACTATACAGGTGCTTCTCCTGTCAAATAAACATGAATTCAGGCATGAGTTCACTCTTACACACAGTGCAGCCTTAAGCTCTCTTAATGCATTTCGAATGGATAGTGGAAAAATTAAAAAGTTAAATTGTGAAAAAACTACAAGAGGTATCTCCTCAATTTTTGCTGTGCCAGTAGGGCTACACAACCTGTACAAAATACATTTGGAATTTTGGTTCTATCTGCTTCTATTCCAAAGTTATAAGCATTTTAATTTTTTTTATGCGTGCATTTTGCGTTTCAGAGGCTGTACTGCACTTTCAGACCAACTATATAATTCTACCTTAGAAGTAAAAGAATGTGCAAACTAAACTATACAGGTGCTTCTCCTGTCAAATAAACATGAATTCAGGTATGAGTTCACTCTTACACACAGGGCAGCCTTAAGCTCTCTTAATGCATTTCGAATGGATAGTGGAAAAATTAAATGGTGAAATTGTGAAAAAACTACAAGAGGTATCTCCTCAATTTTTGCTGTGCAAGTAGGGCTTCAAAACCTGTACAAAATACATTTGGAATTTTGGTTCTATCTGCTTCTATTCCAAAGTTATAAGCATTTTAATTTTTTTTATGCATGCATTTTGCGTTTCAGAGGCTGTACTGCACTTTCAGACCAACTATATAATTCTACCTTAGAAGTAAAAGAATGTGCAAACTAAACTATACAGGTGCTTCTCCTGTCAAATAAACATGAATTCAGGTATGAGTTCACTCTTACACACAGGGCAGCCTTAAGCTCTCTTAATGCATTTCGAATGGATAGTGGAAAAATTAAATGGTGAAATTGTGAAAAAACTACAAGAGGTATCTCCTCAATTTTTGCTGTGCAAGTAGGGCTTCAAAACCTGTACAAAATACATTTGGAATTTTGGTTCTATCTGCTTCTATTCCAAAGTTATAAGCATTTTAATTTTTTTATGCGTGCATTTTGCGTTTCAGAGGCTGTACTGCACTTTCAGACCAACTATATAATTCTACCTTAGAAGTAAAAGAATGTGCAAACTAAACTATACAGGTGCTTCTCCTGTCAAATAAACATGAATTCAGGCATGAGGTCACTCTTACACACAGTGCAGCCTTAAGCTCTCTTAATGCATTTCGAATGGATAGTGGAAAAATTAAAAAGTGAAATTGTGAAAAAATTACAAGAGGTATCTCCTCAATTTTTGCTGTGCAAGTAGGGCTTCAAAACCTGTACAAAATACATTTGGAATTTTGGTTCTATCTGCTTCTATTCCAAAGTTATAAGCATTTTTTTAAAAAATATGCGTGCATTTTGCGTTTCAGAGGCTGTACTGCACTTTCAGACCAACTATATAATTCTATCTTAGAAGTAAAAGAATGTGCAAACTAAACTATACAGGTGCTTCTCCTGTCAAATAAACATGAATTCAGGCATAAGTTCACTCTTACACACAGTGCAGCCTTAAGCTCTCTTAATGCATTTCGAATGGATAGTGGAAAAATTAAAAAGTGAAATTGTGAAAAAACTACAAGACGTATCTCCTCAATTTTTGCTGTGCAAGTAGGGCTTCAAAACCTGTACAAAATACATTTGGAATTTTGGTTCTATCTGCTTCTATTCCAAAGTTATAAGCATTTTAATTTTTTTATGCCTGCATTTTGCGTTTCAGAGCCTGTACTGCACTTTCAGACCAACTATATAATTCTACCTTAGAAGTAAAAGAATGTGCAAACTAAACTATACAGGGGCTTCTCCTGTCAAATAAACATGAATTCAGGCATGAGTTCACTCTTACACACAGTGCAGCCTTAAGCTCTCTAATGCATTTCGAATGGATAGTGGAAAAATTAAAAAGTGAAATTGTGAAAAAACTACAAGAGGTATCTCCTCAATTTTTGCTGTGCAAGTAGGGCTTCAAAACCTGTACAAAATACATTTGGAAGTTTGGTTCTATCTGCTTCTATTTCAAAGTTATAAGCATTTAAAAAAAAAATTATGCCTGCATGTTGCGTTTCAGAGCCTGTACTGCACTTTCAGACCAACTATATAATTCTACCTTAGAAGTAAAAGAATGTGCAAACTAAACTATACAGGTGCTTCTCCTGTCAAATAAACATGAATTCAGGCATGAGTTCACTCTTACACACAGGGCAGCCTTAAGCTCTCTTAATGCATTTCGAATGGATAGTGGAAAAATTAAATGGTGAAATTGTGAAAAAACTACAAGAGGTATCTCCTCAATTTTTGCTGTGCAAGTAGGGCTTCAAAACCTGTACAAAATACATTTGGAATTT
Organism: Paratrypauchen microcephalus; assembly: GCA_036785185.1. Classification (NCBI taxonomy): domain Eukaryota; kingdom Metazoa; phylum Chordata; class Actinopteri; order Gobiiformes; family Gobiidae; genus Paratrypauchen; species Paratrypauchen microcephalus. The sequence goes on from JAVJIX010000407.1 coordinate 212,144, forward strand.
TGGTTCTATCTGCTTCTATTCCAAAGTTATAAGCATTTTAATTTTTTTTTATGCCTGCATTTTGCGTTTCAGAGGCTGTACTGCGCTTTTAGACCAACTATATAATTCTACCTTAGAAGTAAAAGAATGTGCAAACTGAACTATACAGGTGCTTCTCCTGTCAAATAAACATGAATTCAGGCATGAGTTCACTCTTACACACAGTGCAGCCTTAAGCTCTCTTAATGCATTTCGAATGGATAGTGGAAAAATTAAAAAGTGAAATTGTGAAAAAAACTACAAGAGGTATCTCCTCAATTTTTGCTGTGCAAGTAGGGCTTCAAAACCTGTACAAAATACATTTGGAATTTTGGTTCTATCTGCTTCTATTCCAAAGTTATAAGCATTTTAATTTTTTTATGCGTGCATTTTGTGTTTCAGAGGCTGTACTGCACTTTCAGACCAACTATATAATTCTACCTTAGAAGTAAAAGAATGTGCAAACTGAACTATACAGGTGCTTCTCCTGTGAAATAAACATGAATTCAGGCATGAGTTCACTCTTACACACAGTGCAGCCTTAAGCTCTCTTAATGCATTTCGAATGAATAGTGGAAAAATTAAAAAGTGAAATTGTGACAAAAACAACAAGAGGTATCTCCTCAATTTTTGCTGTGCAAGTAGGGCTTCAAAACCTGTACAAAATACATTTGGAATTTTGGTTCTATCTGCTTCTATTCCAAAGTTATAAGCATTTAAAAAAATGTATGCGTGCATTTTGCGTTTCAGAGGCTGTACTGCACTTTCAGACCAACTATATAATTCTACCTTAGAAGTAAAAGAATGTGCAAACTAAACTATACAGGTGCTTCTCCTGTCAAATGAACATGAATTCAGGCATGAGTTCACTCTTACACACAGTGCAGCCTTAAGCTCTCTTAATGCATTTCGAATGGATAGTGGAAAAATTAAAAAGTGAAATTGTGAAAAAACTACAAGAGGTATCTCCTCAATTTTTGCTGTGCAAGTAGGGCTTCAAAACCTGTACAAAATACATTTGGAATTTTGGTTCTATCTACTTCTATTCCAAAGTTATAAGCATTTTAATTTTTTTTATGCATGCACTTTGCGTTTCAGAGGCTGTACTGCACTTTCAGACCAACTATATAATTCTACCTTAGAAGTAAAAGAATGTGCAAACTAAACTATACAGGTGCTTCTCCTGTCAAATAAACATGAATTCAGGCATGAGTTCACTCTTACACACAGGGCAGCCTTAAGCTCTCTTAATGCATTTCGAATGGATAGTGGAAAAATTAAAAAGTGAAATTGTGAAAAAACTACAAGAGGTATCTCCTCATTTTTTGCTGTGCAAGTAGGGCTTCAAAACCTGTACAAAATACATTTGGAATTTTGGTTCTATCTGCTTCTATTCCAAAGTTATAAGCATTTCAATTTTTTTATGCGTGCATTTTGCGTTTCAGAGCCTGTACTGCACTTTCAGACCAACTATATAATTCTACCTTAGAAGTAAAAGAATGTGCAAACTAAACTATACAGGTGCTTCTCCTGTCAAATAAACATGAATTCAGGCATGAGTTCACTCTTACACACAGTGCAGCCTTAAGCTCTCTTAATGCATTTCGAATGGATAGTGGAAAAATTAAAAAGTTAAATTGTGAAAAAACTACAAGAGGTATCTCCTCAATTTTTGCTGTGCCAGTAGGGCTACACAACCTGTACAAAATACATTTGGAATTTTGGTTCTATCTGCTTCTATTCCAAAGTTATAAGCATTTTAATTTTTTTTATGCGTGCATTTTGCGTTTCAGAGGCTGTACTGCACTTTCAGACCAACTATATAATTCTACCTTAGAAGTAAAAGAATGTGCAAACTAAACTATACAGGTGCTTCTCCTGTCAAATAAACATGAATTCAGGTATGAGTTCACTCTTACACACAGGGCAGCCTTAAGCTCTCTTAATGCATTTCGAATGGATAGTGGAAAAATTAAATGGTGAAATTGTGAAAAAACTACAAGATGTATCTCCTCAATTTTTTCTGTGCCAGTAGGGCTACACAACCTGTACAAAATAAATTTGGAATTTTGGTTCTATCTGCTTCTATTCCAAAGTTATAAGCATTTTAATTTTTTTTATGCGTGCATTTTGCGTTTCAGAGGCTGTACTGCACTTTCAGACCAACTATATAATTCTACCTTAGAAGTAAAAGAATGTGCAAACTGAACTATACAGGTGCTTCTCCTGTCAAATAAACATGAATTCAGGCATGAGTTCACTCTTACACACAGTGCAGCCTTAAGCTCTCTTAATGCATTTCGAATGAATAGTGGAAAAATTAAAAAGTGAAATTGTGACAAAAACTACAAGAGGTATCTCCTCAATTTTTGCTGTGCAAGTAGGGCTTCAAAACCTGTACAAAATACATTTGGAATTTTGGTTCTATCTGCTTCTATTCCAAAGTTATAAGCATTTAAAAAAATGTATGCGTGCATTTTGCGTTTCAGAGCCTGTACTGCACTTTCAGACCAACTATATAATTCTACCTTAGAAGTAAAAGAATGTGCAAACTAAACTATACAGGTGCTTCTCCTGTCAAATAAACATGAATTCAGGCATGAGTTCACTCTTACACACAGTGCAGCCTTAAGCTCTCTTAATGCATTTCGAATGGATAGTGGAAAAATTAAAAAGTGAAATTGTGAAAAAACTACAAGAGGTATCTCCTCAATTTTTGCTGTGCAAGTAGGGCTTCAAAACCTGTACAAAATACATTTGGAATTTTGGTTCTATCTACTTCTATTCCAAAGTTATAAGCATTTTAATTTTTTTTATGCATGCACTTTGCGTTTCAGAGGCTGTACTGCACTTTCAGACCAACTATATAATTCTACCTTAGAAGTAAAAGAATGTGCAAACTAAACTATACAGGTGCTTCTCCTGTCAAATAAACATGAATTCAGGCATGAGTTCACTCTTACACACAGTGCAGCCTTAAGCTCTCTTAATGCATTTCGAATGGATAGTGGAAAAATTAAAAAGTTAAATTGTGAAAAAACTACAAGAGGTATCTCCTCAATTTTTGCTGTGCAAGTAGGGCTTCAAAACCTGTACAAAATACATTTGGAATTTTGGTTCTATCTGCTTCTATTCCAAAGTTATAAGCATTAAAAAAAAAATTATGCCTGCATTTTGCGTTTCATAGGCTGTACTGCACTTTCAGACCAACTATATAATTCTACCTTAGAAGTAAAAGAATGTGCAAACTGAACTATACAGGTGCTTCTCCTGTCAAATAAACATGAATTCAGGCATGAGTTCACTCTTACACACAGTGCAGCCTTAAGCTCTCTTAATGCATTTCGAATGAATAGTGGAAAAATTAAAAAGTGAAATTGTGACAAAAACTACAAGAGGTATCTCCTCAATTTTTGCTGTGCCAGTAGGGCTACACAACCTGTACAAAATACATTTGGAATTTTGGTTCTATCTGCTTCTATTCCAAAGTTATAAGCATTTTAATTTTTTTTATGCGTGCATTTTGCGTTTCAGAGGCTGTACTGCACTTTCAGACCAACTATATAATTCTACCTTAGAAGTAAAAGAATGTGCAAACTAAACTATACAGGTGCTTCTCCTGTCAAATAAACATGAATTCAGGTATGAGTTCACTCTTACACACAGGGCAGCCTTAAGCTCTCTTAATGCATTTCGAATGGATAGTGGAAAAATTAAATGGTGAAATTGTGAAAAAACTACAAGAGGTATCTCCTCAATTTTTGCTGTGCAAGTAGGGCTTCAAAACCTGTACAAAATACATTTGGAATTTTGGTTCTATCTGCTTCTATTCCAAAGTTATAAGCATTTTAATTTTTTTATGCGTGCATTTTGCGTTTCAGAGGCTGTACTGCACTTTCAGACCAACTATATAATTCTACCTTAGAAGTAAAAGAATGTGCAAACTAAACTATACAGGTGCTTCTCCTGTCAAATAAACATGAATTCAGGCATGAGTTCACTCTTACACACAGTGCAGCCTTAAGCTCTCTTAATGCATTTCGAATGGATAGTGGAAAAATTAAAAAGTGAAATTGTGAAAAAACTACAAGATGTATCTCCTCAATTTTTTCTGTGCCAGTAGGGCTACACAACCTGTACAAAATACATTTGGAATTTTGGTTCTATCTGCTTCTATTCCAAAGTTATAAGCATTTTAATTTTTTTTATGCGTGCATTTTGCGTTTCAGAGGCTGTACTGCACTTTCAGACCAACTATATAATTCTACCTTAGAAGTAAAAGAATGTGCAAACTGAACTATACAGGTGCTTCTCCTGTCAAATAAACATGAATTCAGGCATGAGTTCACTCTTACACACAGTGCAGCCTTAAGCTCTCTTAATGCATTTCGAATGGATAGTGGAAAAATTAAAAAGTGAAATTGTGAAAAAACTACAAGAGGTATCTCCTCAATTTTTGCTGTGCAAGTAGGGCTTCAAAACCTGTACAAAATACATTTGGAATTTTGGTTCTATCTGCTTCTATTCCAAAGTTATAAGCATTTTAATTTTTTTATGCGTGCATTTTGCGTTTCAGAGGCTGTACTGCACTTTCAGACCAACTATATAATTCTACCTTAGAAGTAAAAGAATGTGCAAACTAAACTATACAGGTGCTTCTCCTGTCAAATAAACATGAATTCAGGCATGAGTTCACTCTTACACACAGTGCAGCCTTAAGCTCTCTTAATGCATTTCGAATGGATAGTGGAAAAATTAAAAAGTGAAATTGTGAAAAAACTACAAGAGGTATCTCCTCAATTTTTGCTGTGCAAGTAGGGCTTCAAAACCTGTACAAAATACATTTGGAATTTTGGTTCTATCTGCTTCTATTCCAAAGTTATAAGCATTTTAATTTTTTTATGCGTGCATTTTGCGTTTCAGAGGCTGTACTGCACTTTCAGACCAACTATATAATTCTACCTTAGAAGTAAAAGAATGTGCAAACTAAACTATACAGGTGCTTCTCCTGTCAAATAAACATGAATTCAGGCATGAGTTCACTCTTACACACAGTGCAGCCTTAAGCTCTCTTAAAGCATTTCGAATGGATAGTGGAAAAATTAAAAAGTGAAATTGTGAAAAAACTACAACATGTATCTCCTCAATTTTTTCTGTGCCAGTAGGGCTACACAACCTGTACAAAATACATTTGGAATTTTGGTTCTATCTGCTTCTATTCCAAAGTTATAAGCATTTTAATTTTTTTTTATGCCTGCATTTTGCGTTTCAGAGGCTGTACTGCGCTTTTAGACCAACTATATAATTCTACCTTAGAAGTAAAAGAATGTGCAAACTAAACTATACAGGTGCCTCTCCTGTCAAATAAACATGAATTCAGGCATGAGTTCACTCTTACACACAGTGCAGCCTTAAAGGGACAGTGTGTAGGATTCGTGGCGCATAGGTGGTTACTAGCTATTCCACTTCCTCTTTTGGCTATGGCAGACCTCGAGGGTCACCCGGGCGCGACGTAGCGCCGACATCGCGCGTGCCCGCGCACGAACCGCGCACCGCTGTATACATAAAACGCGGTCCCCCGTTCACTTTTTTTTTTCTTTTCGCATGAAAACACACAATCCCGATCATGATTCATGACAATCTACACATCAAATGAAACCTTACAGTCTCCTCTTTTTGACTATGCAATTCATTTCCCTGCAAAACAATCACTCCCCGAGCACATGGGGCTTTTATACAGAAAAGCACAAAACTTAGCTTACTTAGCTTACCTTTGAAGGCTCTGCACAGGTCAAACTCTGTATTTCATCATAAACTTGGTCTCAATCTGTCCATAAGGATCCAGCGAATAAAATCCAGTAAAACAATTTAGTCCAAAATACGTGTTATATCCATTACGATGTGTGATCCGGCAGCATGCTTCTTTACACGAGGCTCTCCCCTTCCCCCCTCCCCTTCCCCTTCTCTCCTTCTCTCCTTCACTCCCATATGCAGCGCGGATGAGCAGCTGCTAGCAGGAGCCGAGGCGAAGGATGAGCCCAAATGTCCTTCTGCGGCTCTCGTATTCAAAATGGCTGCCTCTATATGGGGAAGATCCCCCTTTTATGTGACTATATCTAAGTCCAAAAGAATACTTTGATTTCATGATGGAAGTGAAAAGGCTTGGAAAACAATGTATTTTTGAATGGGTATCTTCAATTTCAGTAATTAACAGGTAAAAATCTTACACACTGTCCCTTTAAGCTCTCTTAATGCATTTCGAATGGATAGTGGAAAAATTAAAAAGTGAAATTGTGAAAAAACTACAAGAGGTATCTCCTCAATTTTTGCTGTGCAAGTAGGGCTTCAAAACCTGTACAAAATACATTTGGAATTTTGGTTCTATCTGCTTCTATTCCAAAGTTATAAGCATTTTAATTTTTTTATGCGTGCATTTTGTGTTTCAGAGGCTGTACTGCACTTTCAGACCAACTATATAATTCTACCTTAGAAGTAAAAGAATGTGCAAACTGAACTATACAGGTGCTTCTCCTGTCAAATAAACATGAATTCAGGCATGAGTTCACTCTTACACACAGTGCAGCCTTAAGCTCTCTTAATGCATTTCGAATGGATAGTGGAAAAATTAAAAAGTGAAATTGTGAAAAAAACTACAAGAGGTATCTCCTCAATTTTTGCTGTGCAAGTAGGGCTTCAAAACCTGTACAAAATACATTTGGAATTTTGGTTCTATCTGCTTCTATTCCAAAGTTATAAGCATTTTAATTTTTTTATGCGTGCATTTTGTGTTTCAGAGGCTGTACTGCACTTTCAGACCAACTATATAATTCTACCTTAGAAGTAAAAGAATGTGCAAACTGAACTATACAGGTGCTTCTCCTGTCAAATAAACATGAATTCAGGCATGAGTTCACTCTTACACACAGTGCAGCCTTAAGCTCTCTTAATGCATTTCGAATGAATAGTGGAAAAATTAAAAAGTGAAATTGTGACAAAAACTACAAGAGGTATCTCCTCAATTTTTGCTGTGCAAGTAGGGCTTCAAAACCTGTACAAAATACATTTGGAATTTTGGTTCTATCTGCTTCTATTCCAAAGTTATAAGCATTTAAAAAATGTATGCGTGCATTTTGCGTTTCAGAGCCTGTACTGAACTTTCAGACCAACTATATAATTCTACCTTAGAAGTAAAAGAATGTGCAAACTAAACTATACAGGTGCTTCTCCTGTCAAATAAACATGAATTCAGGCATGAGTTCACTCTTACACACAGTGCAGCCTTAAGCTCTCTTAATGCATTTCGAATGGATAGTGGAAAAATTAAAAAGTGAAATTGTGAAAAAACTACAAGAGGTATCTCCTCAATTTTTGCTGTGCAAGTAGGGCTTCAAAACCTGTACAAAATACATTTGGAATTTTGGTTCTATCTGCTTCTATTCCAAAGTTATAAGCATTTTAATTTTTTTTATGCGTGCATTTTGCGTTTCAGAGGCTGTACTGCACTTTCAGACCAACTATATAATTCTACCTTAGAAGTAAAAGAATGTGCAAACTAAACTATACAGGTGCTTCTCCTGTCAAATAAACATGAATTCAGGCATGAGTTCACTCTTACACACAGTGCAGCCTTAAGCTCTCTTAATGCATTTCGAATGGATAGTGGAAAAATTAAAAAGTGAAATTGTGAAAAAACTACAAGAGGTATCTCCTCAATTTTTGCTGTGCAAGTAGGGCTTCAAAACCTGTACAAAATACATTTGGAATTTTGGTTCTATCTGCTTCTATTCCAAAGTTATAAGCATTTTAATTTTTTTATGCCTGCATTTTGCGTTTCAGAGGCTGTACTGCACTTTCAGACCAACTATATAATTCTACCTTAGAAGTAAAAGAATGTGCAAACTAAACTATACAGGTGCTTCTCCTGTCAAATAAACATGAATTCAGGCATGAGTTCACTCTTACACACAGTGCAGCCTTAAGCTCTCTTAATGCATTTCGAATGGATAGTAGAAAAATTAAAAAGTGAAATTGTGAAAAAACTACAAGAGGTATCTCCTCAATTTTTGCTGTGCAAGTAGGGCTTCAAAACCTGTACAAAATACATTTGGAATTTTGGTTCTATCTACTTCTATTCCAAAGTTATAAGCATTTTAATTTTTTTATGCGTGCATTTTGCGTTTCAGAAGCTGTACTGCACTTTCAGACCAACTATATAATTCTACCTTAGAAGTAAAAGAATGTGCAAAGTAAACTATACAGGTGCTTCTCCTGTCAAATAAACATGAAGTCAGGCATGAGTTCACTCTTACACACAGTGCAGCCTTAAGCTCTCTTAATGCATTTCGAATGGATAGTGGAAAAATTAAAAAGTGAAATTGTGAAAAAACTACAAGAGGTATCTCCTCAATTTTTGCTGTGCAAGTAGGGCTTCAAAACCTGTACAAAATACATTTGGAATTTTGGTTCTATCTGCTTCTATTCCAAAGTTATAAGCATTTTAATTTTTTTATGCGTGCATTTTGCGTTTCAGAGGCTGTACTGCACTTTCAGACCAACTATATAATTCTACCTTAGAAGTAAAAGAATGTGCAAACTAAACTATACAGGTGCTTCTCCTGTCAAATAAACATGAATTCAGGCATGAGTTCACTCTTACACACAGTGCAGCCTTAAGCTCTCTTAATGCATTTCGAATGGATAGTGGAAAAATTAAAAAGTGAAATTGTGAAAAAACTACAAGAGGTATCTCCTCAATTTTTGCTGTGCAAGTAGGGCTTCAAAACCTGTACAAAATACATTTGGAATTTTGGTTCTATCTGCTTCTATTCCAAAGTTATAAGCATTTTAATTTTTTTATGCGTGCATTTTGCGTTTCAGAGGCTGTACTGCACTTTCAGACCAACTATATAATTCTACCTTAGAAGTAAAAGAATGTGCAAACTGAACTATACAGGTGCTTCTCCTGTCAAATAAACATGAATTCAGGCATGAGTTCACTCTTACACACAGTGCAGCCTTAAGCTCTCTTAATGCATTTCGAATGAATAGTGGAAAAATTAAAAAGTGAAATTGTGACAAAAACTACAAGAGGTATCTCCTCAATTTTTGCTGTGCAAGTAGGGCTTCAAAACCTGTACAAAATACATTTGGAATTTTGGTTCTATCTGCTTCTATTCCAAAGTTATAAGCATTTTAATTTTTTTATGCGTGCATTTTGCGTTTCAGAGGCTGTACTGCACTTTCAGACCAACTATATAATTCTACCTTAGAAGTAAAAGAATGTGCAAACTGAACTATACAGGTGCTTCTCCTGTCAAATAAACATGAATTCAGGCATGAGTTCACTCTTACACACAGTGCAGCCTTAAGCTCTCTTAATGCATTTCGAATGGATAGTGGAAAAATTAAAAAGTGAAATTGTGAAAAAAACTACAAGAGGTATCTCCTCAATTTTTGCTGTGCAAGTAGGGCTTCAAAACCTGTACAAAATACATTTGGAATTTTGGTTCTATCTGCTTCTATTCCAAAGTTATAAGCATTTTAATTTTTTTATGCGTGCATTTTGTGTTTCAGAGGCTGTACTGCACTTTCAGACCAACTATATAATTCTACCTTAGAAGTAAAAGAATGTGCAAACTGAACTATACAGGTGCTTCTCCTGTCAAATAAACATGAATTCAGGCATGAGTTCACTCTTACACACAGTGCAGCCTTAAGCTCTCTTAATGCATTTCGAATGAATAGTGGAAAAATTAAAAAGTGAAATTGTGACAAAAACTACAAGAGGTATCTCCTCAATTTTTGCTGTGCAAGTAGGGCTTCAAAACCTGTACAAAATACATTTGGAATTTTGGTTCTATCTGCTTCTATTCCAAAGTTATAAGCATTTTAATTTTTTTATGGGTGCATTTTGCGTTTCAGAGCCTGTACTGCACTTTCAGACCAACTATATAATTCTACCTTAGAAGTAAAAGAATGTGCAAACTAAACTATACAGGTGCTTCTCCTGTCAAATAAACATGAATTCAGGCATGAGTTCACTCTTACACACAGTGCAGCCTTAAGCTCTCTTAATGCATTTCGAATGGATAGTGGAAAAATTAAAAAGTGAAATTGTGAAAAAACTACAAGAGGTATCTCCTCAATTTTTGCTGTGCAAGTAGGGCTTCAAAACCTGTACAAAATACATTTGGAATTTTGGTTCTATCTGCTTCTATTCCAAAGTTATAAGCATTTTAATTTTTTTATGCGTGCATTTTGCGTTTCAGAGGCTGTACTGCACTTTCAGACCAACTATATAATTCTACCTTAGAAGTAAAAGAATGTGCAAACTGAACTATACAGGTGCTTCTCCTGTCAAATAAACATGAATTCAGGCATGAGTTCACTCTTACACACAGTGCAGCCTTAAGCTCTCTTAATGCATTTCGAATGAATAGTGGAAAAATTAAAAAGTGAAATTGTGACAAAAACTACAAGAGGTATCTCCTCAATTTTTGCTGTGCAAGTAGGGCTTCAAAACCTGTACAAAATACATTTGGAATTTTGGTTCTATCTGCTTCTATTCCAAAGTTATAAGCATTTAAACATTTTTATGCGTGCATTTTGCGTTTCAGAGCCTGTACTGCACTTTCAGACCAACTATATAATTCTACCTTAGAAGTAAAAGAATGTGCAAACTAAACTATACAGGTGCTTCTCCTGTCAAATAAACATGAATTCAGGCATGAGTTCACTCTTACACACAGTGCAGCCTTAAGCTCTCTTAATGCATTTCGAATGGATAGTGGAAAAATTAAAAAGTGAAATTGTGAAAAAACTACAAGAGGTATCTCCTCAATTTTTGCTGTGCAAGTAGGGCTTCAAAACCTGTACAAAATACATTTGGAATTTTGGTTCTATCTGCTTCTATTCCAAAGTTATAAGCATTTTAATTTTTTTATGCGTGCATTTTGCGTTTCAGAGCCTGTACTGCACTTTCAGACCAACTATATAATTCTACCTTAGAAGTAAAAGAATGTGCAAACTAAACTATACAGGTGCTTCTCCTGTCAAATAAACATGAATTCAGGCATGAGTTCACTCTTACACACAGTGCAGCCTTAAGCTCTCTTAATGCATTTCGAATGGATAGTGGAAAAATTAAAAAGTGAAATTGTGAAAAAACTACAAGAGGTATCTCCTCAATTTTTGCTGTGCAAGTAGGGCTTCAAAACCTGTACAAAATACATTTGGAATTTTGGTTCTATCTGCTTCTATTCCAAAGTTATAAGCATTTTAATTTTTTTATGCGTGCATTTTGCGTTTCAGAGGCTGTACTGCACTTTCAGACCAACTATATAATTCTACCTTAGAAGTAAAAGAATGTGCAAACTGAACTATACAGGTGCTTCTCCTGTCAAATAAACATGAATTCAGGCATGAGTTCACTCTTACACACAGTGCAGCCTTAAGCTCTCTTAATGCATTTCGAATGGATAGTGGAAAAATTAAAAAGTGAAATTGTGAAAAAACTACAAGAGGTATCTCCTCAATTTTTGCTGTGCAAGTAGGGCTTCAAAACCTGTACAAAATACATTTGGAATTTTGGTTCTATCTGCTTCTATTCCAAAGTTATAAGCATTTTAATTTTTTTATGCGTGCATTTTGCGTTTCAGAGCCTGTACTGCACTTTCAGACCAACTATATAATTCTACCTTAGAAGTAAAAGAATGTGCAAACTAAACTATACAGGTGCTTCTCCTGTCAAATAAACATGAATTCAGGCATGAGTTCACTCTTACACACAGTGCAGCCTTAAGCTCTCTTAATGCATTTCGAATGGATAGTGGAAAAATTAAAAAGTGAAATTGTGAAAAAACTACAAGAGGTATCTCCTCAATTTTTGCTGTGCAAGTAGGGCTTCAAAACCTGTACAAAATACATTTGGAATTTTGGTTCTATCTGCTTCTATTCCAAAGTTATAAGCATTTTAATTTTTTTATGCGTGCATTTTGCGTTTCAGAGGCTGTACTGCACTTTCAGACCAACTATATAATTCTACCTTAGAAGTAAAAGAATGTGCAAACTAAACTATACAGGTGCTTCTCCTGTCAAATAAACATGAATTCAGGCATGAGTTCACTCTTACACACAGTGCAGCCTTAAGCTCTCTTAATGCATTTCGAATGGATAGTGGAAAAATTAAAAAGTGAAATTGTGAAAAAACTACAAGAGGTATCTCCTCAATTTTTGCTGTGCAAGTAGGGCTTCAAAACCTGTACAAAATACATTTGGAATTTTGGTTCTATCTGCTTCTATTCCAAAGTTATAAGCATTTTAATTTTTTTATGCGTGCATTTTGCGTTTCAGAGGCTGTACTGCACTTTCAGACCAACTATATAATTCTACCTTAGAAGTAAAAGAATGTGCAAACTAAACTATACAGGTGCTTCTCCTGTCAAATAAACATGAATTCAGGCATGAGTTCACTCTTACACACAGTGCAGCCTTAAGCTCTCTTAATGCATTTCGAATGGATAGTGGAAAAATTAAAAAGTGAAATTGTGAAAAAACTACAAGAGGTATCTCCTCAATTTTTGCTGTGCAAGTAGGGCTTCAAAACCTGTACAAAATACATTTGGAATTTTGGTTCTATCTGCTTCTATTCCAAAGTTATAAGCATTTTAATTTTTTTATGCGTGCATTTTGCGTTTCAGAGGCTGTACTGCACTTTCAGACCAACTATATAATTCTACCTTAGAAGTAAAAGAATGTGCAAACTGAACTATACAGGTGCTTCTCCTGTCAAATAAACATGAATTCAGGCATGAGTTCACTCTTACACACAGTGCAGCCTTAAGCTCTCTTAATGCATTTCGAATGAATAGTGGAAAAATTAAAAAGTGAAATTGTGACAAAAACTACAAGAGGTATCTCCTCAATTTTTGCTGTGCAAGTAGGGCTTCAAAACCTGTACAAAATACATTTGGAATTTTGGTTCTATCTGCTTCTATTCCAAAGTTATAAGCATTTAAATTTTTTTATGCGTGCATTTTGCGTTTCAGAGCCTGTACTGCACTTTCAGACCAACTATATAATTCTACCTTAGAAGTAAAAGAATGTGCAAACTAAACTATACAGGTGCTTCTCCTGTCAAATAAACATGAATTCAGGCATGAGTTCACTCTTACACACAGTGCAGCCTTAAGCTCTCTTAATGCATTTCGAATGGATAGTGGAAAAATTAAAAAGTGAAATTGTGAAAAAACTACAAGAGGTATCTCCTCAATTTTTGCTGTGCAAGTAGGGCTTCAAAACCTGTACAAAATACATTTGGAATTTTGGTTCTATCTGCTTCTATTCCAAAGTTATAAGCATTTTAATTTTTTTTATGCGTGCATTTTGCGTTTCAGAGGCTGTACTGCACTTTCAGACCAACTATATAATTCTACCTTAGAAGTAAAAGAATGTGCAAACTGAACTATACAGGTGCTTCTCCTGTCAAATAAACATGAATTCAGGCATGAGTTCACTCTTACACACAGTGCAGCCTTAAGCTCTCTTAATGCATTTCGAATGGATAGTGGAAAAATTAAAAAGTGAAATTGTGAAAAAAAACTACAAGAGGTATCTCCTCAATTTTTGCTGTGCAAGTAGGGCTTCAAAACCTGTACAAAATACATTTGGAATTTTGGTTCTATCTGCTTCTATTCCAAAGTTATAAGCATTTAAAAAATTTTATGCGTGCATTTTGTGTTTCAGAGGCTGTACTGCACTTTCAGACCAACTATATAATTCTACCTTAGAAGTAAAAGAATGTGCAAACTGAACTATACAGGTGCTTCTCCTGTCAAATAAACATGAATTCAGGCATGAGTTCACTCTTACACACAGTGCAGCCTTAAGCTCTCTTAATGCATTTCGAATGGATAGTGGAAAAATTAAAAAGTGAAATTGTGAAAAAACTACAAGAGGTATCTCCTCAATTTTTGCTGTGCAAGTAGGGCTTCAAAACCTGTACAAAATACATTTGGAATTTTGGTTCTATCTGCTTCTATTCCAAAGTTATAAGCATTTTAATTTTTTTTATGCGTGCATTTTGCGTTTCAGAGGCTGTACTGCACTTTCAGACCAACTATATAATTCTACCTTAGAAGTAAAAGAATGTGCAAACTAAACTATACAGGTGCTTCTCCTGTCAAATAAACATGAATTCAGGCATGAGTTCACTCTTACACACAGTGCAGCCTTAAGCTCTCTTAATGCATTTCGAATGGATAGTGGAAAAATTAAAAAGTGAAATTGTGAAAAAACTACAAGAGGTATCTCCTCAATTTTTGCTGTGCAAGTAGGGCTTCAAAACCTGTACAAAATACATTTGGAATTTTGGTTCTATCTGCTTCTATTCCAAAGTTATAAGCATTTTAATTTTTTTATGCGTGCATTTTGCGTTTCAGAGGCTGTACTGCACTTTCAGACCAACTATATAATTCTACCTTAGAAGTAAAAGAATGTGCAAACTAAACTATACAGGTGCTTCTCCTGTCAAATAAACATGAATTCAGGCATGAGTTCACTCTTACACACAGGGCAGCCTTAAGCTCTCTTAATGCATTTCGAATGGATAGTGGAAAAAATAAAACGTGAAATTGTGAAAAAACTACAAGAGGTATCTCCTCAATTTTTGCTGTGCAAGTAGGGCTTCAAAACCTGTACAAAATACATTTGGAATTTTGGTTCTATCTGCTTCTATTCCAAAATTATAAGCATTTAAATTTTTTTATGCCTGCATTTTGCGTTTCAGAAGATGTACTGCACTTTCAGACCAACTATATAATTCTACCTTAGAAGTAAAAGAATGTGCAAACTAAACTATACAGGTGCTTCTCCTGTCAAATAAACATGAATTCAGGCATGAGTTCACTCTTACACACAGTGCAGCCTTAAGCTCTCTTAATGCATTTCGAATGGATAGTGGAAAAATTAAAAAGTGAAATTGTGAAAAAACTACAAGAGGTATCTCCTCAATTTTTGCTGTGCAAGTAGGGCTTCCAAACCTGTACAAAATACATTTGGAATTTTGGTTCTATCTGCTTCTATTCCAAAGTTATAACCATTTTAATTTTTTTTATGCATGCATTTTGCATTTCAGAGCCTGTACTGCACTTTCAGACCAACTATATAATTCTACCTTAGAAGTAAAAGAATGTGCAAACTGAACTATACAGGTGCTTCTCCTGTCAAATAAACATGAATTCAGGCATGAGTTCACTCTTACACACAGTGCAGCCTTAAGCTCTCTTAATGCATTTCGAATGAACAGTGGAAAAATTAAAAAGTGAAATTGTGACAAAAACTACAAGAGGTATCTCCTCAATTTCACCTGTGCAAGTAGGGCTTCAAAACCTGTACAAAATACATTTGGAATTTTGGTTCTATCTGCTTCTATTCCAAAGTTATAAGCATTTAAACATTTTTATGCGTGCATTTTGCGTTTCAGAGCCTGTACTGCACTTTCAGACCAACTATATAATTCTACCTTAGAAGTAAAAGAATGTGCAAACTAAACTATACAGGTGCTTCTCCTGTCAAATAAACATGAATTCAGGCATGAGTTCACTCTTACACACAGTGCAGCCTTAAGCTCTCTTAATGCATTTCGAATGGATAGTGGAAAAATTAAAAAGTGAAATTGTGAAAAAACTACAAGAGGTATCTCCTCAATTTTTGCTGTGCAAGTAGGGCTTCAAAACCTGTACAAAATACATTTGGAATTTTGGTTTTATCTGCTTCTATTCCAAAGTTATAAGAATTTTTCATTTTTTTTATGCGTGCATTTTCCGTTTCGGAGGCTGTACTGCACGTTCAGACTGTAGAAAATAAAAATGACTACGATGGAGGAGAAGATATATTGTGTTTTCTGTTTGTGCAACCACTCTGCCTTGAGTTATAGGGGGGTCTGGAGAGAAAAGGTCATGAGAGGGCATGAGAAGAGACTGATAAGGAATCTACATCTACATTCCTCTCTAGCTTGCCTCCAGAAGGGGGAAGACCACTCCAAGCCACACCTCTCCTCTTTGTTCTACGCAGAGACTATTAATGTTACAATTTTAGGGAAATGCACTATTCTCTGTCTGTACCACCTAGGGACAGATAGGAATCGGGCGCTTCTAATTAGACTCCTCTGTCAGGGCTAATAAAAGTATAATTTTTATATTCTAAGCTTTCGGTCGTCTGTTTCATCACCATAAAGAATCTGGGAAGGCATAGGATACTGGGTTTAGGACAACTAAGGTAAACACTGGTATCAAACGAGTAACGAATGGAATTAAAGTATCCTTTATGCCAACAATTTGGGGGCTCGTCCGGGATGGTGATTTGACGACCTCGCGTTGTTATATCGTTTAGGACAAAAGAGGAGTCCAACTTCACGGAAAATGAGAGTCTGAGACAGTCCTACGAGGGCCCTCTAACTACTAAAAAAGGTAAGGAGAAACCTTTTTTAATATAAATTCTCCTATTGGATAATCAAATTTGGGCTGTCTGTTACTCTTATTGTACGGCTGTTGTTATTAGTGTGCACGAGCGTTAGAGCATAATATTAGATAGGATCGGTCTGGGACCGGAACAAAAATCCAGTGTGAAGAGAGAAGAGAGAATTTTTCCGGGAGGTCAGAATTCCCCGAAGAGACCGGTACGTCTATAAAAGTCGAAAAAGAGAATTCTAACAAGAGACCGGTACGTCTATAAAAGTCGAAAAAGAGAATTCTAAGAAGAGACCGGTACGTCTATAAAAGTCGAAAAAGAGAATTCTAACAAGAGACCGGTACGTCTATAAAAGTCGAAAAAGAGAATTCTAACAAGAGACCGGTACGTCTATAAAAGTCGAAAAAGAGAATTCTAACAAGAGACCGGTACGTCTATAAAAGTCGAAAAAGAGAATTCTAACAAGAGACCGGTACGTCTATAAAAGTCGAAAAAGAGAATTCTAACAAGAGACCGGTACGTCTATAAAAGTCGAAAAAGAGAATTCTAAGAAGAGACCGGTACGTCTATAAAAGTCGAAAAAAGAGAATTCTCAGAAGAGACCGGTACGTCTATAAAAGTCGAAAATAATGGCCAAGAGATAGAAGGGTTGGAGTCCCTGGGTTAAAAGTCCCTAGAGTCCCTATTCGACCTTATACGTCATCAAAAATGACGGACAAATGTAAGGGAATCATCCCAAAATGTAATGTGGCAAAGGATGATTTTCCTAAAATGAGCTCAGAGAATCTATTGATTTATTTGTTTATTTGTTTATTTATGGATCCAATTGGAAGAAGAAAATAATAATAATAATAATAATAAATAATAAATAATTAATAATTAAATTATTATAATAAATTCAAAAGTCGACTAAACAAAGCTGTGATAAACATTCAACAGTATACCAAATGGTTAGCCCCTATGCAGGGTAAACAATTATCGTGGTCGCAATGCGCATCCATTTGTGAGGCTATGGGAGAATGTGAAGAGAGGTGTGTGAGACTGTTAGAGTCTAACACCTCTCAATCCAGCTTCCTAACTTGCCGTTCATTCAGAAAAGAATTAAAGAAAAGGCAGAAATATCTGGCAATGTATCATATGATGATTATGGCCTCACGCGCCCGGGCGGAGAAGGAGGAGGAGGTACTTTCAAGTGGAATCTACCCCTCATTGACTCCCTCAGCCCCTGTGTTCCCCCACCATATGTGACTTCACCGAGTGTAATAATGGCCCCTATCCTGGACTTTAGTGGACACCTGGAGTACACTAAGACACATGAGGATAGTAAAGAACAGAAGTCGTCCCCACCGTCACATAACGACAGTGACGTAGAGGAAAAGTCTAACGAAACTCCTTGGGACGACATTGATCAGGGCTTAGCGTCGAGCGCGGTCACCCACACCCCCCTTGGATTAGTAAGAAAGACCCCTGTTGTGTCGTCTCATACCCCGGTGCTCACCCCACCTCTACCCAGTGTGTGGAGCAAGCAGAAGGAGGAGTTAGCGGAGCGGTCAAATTGTCTGGACAGGCTGAGACAATCAGATAGGAGAGACAGACAGAAAGAATGGTTGAAGGCAAAACTTGAGGAGTACGAGAAAGATCCTGATAAAATGAGATTCAGACGAGGAACAAAAGGAGGAAAGAGAGGAGGAGGCGGCAGCTCACGCTAGAATGAAAAAGTTATTGAAAGAAAATAAAAACACAAATGTATGACTCGGAGTTCCAAGGGTGCGTAGGCAATTATCCGTTAATTCAACTGGGTCCTGGACAAGTGCAGGTGTATAAACCTTATCAATTTACAGACATCACTGTTCTGGCAGAACAATTACCACTATTGGCTCAAGGAGGTAGAACATGGCTCCGAAAAATTCTGTCTCTGTCCGCGGGAACCCCACTCTGTCTCGGTGACTTCTGTGCTATATGCACTAGGGCGTGTACCCCCGCCACATGTGAACAGAGCGCGCATCTGGCGCATTTGGTTTTCCACATGAGACACCACTGGCCCACTGTTACGGGCTCATCTTTGATGCTGTGAGACGCCTCTTTCCGGAGACGTGTCTTACTTTTCCTACTTTTCCTACATACACAGTAGACCAGGATCCGTCACAGTTTTTAGAGAAATGTGTGCAATTATGGGTGGACCGCACAGGCGCCCACCCCGCTAGAGAGATACAGTCGCAGGCAATGTCCCGAACCAATTTGAAGGAGGCCTTACCTGGCCCCGTTAAAGACCTGCTAAATGATGATCCTGAGTACATGACACGCACAGAACAGGCTTTTTCACCACATATAGTGTTCAGGCTGTCTCGCTACCGCGATGCCCAAGTCTCAGAAAAGTCTAAAGCGGAAATAGCAGCTGCAGCTCTCGCAAAATTACAATTGGCAGATTTACAGGATAAATGTAAAGCTTCTAAACCGTTGGGTCAACATTTTCAGGCTGCATTTGCCCCAAGAGAACCCCCACAAGCTCAATCTGTGGTTAGAGGTGCCAGCGCGTCCCTTCGCGGACGAGGGAGAGGCCGCCTCCAGAGTGGCCGCTATTTGAACCCGTCTTACAGCGGGTGCTATATCTGTGGCTCTACTGAACACTGGGCCAAAGCTTGCCCACATGCTGAGCACACTCAACAGGGTTCTGGACACCCACAGGGGAGAGGCACTCCGTTTAATGCCCGAGGTCGTGGGCGCGGCCGGGCTCCCTGGAGATTTGCTCCTCAGTCCCAGGGCAACTATCCCTCCCTGTCGTGTGACGAAGGTCACCGCTGGGATGGATGGGGCGAACAATGTGAATAGGGGTGCCCAGCAGGCATGGCCGCCGCTCTACATTCAGGGGCTGATCCGCGGCTGTTGGTAACGGTGAGTGACAGACAGCTGGCTATGTTGGTGGACACGGGAGCTTCGCGTTCTTCTGTCACTGACCATTTTCCACTGTCTACACAAACTGTTTCCTTGGTTGGCTTGGCTGGGAAGATATTGTCCCTGCCCCTTACTGATTTATTACCTGTTTCTATTGCTGGTCAACGCCTGTATCACTCATTTGTGTATTCTCCGCAGACACCCGTGTCGCTCCTGGGACGGGATCTGCTTATGAAAACAGGTGCTTCCATTTTGTGCTCACCAGAAGGGGTCACTGCTACATTTCCATCGGGTGCCTCCCGTGTGTCTCCAGGTTCCTTCTCCTACGTGCAAATGGCTCCTCCCACAGATTGACCTGACTGATAGGCCACAGACTGCTATCATTTATTGGTTTGAGCTCCTGGATCAGGAGCCCACAGGAGGGGTATAAATATAGCATCAATTTATGCTAATTGGACACCATTTTTACAATCTAAATTTGCATTTGCAGCTCTATCTGACCCACTTCATAGCACCCTATTTTATGATAGAGACCATGATGAAATGTATAGAGAAAATTTTGAAACATTTGAGGGTACAGAAGCACAGCTGAGTTCTCGATTTTTGTATTTTTCTAAAATAGGGGTGGCAGCAGATTGCATACTGCCTCAAAATTTATTCTTATTATTCAAAGGAGACGACTCTGTTCCCCACATTTTACTGGGCTTAAATGTCGCACACGAGGCCAGACAGCTTGGACCAATGGTGCGGAAGGCACAACAAATGACTGACTGGACACACACAGACACACCAGACGTTGACTGGTCACCCTCTTCTGACATTTGGCGTATTAAAATATACGCGACTGACTCAAGCACTTTGGCGCGGGAAGAAATCCAGCGCCACCACGGACGTGAACATTCTGATCATGAAGATGCGGAGACTATGTTAGACTCTCTTCCGGAGGAGCTTTGGTCTGCTCATCCTCATGATGTAGGACTTTGCAACATCCCACCCATTTACATTGACATGAAACCAGGCTCACACGTTTTTAAACGTCAATATCCACTCACTCGAGAACAGAATGAGGGACTGCTGGAGACACTGAATGGTCTCTGGGAGGCCGGTGTAATTGAAAGATGTAGGAGTGATTGGAACACTCCTCTCCTACCTGTCAAAAAGGCCGACGGAGTAAATTACCGTATGGCACACGATTTGAGAGAGGTGAATGACGTCACCGCCACACCATTGCAATCTGTTCCGGACCCACATCGCATGCTGTCTACACTCTCTCCAAATTTAAAATGGTTCACAGTGATTGATTTGGCTAATGCTTTCTATTGCGTGCCTCTGGCAAAAGAGTGTAGACACTATTTCGCGTTCACGTACCGAGGACACAGGATGCAGTATACAAGAATGCCACAAGGGCATCAAAATTCACCAGGCATTTTCAATCAGATTCTGAAAACTATTCTGTCTTCTCTAGAGCTGCCGCCAGAGGTCGTGCTTTCGCAATATGTTGATATCCTTCTAGGAGCGCCATCTGCTGACAAGTGTTTGAGAGGGACAGAACAAGTGTTAAGAAAACTGCATGAGGCAGGTTTGAAAGTGTCTAGAAAGAAACTGCAGTGTTGTAGACCAGTGGTCACGTTTTTAGGACGCCTCATTGATGGAGGCAACATTCAGGTGTCTGGGGAACACCGACAATCTATTTTGAAGGCCCCACGCCCAGTAACGGTAAAGGACATGTTGTCCTTCCTAGGGCTGTGCGGGTACAGCCGAGCATACGTGCCCGGCTACACAGATTTGACGCTCCCTCTGAGAGCATTGGTGAAGGCTCAAGGAGTGAGGAATTCCTCCGCTCGTTTGGAATGGACGGAGGAGGCAGAAGCCGCCTTTGCATCCTGCAAAAGCTCCCTGGCCTCCGCGGCTGCTTTGGCCACACCTGACTATGACCAACCTTTTTACTTGGACGTTTCTAACTCACAACTGACCATGAATGCTGTTTTATTTCAGAAAGGACTACGCGGCCGGAAAGTCCTGACATATCTCAGCGCTACCATCCCTCTTGCGGATGCAAAGCACCCTCAATGTGTGGTTCATGCGACTGCTGTGGCCCAGGCAATCCAAAAGACAGCTCATATAGTACACGGACCAGGGTACTCATTTCACTGGAAAACATTTAAAACAAGTAGAATCCATGATGGGTCTTAAACATTCCTATGGATGTGTTTATCATCCTTCATCTCAGGGCCAAGTGGAACGCATGAACTGAACACTGAAGTCTATTTTGGCTAAAATGTGTGCCTCATCCAATCTCTCTTGGTTGGATGCTCTTCCTGCTGCTCTGCTACAAGCACGTGCATCTATTTCTCGCTCTACAGGTTTCTCTCCGTTTGAGCTGCTATACGGACGACGGATGCCGGGTCCTGGATCACCATCTGGCCCCGTCGTCTCCGGTGGCCCTCTCCAGTATAAATCCTACTGGTCCACACTCTCACACCTTGTTTCCAGTTTGTCTGCGCAGGTTAAATCTAACAGAGAGGTGATTCCTGACAAAGCCACTGCTGAATTTCCTGACCTCCCCGACAGAGTTCTTCTCAAAGTTCATTCCAGGAAGTGGTCTGATCCCCGTTGGACGGGACCGTTCAACGTGGTTGCTCGCACGGATCGTGCTGTTCAACTCCAAGGTCGCGGAAACCAGTGGTATCACCTACGTCACCTAGCACCTGCGCCATGACTCCTCCAGAGCGTGACGTCCGTCCCGGGATCGGGCCGGACGGAAGGGGGAGGAGAGTAACTATGATACATACACGCACAATTACATCGGTGCTTAACGCCTGGCTTATCTGGGCAATTCATGCATGTTTGTTTATATTTTTAATTATTTTACTTTTCAAGGCATGGTATTTAGTCCTCTCACTCATTCAAGTTCCTGCCACGCCAGTTCCTCCGGTGGACCCCATTGTATACGCGATTCCCACCGACTGTAATTACCGAGCAAAGCGTAGCACCTACACTAGCCAGTTGCCTACGGATAATATGTGGTGGAGATTGATGAATTTCACTAAAACTCAAATGAATATTACCACAAGGTGTTATATATGTTTTCTCATACCACATGCGCACGATCATACACCACTATGGGGGGTTAGACCCGCCTCTATAAATAGAACGGTGTGTGCACTCCGGAGTTATCAAGGGCACGAGGATTCTTGGTGTCCAGATCCATATTTTAGGAATAGATCAAATTGGCAGGACCCGTCCACTTTCCACTTGAAAACTAACAGAACTAATCTGGAAGGAATTGCAGTAGGACGACAGTCACAGGAAGGAGAATTGGGGTTTTTTTTTCAGGAATGTTCGAATAGGACTACATTCCTGGGACATTCGAGAGTGAAAATAAAAATGGTTATATCTGAATTACAAAATCCAACCAAACCAAATCAGACATATTTGGCTTATCCATGGGGCAGTAACACTCATAAATATATGGGATCTAATTGGTATCACATGAACGTCACAGCCTTTTTAAAATACATGAACTATACGGGAACTCTGCCTAGCCGGACTACCACACTCTGGTCTCTGCCAGGGAAAAGAGGATGTCCGGCTCTCTTAAGATATGTGTGGGTTTGTGGTAAGAAAGTCTACCTGTATTTACCTGAAGGTTGGTGTGGAACGTGTTATTTGGCTAATTTGGCCCCAGCTGCCTACATAGTTAACTTCACTTATCCCCATCCCCGAGGTTACCGACACACTCGGTCCTGGGAACCCCCCACTCGGTCGCAGGTTTTTGGGCAGACACGCACCCCACTCATAAGTGACTTACGAGGAATTACTATGACTTTATTTCCGTGGTACGGGTCGGCATATTTGGGACATAGAATGAATGAGGTATGGTGGACACTAGAAAATATAACCTCTGTGTTAGATCAGATTACCACGCAATTAAAAGAAGACCCTGAAAGAAAAGCAATGAGGGCTATGCTGACTACGCATCAACTGGCGCTTGATTATTTGTTTGCTGCAGACGGGGGGCTCTGCGCCAAGATGGGAATAGATCACTGTTGTACGTATATACCTGACAGTTCTCACAATTGGACTGATATCCATGACCAAGTCGCAATACTAACAGGGATGCTTAAAGAAGCTCACGACCCGGACTGGGGCAATTTCAATATTGGCACTTGGTTCACCTCTGGCGCCTGGTGGCAGGTTCTTCTCAAAATAGTCACACCCCTTCTGACCATTGCACTGGTATGCTGCCTGCTCTGTGTCTGTGTTTTGCCTTGTTTGCAGGGTATGGTGGGAAAAATGATAAATGGAATGATCTCTCCACCCGGGGGTGCATACATGGCCCTCAAGACCACTACCATGGAAGAGTCTGAAACGGTGACCTGGGTGTCTCC